>CAUJNA010003672.1:760000-1107500 GCA_963377175.1 Effrenium voratum | reverse complement strand
GGTTTTTCCCACCCACAACGACCAGGTCACCCTCACTCAGCTGATCTGCACGTTGGGCTCCCTGGCAGCCTGCAATGCGCTCGAAACTAGCTGCACTGACCCACCGGATATGTTCTTTCATGTCAGAATGGTAACAGAAAATTGGACGAACAACCCAACGCCCAAAGCACCTCCCAGAGACTCAAAACCACACAACGACAGAGGAAACCCCAAAGAACCCTCGCAAACTTCATGCGGCAATCAATGAGTGGAGGCAAATGTGGCAGGTCTCCCCTATGGCCTATGGGACAAAGGACGTATCGGCGAAGAGGCGTGTCCCAACTGCAATTTGCCCTTACGCGTGCCCCACCTGGCCCAGGCACTGCCACGCGATAATCCTTGGACACTGTGAAGCGCCCCTGGCGCGTGGTGAGCTCCACCAACTCGTAGGGCCTCTTGCGGTGCGCCTTGATGCCAGCCACCTTGGCGTCAGTCAGGTCGCGCAGGCGCACACGGTCGCCGATCCTCAGCTTCTCCACGCGCAGCAAGTGGCCGTCCGCTCCCGGCAGGGCCGTGTTGGGTAAAAAGCATTTTGCCGATCGGCTGCTCGCATCGCTGATGCACTGTACATCTAAGTGATCTCCAGCGTTAACAAGAATATAGGAGTTGGTCACATTGCTCTCATCACTGGCGGACTGAACATCTGATTCATCTCCAACAAGAGAGAAGGAGTCCGTGACATTGTTGAGGACCGGGGTTGCGCCTGAGGCCAGGTACCCCACATGCTTCAACGATTGCTGGTAAGCCGGACTCTGAACAGTTGCAGTGATGGATTTCAACATTTTTGTTTGGCAACCAGCGGGCCTGGAGCTTCATCTCGAGAATGGCTCGTGTTGTCCGGGTGGATGAAGGCCTCGTCCAACAGAAGTGGCACATCGCGTTTCCACAGCTGACTCTCACATGTTGGGATACAACTACATGCCCTTGGAGTAGCTGGCCGGTAATAGCGTCTCTATATTGTGCAACCACCAGTATGTCATTCATAACATGATATGTCCGGTTGGTTAGTATCCCAAGGTGTGGCGGATGGGCCTCGAGCATTTGTTGAAACGAGCTAACAATGGAACTTAGCGGCGCATAAAGAAATCCGCCGACAACAGACGGCGTGTTGGACACAAAAAATGCTCCTTACCTCTTTACCTGTTACCCCTCCCCTAACCCCTCCCCAGGGGCACCATTTCAGACTATTGCGGGGGGGGGGGGGGACAGGATCTCAAACGGGAAAGGGGGAAAAAGACTTTGGGAAGAGAAGGGTGGAGATCTTGGGGGGAAAAGGCCTTAGGGGGGAAACGGGGGAAAGGATCTTAAGCGGGAAAGATCTTAGGGAGGCAAAGGGAGACGAACTCAGGGAAAAGGACTTAGGGAGGAAAGGGGTGGAAAGATCTTTGGGAGGAAAAGGGAGAAGAACTGAGGGTGGGAAAAGGCCTTAGAAGGAAAAGGGGGGAAATAAATGATCTCAACAGGGAACTGGGCGGGGGAAAGATCTTAGGGAGGAAAGGCAGAAGATCTGGGGCAAAAAGGCCTTAGGGGGGAAAGGGGAGAAATGATCTCAACAGGGAAAGGGGTGGAAAAGATCTTAGGGAAAAAAGGCCAACAGGGAAAGAAGGGAAAAGATCTTAGGAAAAGGGAGAAGCTCCCAGGGGGGGAAAGGCCTTGGGAGGGAAAGGGGGGAAAGGATCTCAACAGGGAAAGGGTGGGAAAGATCTTAGGGAGGAAAGGGGGGGGGGAAGATCTTAGGGAGGAAAGGGAGGAGATCTTGGAGAAAAGGGCTTAGGGGGCAAAGCCCAACAGGGAAAGGGGGGAAAAGATTTAGGAAGGAAAAGGGAGAAGCTCTCAGGGGGGGGAAAGGCCTTAGGGGGGAAAGGGGGAAAAGGATCTCAGCAGGGAAAGAGGGGGGGGGGAAAAGATCTTAGGGAGGAAAGGCAGAAGATCTGGGGTCAAAGGCCTTAGGGGGGAAAGGGGAGAAATGATCTCAACAGGGAAAGGTGGAAAAGATCTTAGGGAGGAAAGGGAGAAGATCTGGGGGAAAAAAGGCCAACAGGGAAAGGGGGGAAAGATCTAAGGAAGGAAAAGGGAGAAGCTCTCAGGGGGGGGAAAGGCCTGAGGGGGGAAAGGGTGGGAAGGATCTCAACAGGGAAAGGGGGGAAACAATCTTAGGAAGGAAAAGGGAGAAGATCTGGAAAGGCCTTAAAGGGAAGGGGGGAAAGGATCTCAACAGGGAAAGGGGGCAAAGGATCTTAAGGAGGAATAGGGAGAAGATCTCAGCGGGGGGAAAGGCCGTAAGGGGGAAAGGGGGGAAAGGATCTCAACAGGGAAAGGGGGGAAAGATCTCAGTGAGGCAAGGGAGAAAGTCCCAGGCAGGGAAAAGGCCTTAGGGGGGAAAGGGGGAAAGGATCTCAACAGGGAAAGGGGGCAAAGAATCTTAGGGAGGAAAATGGAGAAGATCTGAAAAGGCCTTAGGGGGAAAAGGGGGAAAGGAGCTCAACAGGGAAAGGTGGGAGAAGATCCTAGGGAGGAAAAGGGAGAAGATCTCGGGGGGAAAGGGGGAAAGGATCTCAACCAAGGGAAAAGATCTTGGGGAGGACAAGGGAGAAGATCTCAGGGGGGGGAAGGCCTTAGGGGGGAAAGGGGGGAAAGGATCTCAACAGGGAAAGGGGGCAAAGGATCTTAGGGAGGAAAAGGGAGAAGATCTCAGGGGGGGAAAGGCCTTAGGGGGGAAAGGGGGGAAAGGATCTGAGCAGGGAAAGGGGGGGAAAGATCTTAGGGAGGAAAGGGAGAAGATCTGGGGGCACAGGCCTTAGGGGGGAAAGGGGAGAAATGATCTCAACAGGGAAAGGGGTGGAAAAGATCTTAGGGAGGAAAGGGAGAAGATCTGGGAGAAAAAAGGCCAACAGGGAAAGGTGGGGAAGATCTACGGAAGGAAAAGGGAGAAGCTCTCAGGGGGGGAAAGACCTCAGGGGGAAAGGGTGGGAAGGATCTCAACAGGGAAAGGGGGGAAACAATCTTAGGAAGGAAAGGGGGGGGGAAGATCTTAGGGAGGAAAGGGAGAAGATCTGGGAGAAAAGGACTTAGGGGGGAAAGCCCAACAGGGAAAGGGGGGAAAAGATCTTAGGAAGGAAAAGGGAGAAGCTCTCAGGGGGGGGAAAGGCCTTGGGAGGGAAAGGGGGGAAAGGATCTCAACAGGGAAAGGGTGGGAAAGATCTTAAGGAGGAAAGGGGGGGGAAGATCTTAGGGAGGAAAGGGAGACGATCTGGGAGAAAAGGACTTAGGGGGGAAAGCCCAACAGGGAAAGGGGGGAAAAGATCTTAGGAAGGAAAAGGGAGAAGCTCTCAGGGGGGGGAAAGGCCTTAGGGGGGAAAGGGGGAAAAGGATCTCAGCAGGGAAAGGGGGGGGGGGAAAGATCTTAGGGAGGAAAGGGAGAAGATCTGGGGACAAAGGCCTTAGAGGGGAAAGGGGAGAAATGATCTCAACAGGGAAAGGGGTGGAAAAGATCTTAGGGAGGAAAGGGAGAAGATCTGGTGGAAAAAAGGCCAACAGGGAAAGGGGGGAAAGATCTAAGGAAGGAAAATGGAGAAGCTCTCAGGGGGGGAAAGGCCTTAGGCGGGAAAGGGTGGGAAGGATCTCAACAGGGAAAGGGGGGAACCAATCTTAGGAAGGAAAAGGGAAAAGATCTGGAAAGGCCTTACAGGGAAGAAGGGAAAGGATCTCAACGGGGAAAGGGGGCAAAGGATCTTAAGGATAGGGAGAAGATCTCAGCGGGGGGAAAGGCCTTAGGAAGGAAAGGAGGGAAAGGATCTCAACAGGGAAAGGGGGGCAAAGATCTCAGTGAGGAAAGGGAGAAGATCCCAGGCAAAGAAAAGGCCTTAGGGGGGAAAGGGGGAAAGGATTTCAACAGGGAAAGGGGGCAAAGGATCTTCGGGAGGAAAAGGGAGAAGATCTGAAAAGGCCTTAGGGGGAAAAGGGGGAAAGGAGCTCAACAGGGAAAGGTGGGAGAGGATCCTAGGGAGGAAAAGGGAGAAGATCTTGGGGGGAAAGGGGGGGAAAGGATCTCAACCAAGGGAAAAGATCTTGGGGAGGACAAGGGAGAAGATCTCAGGGGGGGGAAAGGCCTTAGGGGGGAAAGGAGGGAAAGGATCTCACAGGGAGAGGGGGGAAAACATCGTAGGGAGGAAAAGGGAACAACTCAGAGGGAGAAAGGGCCTTAGGGGGGAAAGGGGGAATGGATCTCAACAGGGAAAGGTGGCAAAAGATCTTAGGGAGGAAAAGGGAGAAGATCTCAGGGGGGGAAAGGCCTTAGGGGGGAAAGGGGGAAAGGATCTGAGCAGGGAAAGGGGGGGAAAGATCTTAGGGAGGAAAGGGAGAAGATCTGGGGGCAAAGGCCTTAGGGGGGAAAGGGCTCAACAGGGAAAGGGGTGGAAAAGATCTTAGGGAGGAAAGGGAGAAGATCTGGGGGAAAAAAGGCCAACAGGGAAAGGGGGGAAAGATCTAAGGAAGGAAAAGGGAGAAGCTCTCAGGGGGGGGGAAAGGCCTGAGGGGGGAAAAGGTGGGAAGGATCTCAACAGGGAAAGGGGGGAAACAATCTTAGGAAGGAAAAGGGAGAAGATCTGGAAAGGCCTTAAAGGGAAGGGGGAAAGGATCTCAACAGGGAAAGGGGGCAAAGGATAAGGAGGAATAGGGAGAAGATCTCAGCGGGGGGAAAGGCCGTAGGGGGGAAAGGGGGGAAAGGATCTCAACAGGGAAAGGGGGGGGAAAGATCTCAGGGAGGAAAGGGAAAAGATCACAGGGAGGAAAAGGCTGTAGGGGGGAAAGTGGGGGAAAGGGAGGAAAAGGGAGAAGATCTCAGGGAGGAAAAGGCCTTAGGGGGGAAAGGGGGGAAAGGATCTCAACAGGGAGAGGGGGGAAAACATCTTAGGGAGGAAAAGGGAAAAAATCAGACGGAGAAAAGGCCTTAGGGCGGAAAGGGGGAATGGATCTCAACAAAGAAAGGGGGGCAAAAATCTCAGAGGGGAAGGGGGCAAGGGGACAATTCCAAAGGGACGCAAGTAAGAAAGCAGGCCTGTAATGTCGGCGGCCTGAGCCGGAGGCGTTAAAATATATTGTGTTGCCGCGAGGCCCCCTTGGACTGTCATTCCCATACGGCGATTTATTTGCGCGCCAACACATCGTCGCAATCCTCCTTGAGCTTCAAGATGCGTTCCCCTGACTTCTGCACCTCCGGAGTCAACACAATCTGCTGAAGGGCCTCATTCTCACGCTGCAAAGCCTCGACTTTCTTCATCTCCTCTGCCTTTTCAACCGTCAACCCGTCCAGCTGCTGCTGCAAGTTCTGCTTCTCTTGCTGGATCTCTGCCTTCTGCTCTGCCTCCTCCGCTTTCTCGCGCGCCAACACTTGGCATTGGCGCTTGGACTCCTCAAGCTCCGCCGTGAGCTGGTCGATTCGGGCTTGGAGTTGCGCACAGGCAGGCGGCGGGCTCTGCAAGCCAGGCCCGGGCAGGGGAAGCAAGCAGACATCGAAGTGGTCCACATATCTTGAATGCGCGCGCAACTCCAACTGCGGCTCAGGGGTGTTGAAGGTCGCTTCCTGCAGCACCAGCCTCTCCCCGCCCGCCTCCACCCACAGCTTCCACCGCCCCGCGGCTTTCTCCCAGCACAGCCGCACCACGCCGCCGCCCGGGAGGACGTGGTGCTGCCACCGGCTGCTCGGAAGCAGCTCGCCGACCCGGCGGCAGCTGTCCGGGTCGAAGTTGACCGCCGCCACGGTCCGCGGCGCCGCCCCAGGCGGCAGCTCGCGGAGCTGAACCCCGGAGGGTGGCACCCGAAGGCGCAGCTCCAGGCCTTCGGCGCCGCTCGCCAGCCACGGCGCCGTGGAGCGGAAGCCGCCCTCGTCCTCCGCCTGCCACGCGAGCTCCGAGGGGGCCATGGCTTGGGACGTGAGAGGCGGAAGGCTGAGACTTGTCAGACTTTTGAGACCGAAATTTTGGCAAGCCAAATCCAAAATCAGGCGACTTCAAGCTGATCCGCAATAAGCACTTCAAAGTTGCACTTGACTTCTGAGACTGGTCATGCTGAAATCTGCTCAAAAGCCAACCGCAGAGAGTGACATTGATATGCAAAAGCCAAACATTCAGAAACAAAACAGCTTCCGAGTACCAAGTGTTTGCCAGAGACTGACACCCTGTGTCCCTCAGCTCAGCGCTTGTGCGCCAGGGGCGTGCCCTGTTTTCTTGCAGCTGGAAGCCTTGAGGCCGGGTGGAGGGGGGGGCTTCTGGCTCATGAAGAATTTGTGCTTGACCTTTTCACGATACGCTTCTATTCCGAACCAAAAGAAAGTCTGACACACTCAACATGGCATCCTGCGCACTGAACTTTGGCTCTTGGGTGGGCATAAAAATGAATCACCGGTCAAAGGGATCCTATGCTTACCATGGGTTTTGGTCAGTACATGTTGTTCAAATGAATCTGTTCCTTTGGCTATCAAACCAGTTGGTCTTTGGAGTTCCTTTCTTGTTCCTTCCTTGGAGACTGTTCTTTCTTAATGTGGAATCCGATATCCGATATAACTATCACCAATAATGATTAAACCTGGGTAGTGGAACTAAACTAAAGGGCGATGTCCAAGCCGGATCCCGAATTAAACTGGGCTTGTCGCCGAAACCAGGCTCTGGAGTCTCCAACCATTCTTTCCAGGGACCCGACTATGTCCAGTAAGCACGAAACCACTAGACACACATATTTGTGTGCAAAGAATTTGGAAGGAATGAGTGTGGCTGGAAGCATTCTTGGTTGGAAAGAATGGGGACGGACGTTTCCCCCAATGAGTCTCTCCAGAAAAACACCAAAGCCGACCCAAGGCCAGAGTTCTTTCCCCAGATAGCTGAAAGCTATAGGGGTTCTAACTTCTAATAAAGAAGGGAAAGTGATTTGCGAGATTGAGGGCCGGGTGCTGGGGGCATGCAGTTTGGGGCGCTGGTGGAGGTGCTGTTTTGCGAGCTTGACGGCCGGGTGCTAGGGGGCATGCAGTTTGAGGCATTGGTGGAGGTGCTGTTCTGCGAGATTGACGGCCGGGTGCTAGGGGTCATGTAGTTTCGGGTGCTGGTGGAGGTGCCGCTTTGCGAGATTGACGGCCGGGTGCTAGGGGGCATGTAATTTGGGGTGCTAGTGGAGGTGCTGTTTCGCGAGCTTGATGGCCGGGTGCCAGTGGGCATGCAGTTTGGGGTGCTGTTTGAGGTGCTGGTGATGGCGCAGGCGCATTCTTGCAAGATTGATGCCCGCATGCAGTTTGGGGAGCTGATGCAGCTGTTTTGGGGTGTTGTTTGAGGTGCTGCTGACGTTGTGGGCACAATTTTCGGACATTACCGGCGGGTGCTAGGGGGCATGCAGTTTGGGGCGGTGGTGCAGGTGCCTTTTTGGGTTGCTGTTGGAGGTGCTGCTGACTGCGTGGGCGCTTATTTCCCAGATAGCTGGAAACCATAGGGGTGCTAACTTCTAACGAAGAAGGGGGATTCTTTTGCAAGATCGACGGCTTGGGGTACTGGCTCAGGTGCGGTTTTGGGGTGCTGCTGGTGACAGTACGTGACGGCAGGGTGCTTGGGGACGTGTCCGGCGCTGGCGCGTGTGCTGCGTTGGGGTGCTGTTGGGGCTGCTGTTTTGGGGTGTTGGTGACGGCGCGGGCGCATATGGATGGCAGGGTGGTAGGGCGGGTGCTGTTTGGGGCATCGTGGTTGTCGCATCATCATGATGCTGGCCGCAGCATCATGATGCTGGCCGCTGGTGTGTCATCATGATGTTGTCAACCGCGTCATGATGCTGCTGATGCTGAATTGCATTGCACTGTCGCAAGATGATTCGTGGCTGTGGTATCATCATGATGCTGCTTTTACCATCACCATGATGCTGTGAGCATCATCATGATGCTGCCCGCATCATCATGATGCTGTCGAACTCATCAGGACGTCGTCTCTCTGCTAGATATGTAGCGTGGAATCGTTCGTGGCTGGTGTGTCAGCATCATCCTCTCAACGCTGAACTCACTAGGACGTTGTCTGCGCGTCTATCTAGCGCACTATGCTGAGTAGCTGTGGTATCCTCATGATGCTGTCAACATCATCAAGATGTTGTCAACATCAGCACGATGCCGCCGGAACCGTTGTGATGCTGCGCCATGGTTCGTAGCCGTAGTGTGCTATCTGGGGTCTATGCTGGTGTATTTTGTAAAAGAGCAATGGTTGCAAAGCATGCAAGAGGTATCCAGCCATGGCGGTTCGGTCAAAATATCTACTAGTCTTGCAGGGGGGGGGCTCTTTGTTTCTATAGAACAGGTTAAACAACCTAGAAGAGTCAACATTCAACCCTGCGATAAGCGCGCTTTTCTTGAGCCATGCGTAGCGGGTATAACGGAGCTACGCTAGTGAGACACTCATGAAATTGGGGTTATTGAGGTTGATAAATACATCACGTTGCAAACTACACCCCCCGTGCCCAATAATGAAACAGGAGGACAAATGTAAGGGATGAACACAACCAAAGAAACCCAAGCGGCATGAGGTCATTTCCAGGCAACGAGCACTTTGTACACAAGCAACGGCCAGTTAAGGTCTTCCGCCTCTGCTGGCCATCGCTTTCGCGAGGCAGTGCCCATTCCTGTACAATGATCTTCGGCCAACATGATACAATAAGTATAATAGATTGGAAATTTGACATGCAATTGGGTGTCAGCCGAAGACGAAAGAATGATCCCTTTTGGACTCAGCGCCAGCTCCAGTTCCGGGAGCTCTTCCATAGGCGCTGCTCATCAGACCACCAGGAATCCCAGGACTGATCCCAGCTTTTCCAGTAGGGTTGGTTCCACTGCCAACCTTGCCACTGGCTACCGGTCTCCCGTAGCTGAGGGATGGGTTTGTACGCCACCCCGACAACAGCAGGAAGAGGAGCAGCACGACCGGGGATCTGAACCATCGGAATTTCGCCCTCGACGAAGCAGAGGAGCTCGACGCGGACGGTCTCCGGGTCGCCAACGGAGGTGAAGTCTTTGCTCCATCCCATGACCGGGTGCCTCTCATCCTTCTCCAGGCTGCCGTAGAGCGCCGCGAATTGTTCTGTTTCCAGGAATATTCCACCGTGGACCACGTTGACGCTCTTCGGGTCGACTTCCTGAACATCCTCCTGCGGCGGCACCAGCGTTAGCCGTGCGCAATACTTGGGCACGGAAACGCTCCCCTGGATCATCTCCCTTGTTCGTTCAAAGCTGGGAATGATGCAACGTGCAACCTTCTCAATGAACTCGAGAGCAGGTCTCCCCGAGCGGCCGTGTATGCGTAGAAGGGATCATTGATGAGACGCTCGTACAAAGTGCCGTACTCCTTGTTCCTGAGCACGGCCTTTTTCGCGATGTCCTTCATAATCCCGAGCCCTCCTCGCGCGCTACGGTCGCCCCTTGCATCTTTGCGTTGGGTCAAAATCTGTGTTTCGACTTGGTCCATGGATCCGACAAAGGGACGCCAAGGGAATTCGCCATCTCCTGCAGCCTGATCACCCGAACGATTTTCTTGATAACCGGCACGCGCTCGGCGAGGAGGTCGCACTGAAAACAGTTCATAGCGCCGACGGGATTCATGACTTTGCACTGCTTGCAAGCCTCATCCGGCACGTGCATCACATCAGCGAATCGCCAGTTGGACGCCTTCCTTTTGTTGGGGTCCAGGTCCTGCCAAAGTCCGCTCCGGCCACGGGTCTCCCCGGCTGCTGCTGCACCGCGCGAGCCCAGTTTCTGTAGAGAGCATACCGTGCCGTTTCAAACTCCAATGGCACCTGTGAATCTTTGGAGAGGTTCTCATCGAAGATGCCCTTGCACTTGACTGCCTCTCCAATCCGGTGGGGCCGAGTCATGTCCCTGCAGGCAGTCGGAGCCCATTGCCGATAATAGGCTTTGCATTCCTTGTTGGTGTTGTCCATGAAGGATACAAGGACGGGAGGAATCTTTTTGCCCTTCTTGACGTCCTCGTGGAACCTTTGATGTGTTCCTGGTAAGTCCTCCTCAACCCAGGGGCTGCAGGGCGCCTTGTGGCGCAGCTCCAGGCCTTCGGCGGCCGCCCTTGTCCACCGCCTGCCACACGAGCTCCGAGGGGGCCATGGCTTGGGACGGTGTGAGAGGCGAAAAGGCGGAAACTTCTGAGACTGCTGAAGCCGAAAGCTGCTAAAACAAGAATCCAACATCAGCCGCAACAAGTGACAAACACACTTCAAAAGTTTTTGCTTCCGAGTGCCAAGTGTTTTGTCAGAGGCTGACACCCTGTGTCCCTCCGCTCAGTGTTTGAGGCGCCAGGGGCCGCGGCCACCGACCCAAACGGCGCTCGCAGGGCGCGCTTGCAGCTGGAAGCCTGGCCAACGGCTGGGCCTTCCAAAACTGACCGCTGGGCCTCTGGCTGGCTAAAGTTTGTTTCTGCTTCGTTGGACATGGCCGTAGCTCTGACCCTCTCACGATACGCTTCCATCCCGAACCCAAAAGAAATTCCCATAGGCTCAACATGGCATCCAATGTGATGAGAAGCTGTGGCTCCAAGGCGGACTGATTGACCTCAAAAATGAATCCCTGGCCAAAGGGACCCTATGCTACCATTGAAATGAATCTATTCCTTTGGTCTACCAAACCAGTTGCTCCTTGGAGCTCCTTTCTTCTTCCTTCCTTGGAGACTGTGTTTTCTTAATGTGGCATCTATCTGTTTCGCTTATGAAGCTGAAACACGCATATGTTTGGAGACACCAATCGTCTCAACGGATAGAATCGGATAGAACTATAAATCAACACAAAACAATAACTTGGGTACTGGGACACAACTATAGAGCGATGTCCAAACCGGATCCGGCATTCAACTGGGCGTGTAACGAAACCAGCCTCCAACCATGCTTTCCAGGGACCCGACTATTTCCAGCAACCACGAAACCGCGAGACACACACATATTTGTGTGCAAAGAATCTGGAAAGAATGAGTGTGGCTGGAATGATTGTGCTTGGAAAGAATGGGGACGGACGTTTCTCCTAATGAGTCTTTCCAGAACACCACCCAAGCCGACCCAACAAAGGCCAGTGCTCTTTGTCAAAAGAGCGATGTTTGTAAAGGATGCAAGAGGTATCGAGCCATTGCGGTTTGGGCAAAACATCTAGCAGTCTTACTAGGGAGGACTCTGTGTTTCAATGGGAAACCGCGGAAACCGTTTTGGGGTGTCGTTTTGACCACAACAACCTGCAACTTACGACAAACAACCGCCGCCCCAGGCGTCCTGGAGCCCCGTTGGCAACAGGCAAGGCGCGAAAGAACAGCAACGAGAAGAATCCCATGAAACGTTCCAAGCTCTGGTTGTCATCATGTCTTGGAAGGGAACCAAACACGAGTGCCACTTGAGAACTGTTGTATCAAATACTGCAAATGTTGCCTTGTAGTATTGTGTTGCCATGCTTTATATGTCCACGCTTTCAAAAAGGAAACCTTCACCGCTTTCAGAAGGCCCCGTGAATTGTTCCAGTCACCGCTTTCGGAAGGCCCAATGAATTGTTCCAGTGCGCAGCCGACAGGACCCGCCGTTCGCTTGTTTCCGACCGCAACCGCCCGATGTGTCCTATTGGTTGAATAGAACATCGTGGTTGCTTGGAGCACCACATTCGGGGAACAAATCCCATTGACTTATTATGAGTTTCCGTTTGGTGTTTGATGACTCTGGATTTCTGTTCAGGTGCTGTTTGACGTGAGCACCCGAGCGCTTGCCTCGGCTCGCCACTCGCCGTTGCCAGGTACAGCCACCTGATCTCGTGGTGGCGAACCTGCACAAGGCGCGTGGTTCGGCTCAACGAAAACGGCGCCTGCGGCCCTCTAGCTGCATGTTTTCAGCCTTGTCGGTTTGGATTGGTGGTGAGGTAGGGGTGGATGCCAAATTTATGCAGATCTAGGGGATCAAAACCTACCACTGGTGCCCATTCTCCCCCCCGCAACGCCACCCATTTCCTCCGGAGGCTCAATATGGCCCAGTTGTTGGACCCGGGTGCCGGCTGTGGCCGCCTTGTAAAGGGCATCTCTCAGGCACCGACCGTGCAGGGCTCAGGCGACCAGTTGCGCCGTTTTCCAAATCAAGCTTCAAGTCATTGCACAGCGTTCATGTTCCTTTCCCTTTCAACCACACCAACAGGTACCGAGCCTCACAAAAAAAAGGAAACGCTCACCCATAAACACGGCCATAAGGGGCCAGCAGACTGGTTCACATTTCTTCACCAAGAACGAGCAAGAAACGCCGACCAACCATCGACAGGTCTTTCGCCTAAGCCAGCCTCCAACAGAGGGACCCCGCCTTTCGCCGCTTTCCCAGCGCGGCCTTCCGAGGCCATGAAAATTCAAAGCCACCCGAACGAAACAACAGGAAATGCGGGCAAATCTACTGAATTCTTGGACAAACAGTTCAGTTGACCATTCCAAAGAGTCATGGATGCTTTCTGTTGGCAAACTGACAAACGGAAATACAGAAGACCCGCCTTCCGCTTGCGAGCTCAGTTAGGGATGGCCTGGCATTGAATCACCCTAGGCCTGGCTCAGTCAAAACTGTTCTTTGTGGCGGATTTGTAGGGCTGGCTGAGGCATGAATTATCAGTTATCAGGTTTGGAGGAGCGCAAATGCGCGAACCGCCAAACAAGCCAACAGCTAACCCAACGGCAAGCCCGAAGCATGGCCCGCAACCAGTCCTAGTCCACATGGGTGTGCTTTGTGGAACCCCTTTTTGGTTGGTTTCCAGGTTGAAACCAAAAAAAAAGGAAACCGAGAAGCCATTTGAAGGGTTCTCCAGGTTGTCCTTGAAGACAAACCCATCCAAAACCACATCATCCAATTAGGCCCCACGATTCGGACCTTTGAATGAAGCCGATGGAAACCTTTGAATGCGCTCGCAGTTGGCTACTTCCCAAAAGACCCAAAGGCATCTGGGGAACACCTGACACCCAACACCAACAGCTCAGTGCTAACAACGAAAAATCTAGCCCCAAGCCCTACGCAGCCGTCTGGTCCTTTTGATTTCCCCACGCAGCAAGCTTGGCCGGGGGTCCCGTTTCTGGAGACATGCCCTCCAAAACTCTCATGACATGACAGAGTGGCGTGTACCCGGCCCCATTTCACCACGCCTCTCCGGGCAAGCGAGAAGTCCGGAAGAGCCCTGGCGCGACATTAAAAACCAGGGTTCCCAAGGCTAAAGAACCACAGCCTGTGAAAAAAGACGTCATGGACAAAGTCATCGCCGGAACTGCTCCGCCTGAGGGCTAACACGCCTTCCCTCAGCTTTGGCCCACCAAAACTGAAATGTTTCGTTCACACTTCGCCGTGCACCTTTCAAAGAGCCAAGAACCTGCAAAAACAGCTCCTAACAACGACGCTGCTCATTTATCATTTCCGGCAAAGTGAGGGGAAGATGGGTCTCGACGCCAGGAAGAGGTGAAAGAAAGGACTCACTTCCAGTTGTCTATCCAAACGTGGTCATTGCTCTGAGGTTCAGAGCAACCCTGACATTGGCTCAAACGAAATCCATTCAAGCTTGCCTCAAAATGAAAAAACCAACCAAATAATCGGTTAGTGGCGACGAGGAAAAAAGAAAAAAGAGGACCTTTGCTGTTGGCTGATTCTAAAGGGAAACATTGTTTCCAAGGGAGAAAGGGCAGGGCGTCTTGCCCTCGACCACCTCGCCTGCATCGATGTTTTCGGCTTCGCCTTCCATCGAGGCACTGTGCCGCGTTCCATCGCCCGGCCTCGGAGGTATCGGCGCGGGGGGGGGGGGGGGGACTTTTCTGACCCAGTCTCTGGACTTTTGACATCAAAACTGCTGACAGCTTTGGGGTCCTTGCCATAGGCTGGTGAATTAGTTCGGAGTTCTTCCATTGCCGGCGACTAAAAGCACAGGGCTCCCCTTGGCTTGAACACTACCTGGCTTCGGATTTGCACTCGGCGCCCTTTTTGTATCTCTCTCTCTGGCATCATTGCAGCGCTTCGGCAGCTTTCAAAAAACCAGCTGGCCAATTGCAGACTTTGATTCCCGCTGGATTGGAAGCACTTCGCAGAAGTCAACACGGAACGGGAGCCGTCATTCCCTGGCCGACAGAACTCTGGATCCATGCTTGGGGCGCCGGCAAAGCAAAGCAAGATTCCTATAGAGCATCAGTTTGACGGAGGTTAGGAGATATTCCATGACCAACGCCCGCTCTGTACAGCTCAAGGATCCAAATCAAATCTCGAAATCTAGCCCTCAGCTTCGCTGCCGGGCATCTCTGCATCCGCCGGCTCCGACCCGGCTACGCTGCCCATGCTCGCGATGGCGCTGGGGGCACTGGACCGAGCGGCGAGCGAACCGAAGGTCACCAGGCCGAAACTCGGAAGTTGGAGCATTTCCAGCGGACCATCGGGATCCAGCCTCACCTCGTACAAGGTCGTGCGCTCCTACAAGGAACGCGTTTCGGACATGCGAACGAAACGGTTTCTCTTCTCCTTGTCTTCCTGGCTGAGAAATACTGAACTAAGGGAAGCCACTTGAAAAGATCCTTCGATTGATGAAACACTCCCCGAAAATTCAAATGCCCAACTGCACCTGAACGCCCTCCCACATTCCTGTGCCTAGATATATCTATATATATATATAATTGTATATATATATATCTATATATTACAAGCTCCAACTGACAAGTGTTTTAAACAGGCTCAACAATCTACTTCCTTCATTGAAACTAAGTCCTGGGTTCTGGGTTCCTTGAAGTTGAACAAAACAGAGGGGTCCTACAAACAATTGAACGACATGGTGTGTTTTCCACGAAAGGATATGGATTGCTTCGGACCAGAACTTGGCAATCAAAAGCAAAACTGCAATTGTCAAAGAAGTCGTTGAAATTTGGGTTCGAGCATGTTGCGACAAACAGCTCTTCGGGCTGCCCGAAACTGCGAATCCCATCCTTTCTGCTTCTGACCTTGGTCAACTTCTGCCCCTTGCAGCCCACAAAGACCATGTTGCCCACGCCGAGCTGGTCTGCGCGCTCCGACTCGCAAGCTTCGCCTGACCAAACAAACCGACCAAAACCTAGCGGCTTTGAGCATACGATGGCTAATCAAATTGATACTGGGTCACTCTTCGATTTTTGCAACACGATTGGCTTTTGTTGGTTAGGGGGGCAACTCTCATTTTCCCGAGTCAAAAGATGAGGCTCCAACCAAAGCGCAGCCAAATCTACAGTAATCTGCCCTCGTTGTGCCTACTTACCGTCACTTTCTAAACCAGACGTGGATCATCCTAACGTGGCCAGGGGTGTCCCGCTGCTCAAATGACCTGAAATTCGATGCAAAGAGAAGGGCTAAATTTGTTGAAGCCATCAAAACCAAGTTCCTCAAGGGGAACCCTGACTTTCTGTGAGAGCCAAGGTGGTAGCATGCATCTTTGAACGGATGCTTTCGCACGGGGACCTATAGTGTCCAAACATGATGCGGCCCGCCTTCGGAATCAACGTGCCCAATCTAATTTGTCCCTTCGGACCCCTCCGCAGGAACTGCGACACGGTGGGATTTCGACACGGTGGACCGCGATTGGCGCGTTGTGAGGTCAACCCAAGTCGTGAGGCTTCTTCTTGGCCTGGTGCATGCACGTGCCCGCCACAGAGGCTTCGGTCTGGTCCACCAGGCGCACCCGGTCTCCCAGCTTCAACTTCTCCACTCGCAACAAGTGGCCGTCCACGCCGTGCAAAGCCGTGTTCGGCAAAAAGCACTTGGCCGAGCGGCTGCTGGTGTCCGAGTACATGTCTGACTTCGGAAGCCGGGGTTGCACCTGAGCCGTGCTCAAGTGACTGCACGAACCCTTTGACACTTGCTCTGGACAGATTTCAATGAGTGTCAATATGGCAGAATGTTTGGAAACCAACAGGCCTGGACCTTCCTCAGCTTGAGGATCGTTGGAGTCGGAGCGGCTGAAGGCCTTGGCAAAGTCAGTTGAAACATGACAGTCACCTCAAAAACTAGGTGCCCCTGGAACAGGTGCGCCAGTAAAGACATTCCAATTGAACGGAAAACCTAAAGCGCTTCAGGATTGATGGCACTTTCAGAACCCCCAAGCTCAAAGCCAACGCTTCCCAAAATATGTCAACTTGAGAGAAAACACGGCTCATTGACGACCGCAGTGACCATACCTGTTTTCTTAAAACACAACTCTAGCTGGGGTGCCAAGAAGGCATCGCACTGCTCCTTCAGCTGCAAGATGCACTTCGTCATCTCTGACTTCTGCGCCTTCTGGGTCAGCAAGGCAAACCTCTGCTGCAGAGTCTCATTCCACCTGCTGCTTCTCCATCTCAAGCTGCTCCGTCTGCAATTCAATCCTCTGCTGCAAAGCCTTGATCTCATGCTGCGCGGACTCGACTTTTTGCGTCTCCTCTTTTTTCTCCCGCGTCAACAGCTCATAGCGGCGCTTGGACTCGTCCAGCTGCGGCTGCAAGTTCTGCTTCTCCTTCTGGATCTCCGCCTTCTGCTCTGTCTCCTCCACTGTCTCCCGTGTCAACACCTGGCATTGGCGCTTGGACGCCTCAAGGGTCGATTCGGGCTTGGAGTTGCGCGTGGGCGGGCGGCGGGCTCTGCAATGTTTCAACAGGCCCAGGCGGGGGAAGCAACATATGTTGATTCCGTGTACAACTCCAACTGCGGCTCGGGGCTTTCGAAGGTCGCCTCCAGCACCAGCCTCTCCCCGGCCTCCGCCCACAGCTTCCACCGCCCCGCGGCTTTCTCCCAGCGCAGCCGCACCGCACCGCCGCCCGGGAGGACGTGGTACTGCCACCGGCTGCTCGGAAGCAGCTCGCCGACCCCGCGGCCATTTGGTTCCCGTTTCCAGGGGCCCCCTGGGCGTTTCAGAGAATCGAAACGGTGCAAACGCCCCCCCTCTTCCTTGGTCTCTTGCAGGGACATCAAATTTTACTAGGAGCAACGCGTACGAACGTCTGCCGCCGCAAAATCGGCTCCGAAATCCGAAGCGCGGTCACTGGCGCAGCGCGGGCTCGATGAAGGTGGCGAAGGCATCCTGGCCATTCGACTGGGCCAAATGCGAGACCCCTTGGTTACCTAGGAGAGTTTCAAGGGAACATGAGTGGGGAAATCTGGGGACCCCTTATTTTGACAGACAGGACCCCAACGTGTCCTTTGGCTTGTCATGGGGCCCAAACCCTAAAACGGTGGTCTAACCTACCCACGCCTGGTGGATATTCGTGGGAAGACAAGGATCGGCACTCGCCTGCTTCGCACTTAGGAAGCAACCCGCGCAACCTGGAACCCGAAACAACCTATAAGCATGGTAGTTTCCCAACAACGAAATCCCATGATAGACCGACTTGATGGTCTGATAAACCATGGTTGTTATATAGAAGCTCCAGGAAGAGATACACCCGACAGACAGACTCCACGTGGCTCGCTGCGGACTTGGTTCAGACCCTTGTTTGAGGACCTTCGCAAGTCAGGCATTGTCCGGATTGGTCCCCCACATGCAAACTCTTCTCAAAAAAAACCTTCCCTGCGGCTTCTTGTTCCAAGCAAAAGGGGTTCATCCCAAACAAATCGAACCCGAAACGCGCAAAACACGACAAAGAACACGCCGCAAAGTGACTTCTGGATTGGAACCCCCAACTTCGGGTTCCCGGCTTTCCCAACAAAACAGCAAACTACAAACTCCGCAAAATCTATCCCGGCTAGAGGCCCCAAATAGTGTTGGGCGTGGCTTATTTTGACGACGGGTGGCCCGGAAGCATAGAAACACGTCAAATAAACTCTGACACCTCCCTCGCCTGATGAGAAACAAAACGGAAACACGTCAACGTCTCAAGCCAAGCGTCGTCAAGTCCTGATGAGAGCGTGCTTAGCATCATGCTTCACAATCTCTCCTGTCAACTTCTTTTGCGCGCAATGCTGTGGATTGAAGCTGTGGGCTAAGCTGCGCCTGATGTTGCGCGTGATGTTGCGCATGATGTTGCACATGATGCTGCACGTGGCGCTGTGCGTGTTGTTGCCCGTGATGCTGCGCATGATGCTCCTTCTTGCGCGTGATGCTCTGCACCTATCTTGCCCAACCATGTCCGCTTCTCTTGTCAATCTCTCTTGTCCATATCTGTGCGCAGTTTGGCTTCGCAAGAAGGCTGGCAGCTTTACTTGCGGCAGTGTACTTCGCATGCTACTTTAGCTATTTTCGAGCCGGAGATGCGGAAGTGTAATTCTCATGCTGCTCTTGCATTTTAAAGTTGCGATTTTCTGCATTTCATATATATATATATCTATATCTATATATATATTTGTGATTTCCAGCTGGAGATGCAAGCGCTGTCCGTTAAAAGTCGTGATTTTCAAGCGCACGACGCGCGCAACTTTTGCACGTAGATACTTGCTATTATTATTCACTCAGAGCTGCGTACTTAAGAAGTTGCGATTTTTGAGCGAAGCTGCGAGGTTCTTCGCGTACTACTTCTGCGCTTGCCGACAATGCTGGAGAAGGGTATTTCAGCCGAGCTGCGCGAGCCCGCTTCACGCGTGCTGCCTTTTTGCCCTTAAACCTTGCGATTTTTTCAGCCGAGCTTGCGCGAGCGCGCTTCGCGTGCTACATTTTGCACTCAAGCCTTGCGAATTTCGCGCTGGGCTGCGGAAGCACACTTCGCCTAGCACTGTTGCGCCGAGAAGTTGCGATGTTGCAGCTGGAGATGCGGGAGCGCACTTCGCGCACTAAGTGACAATATACTTTCATAATTAAAAGCTGCGATGTTCGAGCCGGTGCACGGGCCAAGGCGGAACCCGAGACCGCGCGCGATCATGAAAGCAGGTGTGTGAACCGTGCAATGCCGCTTCACAAGCAAAGAAAGCAGAATAATCGCACGGCGACGCAGTGAGAGCGCTTCGACTCTTCGACCCGCATGACCTCCGCAGAGGATCCATCGGGTAGGGCTGCCATCAACAAACGCACTTTGCTCTCAAAAACCGTGTTTGGCACCAGGCTTCCTAACAAACGCACCCCGCATCGTAGTGCGAACCTCGGCGGGCCAGCCCCTGTCATTAAAAATGCACTCTTCTTCCAAAAAACGTGTTTGGTGCGAGGCTTCCTGAAAAAAACATAGTGCGAACCCAGAACTATTGCCCCTGCCAGCAAAAGCCGCAACATGCGCACGGCGCCACAGCGAGAGCGCACCCCAATTTCGCGCGAGACTGTTGCATCGAAGACAACGTTTTGAATCAGCATTTCGAGGGCTCCATTTTCCTTTAAGACAGCCTGTTCAAAATATATGCTCCCCAAATAGTGTTTCCTAAAGGGTTCTTACGGTAAGAGTTAAGGCTAGGCTAGATCGATGGTTCGCGCTCAAAGCGTTGGTCGGGGAAACCACCGTAACACGTTCTCGTGACAAGCCCTCAAACAGGCTTCCGTTTTGCTTCCTTCTGAAACAAACCAAAGGGGCTGAGCCTGAAACAAGGATACACGCCCCGGCCGACATGGTTTTGGGTGACTTTCAATGGGTTCGATAGGAGGGAATGAGAATTGCACTGACCTTTCCGAAAAACATCCGTTTCCTATATGGCTTCCTTTAAGGGAACCCCCAAACGGTTCATTCCCAAACCCTAGGTCATTCCCTGAGCACCAGAAGAGCGCCCTTCTCCAAAGGCGCCTCCACATGCTGAACGCCCATCCGCGCAGCCAAGCAAAACAAGCCGCCGCCATGTGACAAGCTAGCAAAAGGTCAATCAGGTGTTGTAGGTGAAATAGACAAGCCAACAGTGTCAAGACTCCAGGTCTAAGACAAGTCACAAGAGTTTCCTCCTTGCGATCTGCACGCATCTCCAAAGCGACACCCATACAGACTCCAAAAGGTCTAAGCGACGACATGATCCGAGTCAAAGGTTCTGCAGGGCAGGGAATGAGCTGAAACTGCAAAGTTGAATCCGAGGAAGGAAAGCCGAAGCAAAACTTCAGGAACCCACAGGAACGACAAACACCCTCAGGAACCCTATAACCTCGTCTAGCCAACCCGCTTGAGCCTGGCACCTTTAAGAAATGTCTGAAACCACGGCTCAAGATACCCGACCTCTCAACACTGCAGGGGACTCACCAAAGTTGGGTTCCCTTTACAACCAGGGAAACTAAACAAGATGAGCAAATGGAAGTTAAACATCAAGCCGCCCGCGCTTCAAACGGCAACTGAGTCAAGGACCCTTAAGATCCGTGGATTCTGTGGATGGTATCCTTGAGTGGATTGTTCCGAAAGGGAGGTGTTCAGTGCAGTCCAACAACTTTCTCCTGCTCCCCAAAAACACCTCCAGCGTTTGCCTAGTCTTCCCCAAGGCGCGCTTGAGTTGGTGTGGGGGTTCCCCCTTTGGGTCCGACATCGGCATAACGCCTCCGAAGCTATTGCCAGACCTAGCGCGTGTGCTTTGTGTTTCGGATGGTAGCCTTGAAGCTGTTGAAAAGGGGAAATGCAATACGATGGATTCACAGGCATCAACATGGATTAGCTAATTACACACATATTGTCCTACATGAAGTAACTTGGGCAACCCGATTCCAATCATTTCCGTAATCCCAAGGCGCAGCTCTTCAAGCATCGCAAACCAGAATTCGCATGAGTCGCGCGCGCAAGCGCGAGCTCGCATCGTGCGCGCATCGTGCGCGCAGGAGGTGACCGCAGGTCGTGCGACTGCCAAGCCGAGCATGTTCCTTGACGTGGACAGCCGGGGCCAAGTAGTCATAGCCACCGTGACCCCAAGTTGCACTCTTGAATTGGAGGGCAAAAGTCTTTTCGACCTTTGGACAAGAGGAGCAACGTCCCCTTCCAGCTCAACAAACCACCTTGGGGCGCAAATCTTCCAAACGCCTTTTGCTGAAACAGCGGTCAAAAGGCTTTTACCCTGAAATGGTCCACGCGGAAAACGCAGCTCAGGGACCAGCACCAAGCCGGCCAGTGCCATTAGCAAAACCTCGTGGCGCCTGCGACAAATGCGAGGACCTCGCGCAGTGTCTCACTTTCATCCATTGGGCAGAGAATCTTAAGAACTTGTTTGGCACCACCAAAAGTTTAAAGGATATTCCCAAAAAGGCTTCAAGTCCAGAAACAGAAATGCTGAGGTGCTACATTGTGGTGTGTGTGGTTGTTGTTGCATGTGCTTGCTGCTGGTTGCTGGTTGGTTGTCCTTTGTGGTGAGTTGTGTTCCCTTTTCTCCATCACAAAGTGCAGGGGGCCTAAATTACCTCAGTGTTTTACTCCGAATAAAAAATGAGATGATTCATTGTGGGCTCATTTTCAGCGAACCTTGAAATGTAACATTTGCAAGGAGCCCCCAATGAACGCCAGACGGGAATTCTGGCTTACATCCCGTCACAACACAAGAAACTCAATCTACACAATATCTACCCACATCTACTCCCCCAAATGGGTCAAAGCTGCGTATGCATGATGTATATATATATATAGATAATTGTACTGAACATATTTATGTACTTATATATATATATAGATACATGCTAATCCAGCCCCCTTCCAGAATATCCTACCAATATGGATGTATATTCACAGCTTCGGGTATGGCCAAAGTAGTGAGGTTTGGATCTGCCCAGACCGCCAGGCCTCCTCACACCTCGCCCGCCGGCGCGCAGGTCTGGCTGTTCAGCACCACCTGCCGGGCGCTTTTCAGCACGACCCGAGGGTGGCGCCAAGGGAAGTGGACAAAAACAGGGCTCCCGAGTGATTTCCCCTCAAAACATCACCCCCACCAAGGGCTACTCACCTTTCATGGACCAAAAAGTGATGTTTAAAACCACCAAAAAGGGAAATCTAGGGACCCCTGAAAAAGCTTCGCCTTACCGACCTTCCGATCGTCAGCTTCCATGATTGTTTCAAACAAACGGAAAGGATCTACCTTGGGGGGTGCAGACAACACACTTGCAGCTTCCCCCGCATGTCTGCTGACGTATTGCTGCACTGAAGCTACCCACCAAGAAAAAACCAAACTCGAGTGCCTGCCAGTCGCCACTGCAGATAAGCAGACAGGTCTCTTTTCTTGTTTGAAGGGGTTCCATCAGTTGCCTTTCTAAGAAATCAATGGCAGCAGTTTTCTACGAGTAGCTCGAACTCTGCGGGGTTTAAGTTAAAACCGTGGGCATCGGGGTTGAAACAAGGTGACCCTAGTTTAAAATGGCACTGAACCAACAGGATTTCAGCTCTCCGAGTGCTTAGCATTGATCATTTGGATCCAAGGGATAGCTTACCCTGCTTCAAATCCCCTAAGCCATCTATCCAACATCACCATGAGCGAAAGGCAACACCTAAGTCTAAGTTGGACCAGTTCGAATGGGAAGCTATCGCTTTTCGGGGTTTCACTATATGGTTCCTGAAGGTTTCTGTTCTTTCACTAAAAACAATGAAGAGACATATCTCTGCATCAACGAATCTTGGCCTCTCTCTCAAATGAGGGAACCTGAAAGACCGAAAGATGTGGTTTAAACCGAACAATGTGTTTTTAATCAAACAATCAATGTGTTAAACAAAACAAGATCCAGGCAAAAACAACTCGCTCCGAGGTTGGCCACTCGGCCCTCCGAAAACCTCGGGTGCATTTCCGAGTCGGGGTCCCCGCCCGGACGTTGATAGGCTTCACGAGGTTCACGATGAGGTGGTCCTATGGGACGTCCAATTGGGGAACCCTAACAAATGTCCTTAACAAAATGTTGGGGGGCGGGGCACCAATGGACCAAAATTTGATTTGGCGGTCCTATGGGTTGCAAAATGACTTTCTTTGCTTCCCCAAGGCAACCAATAAACAATATACCCTCAAGAACAGCTGTGGTGTTGTCTTTGCTTATTCAAAGCAACCAACAAAACATGCTTTCCCCAACACAAAAGGCGAGAGTGGCTTCGAGGCTTCGCCCAAAGCGAAGCATGAACTAACCGTCAGCCTCAGAAGTGTTTGTTTGACTTTTGGCCCCCCAAGGTGTCCTGGCTCCCACCCTACCGACTTCAGGATGGTGATTCACAGCCTTTCGCCTTGAGTGTCTTGTCTTGATTAATTTTTGTGCTGGGAGTGCTTTGTTTAGGGGGTAAACTACCCCTTGAAATCTACAGTTGTTGTCGTGGGGGCGGGGGTTGGTGAAACCACCAAGTTAACCATAGACGTGCTTTCTTTTGGCGGGGGGGCTGAAAGCAACCACATAGCCCATGCCATGTTGCCTTTTGTTGTTAAAACACACATCAGAACATTCCCCAACATTGCCTCAAACAAGGTTGAAGAAGTGAAGTTGGACAGGAACACCTCAACATCCTAAAATTAGAGTGAAACAGGTTGCAGGGGGACATGCAACAAATGCCGCGAACGACATCCAAGGAAGCAAAGGCGTCTAAAACAACAACCAAGAGGAAACAAATGGCGACGAACAACAGCCAAGGCAAGGCTGAATCCAAGGGAGGAAGCCAAACCGAGGCCAGGAACAAGGGAGGAAAAAAGACGCAAGCGCCAAGGCCAGGAAGAGCATCCAAGGAAATCCAAAGACGCAAAAAGACACCAAGGCCACAACATCCCAACAAGAAGAACGCACCAAGGGCAGCTCCAAGAAATTTATCGCTTTCTGCGGTCTCTTTACTCTGCGAAAGACAGGGGTCAACAGGCAAACATACCATCTCTGGAGTTGCGCCGTCTGCTTTCAAACGAACTGGGCCGAAAACCAGCCATGTCCTGATCAGAGCAGTACTGTACGTTGTACTCGTAGCCAGGAAGATCCGACAAGCCGCCTGGCAAGTCACCAGATCATGTAGTTTAGAGGGAAAAAGCAAAACATAAATTTATGAATATCAATATTCATTATTATTGTCCCCAATGCTGACTCGCAATACCCTTGTCTCTCAGAATGCAGCAACCCCAAAGATCATAGATGGTTTCCAGGATTTTCTGTTGACGTCAAACAAAAAACATTGCGTCTGAAACAGGACCCGTAGAACACATGTAGCCGCGGCCTTGTTTGCTTGTAAACCATCCCACAACAAAATGCCACTATTTTGAGACAGACCCACTGCATCCGAAATGAAACGTGTCTTAAGTAGGTTTGATTCTGTCGTCATAGTAGCCACCCAAATTCCAGGCGCATATTCACATGACAATGTGTTTTTGAGCAGACTGCAACGTTTGATCCCTGAATGACGCTGACTAAGTCTCCTTCTGACCCTAATCAAAACTGAAGCCATTCCTTTTCTTTTGAAAGAAAGGCCCCCCATCTTTTTCAGGTTCAGGAGACTGCATCGACATCGAAGCCATCGTTTTGACTCAGCGAGGCACAGCTGTTGTCGCTCTCGAGGGTGATGGCTCCCTCGTTGTTCTGGAACTGCGCGCCGTTGCACTGCCCCGGGTGGACACCGTCGGCCTCTTCGGATGGGCAAAGGCGAAGTTGGAACACGAAACATGGATGAGGAGAAGCAACTGGTGTTTCCTAGAGGAAAATCATCGAACGAGAAAACACGGCAACGAGAAAACCCCTGACGGATTCTGGAAACGGATTGGGACGGATCCTGGCGCCTGGACTCGGCCAAAGAACTTGCCCGAGGTCGGGGGCAGGTTTGGTCAAGGTCTTCCCTTCGGGGTTCTATTTTTTTCGGTGTGCCACACAAAAGTCCAAACGTCAAAATTTATAGCACTTCATGTAGTGTGTGTATTTTGTGTTGGGGTGTCCAAACAATTGCTTCGGTTGTCTTTCTGCTTCTCCTTCGAAAACCACACAAAAAGGGGTATCCTCGAAAACAAGACACACTCGTGTATGCCTAATAGTTTATCCAAATGTTGGTGTGTGTTCTCTACGTGGAGCGTGTGGGTAAGTCGGATGCAAGAGGCATCGATGGGGATGGCTGCAAGGGCTGCCTGTATCTCCGCCAGTCCCCACACGCGGGCCCCACACCGAAACCCTTTAAAGAACTCTGCAGGTTTTGTCTCAGCCAAACCCCAAGGGTACGGCAAAACGAAGAACCCGCAGCCATGTGCAATATCTACCTACCTTTGCCCTTCCAATGGGTCAAATGTTGGTATACATGAATTGTGCGGGGGCTGTTCAATTCGCGTTCATACTTGGAAGCAAACGGCGTGCACTACTTCTCTTGTGGGGAACAATCCTAGAATCCAGCTTTGAACACTTTTGAATCCGGCTCTTTCCATAAAAAGAAAAGAAAGAAAGAACAAAACGGCCCATGTACGAAACCAATTGGGTGACAATCAAACCCCGGAAAGAAATGCCACAACCATGCGACGAATCGACAAGGCGGATATCCGCACCCATATTAGTGGCTGGGGTTGTCCCGACTTACCCAACTTAATCTTGTTCTGATTGTGACTCATTTATGAATTGAACATCAAGGCAAATGAAACAGGCGGATTCAAAAAAAAAAGACAATCTCCCTTTTGCGGATTCCAAACAAAAATCAGCGCAACCATAAACAGCGAACCTCTTTTCGTCCGGATCGCTATGGATCGTCCGCCAAGCTTGCGGGGTCGATAGGTAGGGAATGACCGAGACCGGGTGTTGGGAATGAACCGTTTGCGGATTCTCTTGAAGGAAACCCTATAGGTAACGGATGGTTTCTCAAGAGCTCATGCCTCATTCCCTGCCCTTGAGACCCGGCAAACCATGGATGGTTCTTCGAGGGGTTCCAAATCTCATTCCCTGCCAAAAGCAAACCAAGCCAACCAACGCTAGGTCCTCCAGTAGAGAGGTTAGAATAAGGGTACTCTTTTTGCTTTCGTCCATTTTAGTAGGGGAACCCTCCCCCTAAAAAAACGAGTGAAAGGGCACTACTGGGGGACCTTGGAAGGGTAGCAAACCCCGGAGGAGCGCCCCCGTCGCAGCTCCGTGCCTTCATGTCCACGACCCCCACGTTGCCATCCACCGAGACCACGTTGATGTTGAAGGTCTGGACCAGCAGCGAGCCCCCGACATGTTTAAACGGCTTAAACGTATACACCCACGCGGTGGTCAACGTGTTTAAACAAACGTGTTAAGCCCGACCCTGGTCGAAGGGCTCACGTCACGGATCGCTTTGGGGAGGAGGGCCGAACACGGCATATCTGGGCTTATGCCATGCTTTTGCGGGTACGGGCAAAAAGTCAGTTGGCCACCGGCTTTCATGGCTTTTCATGGCTTGTCTTCCTGCTAAATGTGACATGGCTAGGGCGCTTAGTGGTGTGGGTCGCGCATGGCTAGACGTGCTGCTCCGTTACTTTCCGAGCGGGCGTGTCAGCAAGTGCTGGAATTTGCACCCACCGAACATGAACAGAGCACAAAGGCAAACACTGAAACACTCATACCAAGAAGAGTGAAGGTGTCTAAGGGGCGATTTCCTCTCACCGCGGATTGGCGCCATAAGTCCAAATGTGTTGCAGTCCGAGAACTGGAAACCAATATGAAAGAATAAGGAATGAATCTCTGTTTGAGATCCGTCCAATGGGTATGAATTTGAATTGGGGACCCTTTGGTGGAGATCATTTCGCTGGGCATTATGTCCCCCAATCGCTAAGGTGATTCCCTATCAACATTGGTCATTTAGGGACTCACTTGGTGGCTTTTCCCGGTTTCCACTTGGGAGAAACAACAATACAACACCGTGCCATCGCCCCACTTCACCCCCGCCGTCGCCAGTCGGGCCCCCGCCTTGTTCGCGCCTGGCGAGTGTTTCTACCCCAAACGGGTGTCTTTCTTTGAGGGTAACTTTTTATGTGAGTTTTGAAGGAAAACCAACAGGAACATTGTGTTCATATTGTTGGGGGGGATCCCCTAAAAATCACACCGCAACCTGTTCTTTGACATCCCGTCACTCTGTGGTTAGCGGGCCCACAACACAGGCCGGGGCAAAAAATATGGCCCCCATCTGTGAGTGGACAAAATCCACTTTGCACCAGCTGGGTGAAAGAAGCCCTATGAATCTATGAATATCGCGACAAACCCCCCACCAACTGCAGGATTTGTCCATCAGTACCGAAGCGATGCTAGCTGACAAGATAAATAGAAGAAAACCCTGAATTGTTGCTAGTGACTCAAACCGATATTCCCAACATTGGAGAAATTCAAAAAGTTCACTAGACCCTCCGCACATTTGTCTTCGCTTTGCAACAACGAAGGCAAGCTACAAGGGCAGAAGAATGCAACAACAATTAACCGCCTAAGCCTTGCAA
Organism: Effrenium voratum; assembly: GCA_963377175.1. Lineage (NCBI taxonomy): Eukaryota > Dinophyceae > Suessiales > Symbiodiniaceae > Effrenium > Effrenium voratum. The sequence continues at coordinate 1,080,254 of CAUJNA010003672.1, read as the reverse complement.
TTACCATAATTCCCAGGCCAGACAAAAAGCGCAGTCAAGTAAGAAACCTTCAAGAGAGAAATTACATTCAGCAGCAGTAGTAGTAGTAGAGTTAGTAGTAGTAGTAGTAGTAGCAGTAGTAGTAGTAGTAGTAATAGTAGTAGTAGTAGTAGTAGAGTAGTAGTAGTAGTAGTAGTAGCAGTAGTAGTAGTAGTAGTAGAAGATACATAGATGGATGGATAGATAGATCAATGGAGAGATAGAGAGGGAGATAGATAGATAGATGGATGGATGCATAAATAACGAGAGAGAAGGAGATAGATAGATAGATAGATAGATAGATAGACAGACAAATGGATGGACATATTGATAGATAGATAGAAAGATAGATAAATATATAGATAGATAGTTAGATTAGATAAGATAGATATATAGATAAATAGATAGATAGATAGATAGATAAACAGATAGATAGATAGATAGACAAACAGATAGATAGATAGATAGGTTGATCAACCGATAGAGAGAAAAATAATTCAACAGATAGAGAGATACATGGATAGATCGAGAAACATATAGATAGGTAGATAGATAGATTGTTGGCGGAATGGAAGCCAAAGAGGTTGCCCCACATCATGTTAGCTTCGAAGGGCAGCCTAAAGTGAGGCAACCATCTTGAAAACGAAACCAACACCAGGAGAAATGCTAGTCAGCTATGCGAGGGTGCAAGTTGATAACAAGTGGTGTGTGGCCTATAGGATGCCCAGTTGATATGAGAATTCCACGCACACACACAAGTTGGGCTTTGACAAAGAATTGGGCCCTGCTTGGGCTTTTTGAGACCTGAAGGGGCCAGTTGCCCATGTCAACAACTTGGGTACCAAAGGCTCCCCCCATCGACGGGGGGGGCGGGGATACCCCCATCTCGGCGCGCAGCCTTGATCGCGTCCGCCGCGCAACCTACAGCACAAATGTGGATGGCCATGTTCTGTGTGTGTGTCGGGAAATCATGTCCTACAGGAAACGCTGGAATTGTCCAAAACATAACTTGCAGAAGCGGAGGGTTGAAAAGCGTCTTTTGGGCTGGTAAGGGAACCTTTGAGCATGTTTAAAGGTTTCCTCCCCTCATTCCCTGCTAACAATCAATAGGACCCCCAGCCGTGCCTGCAGCCGACGCGCTTCGTCATACCGCGCGCGCCACAGTTTATTGCATTTTGCCTGCCAGGTCTGGGAAAATGCGGGCTCGGGTCTTGTTTTGAAAGTACCAGGGTCACCAGGAGCTCCAAAAACCGAAGCAATAACAAAAAGCACAGTGCTTTTTGGGAAACACAATGTTTTCTTCCTTTAAGCCATAATTCTACTGAGTATACTGAGTTCAACGGACCATGCGCGCACGCACATTGTAGTGATCAGTTCGTCAATTCACCAATGTTGAATCTAGCTGAGCTTCGGCTCAAACCAGCGGATCCGACGTTGCCACGGCTTTCCCACGATTGGGCAGTTGAACACCAACGGCAGCACGCCACGCGTGGCAAAGTGGCCCTCAGAAGCCCATGTTGAAGGCTTGTTTTTTAATCTAACACCAATGCTTACTCAGAGAATAACACGTGCAAACCACGGAGTTTTGGAAAACGTACGACAAGTCTACAGGTTCTTGAAGCCCTAGGCAGCCCAGGAACTTCCACCATCCTGGCTCTGTAAGTGTGAGAACTCTGCACCCTCTACCCAACTAAAATTCAAACACAAGTCAAACATAGCGTTCACGTCCTGGCAGTATATGCCAGAGAACTGATAGGCAACACACACGCAACCGCGCCACACACGCAAAGAACAAAAGACCGCCTCCCACGCGTCGCAAGGCGCGCCTGCATGAGCTGCTCAAGCTGCGCAATGACCTCCGTGACCTGAGTTTTCCCAAGTAGTGAAATTTATCCTGGGGATGTCACAATGGGGGGGTGCTGGACAAACCAGTTGTTTCCTTGGAGCCCTTGGGAATCTCGTGCTCTTGCAGGGTTCGTCTGGCCTGCCATGAAGCTAAGCGCTAACCATCCACACTCAGTCAGGCTTTGCCTGTTGGACCCCCAAAAGCATAACCCCCTTGCTTGAGTGTTTGACTTTGCCGTCTCCTGTGTTTGAACATACAGAAAGGTGTTACAAGATGGGTCCAGCCGATTGGACGGCAAGTGGCAAACCGTGGTTATCAGCCACGTTCCCCTAGCCCTAGCGTCGGCTCCGTGTACATTGTTTTCCAAGTTTGCACCCACGCACCAATAGTGCCAGGGTTCTGCCAAAGACCCCAGGTGAGCAGTGTTTTTTGTGGTTCGCGGCCTATACACTACTTGCGTGCCTACGCGAAGGCCGACAAAAACCTACGCGGCCTGCGAGGGGCGCCTACGCGAGCACAAGTCAGCTTCCAGGTGCCTACACGAACGCCTACGCGAAATGTTGAGTTCAAGTGTCGAAGTGCACTGTGGCAAGTTTTGGCAGCTCCGGCTCTAAGATCAGAATTGCAGTACAAGTGAGAATCCCACATCTGTCCAAGGATCTGGCTGCTAGAAAAGGTCTACGATGGTCTACGTGCCCAAAATGCCTTGAAAGCCTGGCCTACGTGAATGCCTACGCAGGGCCTACGCGGAGCCTACGCGAAGACTGCAGAACAAACAGAAGGAAGGCAAAAGAAGCAAATTCCTTCTTACTTGGCAAAGAGCACTGAGTCATGATTTGTTCAACAAACGCCTACGAGAAAAGCCTATGCGAGGGGTTACACAACAGCGTACGTGCTGAAGCCGACGCGAGCCTACGCCCCAAGGATCGCTTCCGCAAAGTACATGCAGTTCCCTTTTTGTACAAACCCTTTCATTTGTTAAAAATCGCTGCTCATTTGCAAACATTTGGCCTAGCAAAACTAAAGGAAAATGCAGAACCCACACCAATTTTCTACCCTCGGGCTTTTGAAGACTCTCTCTTCTCTCTTTCTCTTTTTCTCTCTTTCTTTCTTTCTTTCTCGGAACGTCCCACTGCTCTGCCAAGGAGCGCTCAACACGCCGAGGAACAGGGGGGCCTGTTCCAGGCCATGCCAAATGCTGGCTGGAGAAGTCCCCAACCAGCTCCTGACGCCGAGGGCCCTCCCCCAAATTTCCCCCTCGGCTGGGGAAAAGGCACCATCTTTTTTTGGGGGGAGAGCCCCTCCCTAAAAGGCTGGTTTCAGTTTGGTTCTAATTTAATTACCATGGCCATCGTTTGTTTCCAAAGAGGGCGCCTTGGGCAAAACCGGTATTTCCAGTCTCACTCCAGTTGCTGGACTGCATACTGCTTGGGACCGTGGTAAACGCGCAGTTTCTTTGGGCCACACTCAGGAATGTCTGCTTGCTACCGCCAAAAGTGGCCAGGCAAAGTACCCACATTGGTGTTGTTTTTGTCCAGTGTCAACATGAGCTCTTGTGGCGCGCAGGGAATTCCAAAAGCAGACGCCTCCATGTGTACACCTTTGCGGAATAGCATGGAGGCCACAAAGGGGCGCGTAGCCCCTCATTCGACCCGAGCCTCTTGCCTCTGTGCACGAGGAGCCTTTGCCAAGTGCCAAGCAGTCGACCCTTACCCAAAGGTATCCCTTGCCCTCAAAGCCACTAATCCCTCCAAGCATATGGTTTGGATTGGGCGTTTCGGGGTTGGATTCCCCTTGACCAAGACTAATGGGAAGATATATTCTCTCTGGGTGCTGAGTGTCCAGATTACCCAGCGGTGTCCGTTTCTTGTTTGTTTGGAGTTGGTTTCCTTTAAAAACAATTATTAAACAAAGAGCGCCCTTTTCCCATGGAAGGTCTGGGGTGAGGTTCGGTTAAAACATATCAAACTCGACCCCGCAAAAGGCTGAACCACCCGGTGGTGCCCGTTCGGCGGAAGAACAAATGCGCACGGTTGTTTCTTGGTGGGACGTTAATACGGGCTTTGCTCACAAAAGGGTGATGAAACATGGCTATCAGAAAGTGGGTGTTTATTGGCACTAGAAGGGCTTTTCATCATTAGACTGGCTATAATCAAAGCATGGATATTAAATAGTACTAACAGGGCTTTACTCGTACGGCGTGGTGATAGAATAATGTTAGCATTTAGCACCGACCCTCGCACGTTGTCGCAGTCACAGCCAACACACACCGGCCATCGGGAGGGGCGCTCTCACTTTGACACCCACACACATGCACTTTGAGACATGCACAAACACAACATGGACATGCGTGCAGCAACTGCCCAGCACAGAAATAGGCATGAGCCAGACGCTAAATCCAAGAAGCCACAGTTGTTGGAGACTAAATTTTGAAAGTGTGACAAACTTCTGGTCCCATTGCGAGAACCTGTTTCCTCGGCCGTCCAGATTCAGATTCAAGATGGGGTTCCTTAACTATGCGCATCGAGAATGTGTCCCTCCGCAACATCCAAATACTTTGCTGGTTCTCATTCGGGAGGGGTGTGTGGGGGCCTGCGAATCTGCTTGACTCTGTCCCTGCGCTTGCAGCTGCGCCTGGCTTGTAACTTGTAACTGCGATCGAGTCGTTCTATTTGTTTGTTCCAATTCGCGGCATTTGGTGCGTTCGGCGATCGCCCTTGCTCCGTCTTGCGCGGACTGCGGTTTTTCAATCTATTCTGTTAGAATGTAAAAAAAGAGGCAAGAGGAAAACAGAAACCCACAAAGATAGAGGGCCAACACGTTGGTTGTTTGCATCTTTCTTAAACTGCCGTTCCTAGTTCAGATTTGACAAGCAACAGCAATTGGATGCGCCTTGCACTGTATATGCAAATGGGTCGATGCATAAAACTATAGATAATAGATGTGTGCTATGTGACACGCACAGAGAAGAAAAACAGACAGAATTCAGCCGCCGCCTCCGCGGCCTCGCCGGCCTTGGTTCGGTTCAAGCCGTGACTCCTTTTCGCGGGAGTGTCTCTTTTTGTGACCCCAAAAACAAGGTCGCCCCTCAGCTTCCCAGAAAGCCAGCCAAAACGAGGGGTGCCCTCAGATCAAAACACGTGTTTGACGCGAAGGTTTGTTAGAAAAAAGGAAATGCCTTTGCTTGAGCCCTTTGCGAACTGGGAAAACACGGGCACCGGAGTCCAAAATTAGGAGCCTTTCTTTGCAAAGCCTGTGTTTCGACCTCAAGCCTCAGCTCATCAAAGGAAGTTTAACAAGAAACTTCCATAGTACTGGAACTAACTGAGCTAGCTGTTGATTGACACATAGATAGCTTTCCAATCTGGTTAGCGTGACAGATAGATAGGTTTATGTGTGAGTTGGGCTTCCAGACAGTGTGCAAACCACCTTGGTTGCGATGCCTGTGTGGAGGCGGTCTTGGGACGGGTTCGGAACGGGTGCGGAGACGGGCCCATTGGCACGGCCGCGCGAAGATTTCGCAAGGTTTGAGTTGCGTGGCAGGCGCAGCACTTTCGCAAGGTCAAGTACAGATTTCGCGGCAGGCGTCAAATGCAGATTTCGTGGCTCTCGCAGCATTTTCGCAAGGTCAAATACAGAATCTTTCGCAAGGTCAAGTACAGACTTCGTGGCAGGCGCAGCACTTTCACAAGGTCAAGTACAGGTTTCGTGGCGGGCGCAGCACTTTCACAAGGTTAGGTACAAATAGAGAGATAGAGAGATGGAGATAAATAGCTAGATAGAGAGATACATAGCCAGATGGATGGATAGATAGATGGATGGATGGATAGATAGACATAAGATAGATAGATAAGATAGATAGATAGATAGATAGATAGATAGATAGATACATAAATAGACAGATAGATAGATCTAAGGATGGATAGATTAGATAAGATAAGATAAGATTTGATCATATACATAGATGTATGGTTTCATAACGCTATCGTTCGACACACCCTTCCGGGAACTGCTCAACCCAGAGTAAAGGGTCCTCCAGAGTATCCTTGGAAAACGCCTCTCGCAAGGCAGCAGTGAATCGTTGGTTTTGCTTAACGCCATTTAGCTGTATGTAGAAATAGAGGCATTGATCTATGACCATTGTCAGATAGATCATGGCTACAACTGCTCAGCGCGCTTGGCATGTTCCTAATGCCACCTGCTCGTTTGACAAGCCCTCCCACCGTTCCTTCTGCACCGTCAGGTATCATCCAGTGGGGCCAATGACCCCCAAAAAGCACCTCTTCTACTTCAGCCAATTTCACAGCAACCTCGCCCTTACGTGTGTAAGACCGAGCAGCACGGTCACTCAGCCAGCGTCCATACAACATCACGTCCGCAAGCGACATGCCGGGAAAGTTCTGAAGCCCCTGAGCGTCGAAATGTGTGTGGTGAGCCCCAAAGCGCCAGCGCCCAAAAGGCTCGTCAGCTTCTTGACCCAGCGCAGCACGGAGCTATATGAAATGGAAAACATGGGACCATGTACAATAGTGCGACGTCGCCACACCAGAGATTGCCCAACTCACTTCACCACCGTAGCGTTTTGAAGAACAACCTTCTTCTCCATTCCAGATTTGGTCTGACCCAGACATAGCACCAACTGCGAAGATTCGTAGATAACATCAACCAGCTGTAGGTTAAGTACCTCACGAATACAAAGCAGACTGGCATAGGCCAGCAACATTATGGTGCTGAGCTCTGGCCTGCCCAAACATAGGGCCAGCACAATCATTGCCTGAAGCAGCTGAGGCGGAGCAACGGGCGCTTGGCGAACTCGTTGCAAATGATTCCATGCGTCCGAAACTTTCCAGGCAGTCCGAAGTTGGAGACGAGGGCATACTTTCTGCACGGCTGACAGAGTCCAGCTGCGCACGTTCTTGCTACGTCCCTCCTCAAAACCATCCAGAACCCATTCAGCCATGAACATGTGCTTATCCGCATCGGTCATAGATTTCCAATCTGCATCACTATTTTCAACATCATTGTTGAGGGCCTCTAACGCCTCCACATATTTTTGTATTGTGGATGGCCACAAGCTGTTCAGCAAGAAAGCCTGGACCCGGCTCAGGCCAGGCCCAGGATCCATAGCCGCTTGTTGCCCACGGCAACAAACTGCCCGGCTGTTGTGTTATATGACTCTTCCTAGCAATGATGACCCGCTGAATAAACAGTTTTGATAGAGCGTGACAAAATAAACCCGGATATCTGGCAGCAGGAGTGGTGTGGAAAGTACCGCCTGCAGCGAGCCCTCTGAGCACCGGATGTCGCCCTGAGAACAATGTTGCACGATTGAATCACAGCCCGAATGTACCAGCAGCCCAGTGGGTTTCTTAGAACATACGTCAGTTTTGCCAGTTTCTTGAAAGTAGCAGTCTCGCCTGTGGCAAAGAAGGAGGGAAAAGGCTCTTGACCTCGATCTGCAGGATGTTCTAAGCCAACCCAACCTCCTCTGATGGCAATCTCCCCCAAAAAACCAAGGACGAGCAAGAAAAGAGCTGACCCAACTGACACAGCCAATTTTTCTGCTCGAGGCCGGAGGGGCCTAGGACCACCCCTGCTACTGAGCGGCACGCGCCGTGCAGCTGACACCGTGGAACACGGCGGCGATCCAAAGCCCCCCAAAACTCGTCCAGTGCGAATCAGCTTCATCAACGCGTTGCAAACTTTAGGGGAAACAAGTCACCAAAAGCATGCGAAGAAGAATACGAATGGGCTTCCACAACCGCCAATGACCGACCAAAAGTGAATGTACCAGTACGTGTCGTCATTCCATCGGCAGTTCACGCAAATCAACTATGGGCTCAATGCTGTCCTCTCGACTGTTCAAGACCTGGAGGCTCCAACTGTCTTGAGGGGGCGTCAGCCGGGTTTTCCTTGGATGAAATCCAAACGTAGAACACATCATGTCCAACAGCCAAAACGGTTGAAGCCACTTGCCGACACCTGCGATTAATATCAATAGATGATGACCTGCCCTTAGTTAAAGCACCAATCATTGCAGCACTGTCCAGCACGTGAATGAACCGACGGCCATCGTCTGAAGACCTACGCAATCTGTCATTGGCTGTCCAAACTGCGGCGTCTGCTTCCCCAATCGTAATATGCTTCGGTTGCCAAGGAACCCCAATGGTTTTCCAGGAAACTTTCTCAACGGGAATGCGAACTTTCTTGAAAGGACATTTTCCCTCTTCCTTCAAGCCCACAATTCACGGCGAGGAAACGTTAGTGTAGCAACCCTTGACCGCACTGTAACGAGCCATGGCCTGCACCACATTCTCAGGCATCACTGCAAAGGCCCGTCCCAGTCCTGTCATGCTGGCATCAGAGGCTTCAACTGTGCCATCGTCAACATCAATCGGAAACATAAGGTGGAGAGCAGCAGTTCTTCCCAAACAAGCTCAGGGAGCTCCACTAACCCCAACTTCCGCCGCCTAGCCTCATCCAGCTAGACTGGAAAATGGACCTCAAGCACGGGCGAGCTGAATGTGCGAACCCATGTTTGCCAATGACCCGGTCAAAGATCTTGAATGGCACTTTCTTCTGCGTGAGCAAGTGAAAAGATGCTTGGGTAAGATGACGTCGCTTCTCCATAGATAACCCAACCCAGTGACCGTGAGGATGAACATAGAACCCTTGAATCTCTTCACCCAAGGCTGCGTCAACGGTTGTCTTGTGCTTGGGAAGGACACCATGTGATACCCAAGAATCTTCTGCTCGATTGAGCCATTGTGGCCCGACTTCCCCCTTCGCACCCTCATCCACATGCTCCAAGCACCATATGTCGTCGATGATGGATCCCCAAACCGGAAGCTCACCAGGAACAACTTTATCAGGATGAAGTCTATGTTCAGGAGGGAGGTCCGCTACATGAGTGATGAGGTCAGTGAGTGATTGCGCCCAGCCCGCCGATGGTCCAAACCCCATGAAGGTAGACTTGCCGGGTAGACCTGTCTGAGGTCCCCACTGCGACCAGCCACATCCACTGGCGGACCGCATAGCCACTTCTCCCAGCGCCTGCCAATGCATACCGCTTTGACACTGCAACGCAACCGCGATTAGGCACTGTAACAGTTCTGAGAGAAGGCACAAACGCAAAACGGGGTCGAGGAAGTCTATCTGGGCCCAAAAGCTGATTCACCGAAGGATCGGTGATGACTCGATCCTCATGTTCGTCCTTCTTCACACCAAAAGCCCCTGCAACACATCTAATCCCATATTTGTTTGCAACTTGCGACGGCTTCTTGTGTAACATGCATTCAAGCCCCCACGGGAAAGAATATGATCATCAGTCATCACTGACTCACGCAGAGTTCTCACAATCCTAGCATGAACACGCCTGTGAGCAGCCGAGAGGATTGTCACATCACGTAGGGACCGTCCCGACTCTCCATGCAACCAATTAAGGGCAGCAATGACCAGGTTACCAAAATGCCACAATAAACGATCATCCACTGAAGTGCAAGCAGCTAGGCGCAGAATCTTGCCATCCACACTCAAAGGGCACAAAGGACACACCTGATCAGGCGCTGCACCGGGCCCCCCCTTCAAGGGCCGGTCTAACCCATTCATGCATGCGCTATTCCCCAGCCAGTTGAAGTGCGCCTTGACAGCTGACATGAATCCACCCTCCTCCCCGCAAACCCTCGCCAATCCAAAGAGCAGCCAAGGCCTGGAGAAGATAGGCATTCAAAACTTCATCTTCAGCTTGCAAAGCACCCATCCTGAGCCAGGAGCGCCGCACACCGTCTTTCAACTGTTGGTCAAAGCCAGCATGGAGCTGCTGGCTAAGGCCTTCTGGGTATTGACCAGTTCCAAGGCTCCCAAGATCCTCCTTTGGCCCGCGCTGCCTGATGCGCTTGCAAGAGTGTCCATCGCTCTTGCAATCTCTCGCCTGTTCACATGATCCCCAAGCAGAAACACTGGGATCCCGAAGCTGGCTGCTCCTCGAAACGGTGCCCTTTGAAAGTCGGTTGAACACGCTGGCCAAGAAGTGGGCCGTCAAGGCCCCCGGATGTTTTGCAGCGAATGCCACCAAATCGCCCTTCTTCTTGAACTTCAATTGGTCTACGTGGGTCAACTTGTGATAGTCCACCCGCTTGTCCCTGGCCTTGTCGCTCCAAACCAAGGGCTTCTTCGAATCCGAGGAGCTCGACGGGCGAGAGCTTGAGCGGGACCTGGAGCGTTTCGCAACCCCAGCCCGGCAGCCCCTTGGTTCCTCCTCCCGCACCAAAGGAGCGAGATCTCCCCCAACAGTTCCCGCCCAAGAATCCCAATAGGTCTCTTCAAAGATGGAAAGCAACTGCCTGCCCACCAGCTGGACTGCCTGCTGCTGCACCTCACGCACCAGAGAAGCCCGCCAGCCGAAGAGCACACCGCCGAAAGATCCGGCAGCCACAGGCACTAACGCCCGCATCAATAGAAGGGGGGCTTGAGCGGAAAAAGTGAAATGAATTCAACTGAACATCACTGTCGCTTGAAACATACACCAGCCAGTTCAAGAACAAGGTCCAAGATAGAAAAATAGATAGATAGATAGATAGATAGATAGATATATTAGATTAGATAGATAGATATATAGATAAATAAATAGATAGGTAAATAGATAGATAGATAGATAGAAAGATAGACATAGATAGCCAGCTAGCTAGCTAGATAGATAGATGGATGGATGGATGGATAGGTAGAGAGAGAGAGATAGATAGATAGGCAAATAAATACATCGGTAGAGAGAGAGAGAGAGAGGTAGATGTAGAGATAGGAAGATAGAAATATAGATAGATGGAACAATAGAGAGAAAGATAAATATAGAGAAAGACGGATACATAGCTAGATAGATAGACAGATACATAGATAGATAGATAGACAGAATTAATATAAATAGATAGATGGATAGATAGATCGACAAATAGAGAGAAAGAGAGAGAGAGAGAGAGAGACAGACAGAGATAGACAGAGAGAAGATAGATGGATAGATTGGAAAGACAAGACATAGATATAGACAGATACATATGTAGATAGATAGATAGCTGGCTAGATAGACAGATAGATAGAGTAGAGATACACACGTCGATAGGTAGATAAACAAGTAGATAGATAGAAAGATGGAGGGATCGATATGTAAATGAAAAGCAAGACATACATAGAGAGAGAGAGAGAGAAAGAAAGACAAATAAAGAAATAAAGAAATACAGACAGAAATTGAACAACATAAGACACACAGAAATACATAAAGAACAAAAAGAAAGAAAGAAATACAGAAACAACAAAAAATAAGAAAGACATAACGAAAGACAAAGAAATGGAAGGAAGGAAAGAAGGACGGAAGGAAGGAAGGAAGGAAATCAAGAAGAAGATAACACAAATCAAGAAAATAAAGAGAAATATAACAATAGTTTATATATATATATGTTTTGAGACTTCCGCCCCCCGGCTCTGCCAGACTTTACCGGTAGCATGGTCAAGTAATAAAGCGGCAATGCAGCGGGGCCGAGGTATATACCCTGGAGTACAAAACAAACTGCAAAAGTGCTTTCTATTCAGGAAAAAGGATAATCTGGGCAGGCACCAGCAAAACGTGCGGGAGTCCTCAAAGGGAATTGGACCTCTACGGTCGATCGATTTGAACACCAAAGGGCCAAGTTCTACCATGGAGTTCGTGAAGGTCAATCCCAAATCGACATCGCAGGACGCCGCTGGAGCGCGCGGAGGTGTTGGTCAAGGCACCGTGGGGTTTTTTGGTTTTGGGTGAATCAATCTGCCCAGATGTGTTGCACAATGTGTTGTTCATGAAGACGAACAAGAAGGGATGTTGGACATCCCTCTGTGAAAATCTGAGTAGGGTGGTTTCCTTTGATCGTGGTATATTCCGGTCATGATTTCCCCTCCCCCAAATATCGCACATCCTTTTTGCCTTTGGTTTGGTGGATTCTCATTCAAGATGGTCAGCGGTTCCAAGTTCCAAGTCTTTTGTCGCCAGGGTCACTGGGTAGAATTAGGGTTCAAGTAGCTGGCCCTTCTTTTCTCAAGCCTGCAGGTCGAACTGAAGCCTGCCCCCTTGGCCTGCTTCAAGCCTGGCTTGAGATGGCCCGTTGCCAACCATGAGCCCCCAGGCCGGGCTGTAGGCGACCAGCCTACTGCGACGATGGAACCGAGACTTCAAAAGCTGGGTTGGTCCTCATGGTCAAACCAAGCGGTCTGGTTATCCCAACGAATGTGTCAAAAGGCAAAGCCTCTACGTGCCTTCAGAATCTCAAACCTGTCCGGCTTCCCCTTCAAATCCTGTCTTGCTTGGCTCCTTTTTGCTATCAAGGTCTCTGGGCAAGTGGGTCAAACAGCGACCTGGAAGGCTCCGTAGGGAGTTTCAAGGGTTAGTGCTGAGGTCAAATCGATCCAGCTTGTAAAGTCGACTTGGAAGAATGCACCATTTGCATTGACATCCATTCCTTGTTTACCACTCAGTCTAAAACTCATGTTGGACTGGTTTTTGGATTCTTTCTTCCAGGGCAAACTTGCCAGCCACTCCCACCTGTTGAGGAAGAGTAGTAGGTGTTTGCAAAGGGAGTTAAAGCAATTGTGTTCCCCAGTGGGATTTGGACGAAGGTGTCGACTTTCGCGTTGGTTGGTTCAACTGCCCTAGAATTTGTTGGTTCAGCTCGCCCTCAATAGGACCTCTGCGTCCGCCGCACCTTGCCCCAGTACACGCCGCACTCCTCGAGCACCGGAAGGGTGGAAGGGTGGAATAGTGGAAGGGCGGGGTGGCAAGGGTGAAGGTAGGCTAAAGACATCCCACTGACTCACACCGCTAGACACGAGCTTGAGGGCTCCAATTTCAAAGCTGATGCAGAGGCAATCCGTGAAAGACAAATTTGTAACCTCGTACTTTCCTGAGAATTTCAAGCAACGCCATTCTCAGCAACAAAATACTCTCAAGATCCCAGTGTCCCATCCAATCGACTCGAAATCATCTTCGGCCCCTTCGGCCCCTGTGTTTGGTCGAAACCAAAGGCGCCAGGGAAACCAAAGGTTGGAATTTGAGTCGAAAACATATCCCTCTCCGAAGCTCCAGGAAGAGATACAGAGGAGACCCGACAGACAGACTCCACGTGGCTCGCTGCGGACTTGGTTCAGACCCTTGTTTGAGGGCCTTCGCAACTTCGCAAGTCAGGCATTGTCCGAATTGGTCCCCTACATGCAAACTCTTCTCAAAAACAACCTTCCCTGCGGCTTCTTGTTCCAAGCAAAAGGGGTTCATCCCAAACAAATCGTACCCGAAACGCGCAAAACACACACACACACCTCAAAGTGGCTTCTGGGTTGGAACCCGCGATTTTCTGCATTTCATATATACTTGTGATTTCCAGCTGGAGATGCAAGCGCTGTCCGTTAAAAGTCGTGATTTTCAAGCGCACGATGCGCGCAACTTTTGCACGTAGATACTTGCTATTATTATTCACTCAGAGCTGCGTACTTAAGAAGTTGCGACTTTTGAGCGAAGCTGCGAGGTTCTTCGCGTACTACTTGTGCGCTTGCCGACAATGCTGGAGAAGGGTATTTCAGCCGAGCTGCGCGAGCCCGCTTCACGCGTGCTGCCTTTTTGCACTTAAACCTTGCGATGCTTTCAGCCGAGCTTGCGCGAGCGCGCTTCGCGTGCTACTTTTTGCACGTAAGCCTTGCGAATTTCGCGCTGGGCTGCGGAAGCACACTTCGCCTGGATAGTCGAGAAGTTGCGATGTTGCAGCTGGAGATGCGGGAGCGCACTCCGCGCACTAAGTGACAATACTTTCATAATTACAAGCTGCGATGTTCGAGCCGGTGCACGGGCCAAGGCAGAACCCGAGACCGCGCGCGATCCTGAAAGCAGGCGTGTGAACCGCGCAAAGAAAACCGTGTTTGGCGCGAGGCTTCCTCAACAAACGCACCCCGCATCGTAGTGCGAACCTCGGCGGCCCAGCCCCTGTCATTAAAAATGCACTCTTCCAAAGACGCGCTTGGTGCGAGGCTTCCTGAAAAAACACAGTGCGAACCCAGAACTATTGCCCCTGCCAGCAAAAGCCGCAAAATGCGCACGGCGCCACAGCGAGAGCGCACCCCAATTTCGCGCGAGACTGTTGCATCGAAGACACCGCTTTGTGTCAGCATTTCGAAAGGTCATTGCAATTCTCATTCCCTCCTATCGAACCCATTGAAAGTCACCCAAAACCCATGTCGGCCGGAGCGTGTATCGTTGTTTCAGGCTCAGTCCCTTTGGTTTGTTTCAGAAGGAAGCAAAACGGAAGCCTGTTTGAGGGCTTGTCACGAGAACGTGTTGCGGTGGTTTCCCCAGCCAACGCTTTGAGCGCGAACCCTCGATCTAGCCTGGCCTTAGCTCTTACCGTAAGAACCTCTTAGTGGAAACACTATTTGGGAAGCATATATTTTCAACAGGCTGTCTTAAAGGAAAATGGAGTCCTCCAAAAAACATCCGATTCCTATATGGTTTCCTTCAAGGGAACCCCCAAACGGTTCATTCCCAAACCCTAGGTCATTCCCTGAGCACCCCAAAGGCGCCCCGTTCTCCAAAGGTGCCTCCACATGCTGAACATCAATCAGGTTTTGTAGGTGAAATAGACAAGCCAGTGTCAAGACTCCGGGTCTAAGACAAGTCACAAGAGTTCCCTCCTTGCGATCAGGCATCTCCAAAGCGGCACCCAGACACCAAAAGGTCTAAGCGAAGATCCGAGCCAAAGGTTCTGCAAGGCAGGGAATGAGCTGAAACTGCAAAGTTGAAACCTGAGGAACTGGAAGGAACCCCGAGGAAGGCCGAAGCAAAACTTCAGGAACCCACAGGAGCGCCGAAGCAAAACCTCAGGAACCCTATAACCTTGTCTAGCCAACCCGCTTGAGCCTGGCACCTTAAGAAATGTCTGAAACCATGGCTCAAGATACCCGACCTCTCAACACTGCAGGGGACTCACCAAAGTTGGGTCTGATGGAAAAAAGCAAAAACATATGCTCAGCACTAGATTCCCTTTACAACCAGGCAAACTAAACAAGATAAGCAAATAGAAGTTAAACATCAAGCTGCCTGCGCTTCAAACGGCAACTGAGTCAAGGACCCTTAAGATCCGTGGATTCTGTGGATGGTATCCTTGAGTGGATTGTTCCGAAAGGGAGGTGTTCAGTGCAGTCCTCAAACAACTTTCTCCTACTGCTCCCCAAAAACACCTCCAGCGTTTGCCTAGTCTTCCCCAAGAATGCGCGCTTGAGTTGGTGTGTTGGGGGTTCCCCCTTTGGAGGGTCCGACATCGGCATAGCAACGCCTCCGAAGCTATTGCCAAACCTAGCGCATGTGCTTTGTGTTTCGGAAGGTAGCCTTGAAGCTGTTGAAAAGGGGAAATGCAATATGATGGATTCACAGGCATCAACATGGATTAGCTAATTACACACATATTGTCCTACATGAAGTAACTTGGGCAACCCGATTCCAATCATTTCCGTAATCCCAAGGCGCAGCTCTTCAAGCATCGCAAACCAGAATTCGCATGAGTCGCGCGCGCAAGCGCGAGCGCGCATCGTGCGCGCATCGTGCGCGCAGGAGTTGACAGCAGGTCGTGCGACTGCCACGCCGAGCATGTTCCTTGACGTGGACAGCCGGGGCCAAGTAGTCATAGCCACCGTGACCCCAAGTTGCACTCTTGAATTGGAGGGCAAAAGTCTTTTCGACCTTTGGACAAGAGGAGCAACGTCCCCTTCCAGCCCAACAAACCACCTTGGGGCGCAAATCTTCCAAACGCCTTCTGTTGCACCAGCGGTCAAAAGGCTTTTACCCTGAAATGGTCCACGCGGAAAACGCAGCTCAGGGACCAGCAGCAAGCCGGCCAGTGCCATTAGCAAAACCTCGTGGCGCCTGCGACAAATGCGAGGACCTCGCGCAGTGTCTCACTTTCATCCATTGGGCAGAGAATCTTAAGAACTTGTTTGGCACCACCAAAAGTTTAAAGGATATTCCAAAAAAGGCTTCAAGTCCAGAAACAGAAATGCTGAGGTGTTACACTGTGGGGTGTGTGGTTGTTGTTGCATGTGCTTGCTGCTGGTTGCTGGTTGGCTGTCCTTTGTGGTGAGTTGTGTTCCCTTTTCTGCAGGGTCTCATCGACCAACCATCACAAAGTGCAGGGGGCCTAAATTACCTCAGTGTTTTACTCCGAATAAAAAATGAGATGATTCATTGTGGGCTCATTTTCAGTGAACCTTGAAATGTAACATTTGCAAGGAGCCCCCAATGAACGCAAGACGGGAATTCTGGCTTACATCCCGTCACAACAAAAGAACCTCAATCTACGCAATATCTACCCACATCTACTCCCCCCAAATGGGTCAAAGTGGCGTATGCATGATATATATATATATATATATAATTGTACTGAACATATTTATATACTTATATATATATATATATAGAGAGATACATGCTAATCCAGCCCCCTTCCAGAATATCCTACCAATATGGATGTATATTCATAGCTTCGGGTATGGCCAAAGTAGTGATGTTTGAATCTGCCCAGCCCGCCAGGCCTCCTCACACCTCGCCCGCCGGAGCGCAGGTCTGGCTGTTCAGCACCACCTGCCGGCGCTTTTCAGCACGGCCGGCGGACGAGGGTTGCGCCAACTGAAGTGGACAAAAAGCTTCGCCTTAGAACAACCTTCCGATCGTCAGCTTCCATGATTGCTTCAAAGAAAGGGAAAGTGTCTACCTTGGAAATTGCAGACAACACACTTGCAGCTTCCCCCGCATGTCTGCTCACGTATTGCTGCACTGAAGCTACCCACCAAGAAAAAAACCAAACTCGAGTGCCTGCCAGTCGCCACTGCAGATAAGCAGACAGTTTTCTTTTCTTGTTTGAAGGGGTTCCATCAGTTGCCTTTCTAAGAAATCAAAGGCAGCAGTTTTCTACGAGTAGCTCGAACTCTGCGGGGTTTAAGTTAAAACCGTGGGCATCGGGGTTGAAACAAGGTGACCCTAGTTTAAAAATGGCACTGAACCAACAGGATTTCAGCTCTCCGAGTGCTTAGCATTGATCATTTGGACCCTGCTTCAAATCCCCCAAGCCATCTATCCAACATCACCATGAGCGAAAGGCAAAACCTAAGTCTAAGTTGGACTAGTTCGAGTGGGAAGCTATCGCTTTTCGGGGGTTCACTATGGTTCCTGAAGGTTTCTGTGCTTTCACTAAAAACAATGAAGAAGCATATCTTTGCATCAACGAGTTTTGGCCTCTCTCTCAAATGAGGGAACCTGAAAGACCGAAAGATGTGTTTTAAACCAAAACATGTGTGTTTAATCAAACAATCAATGTGTCAAATAAAACAAGATCCAGGCAAAAACAACTCACTCCGAGGTTGGCCACTCGGCCCTCCGAAAACCTCGGGTGCATTTCCGAGTCGGGGTCCCCGCCCGGACGTTGATAGGCTTCACGAGGTTCACGATGAGGTGGTCCTATGGGACGTCCAATTGGGGAACCCTAACAAATGTCCTTAACAAAACCAATGTTTTTGTTGGGGGGCGGGGCACCAATGGACCAAAATTTGATTTGGCGGTCCTATGGGTTGCAAAATGACTTTCTTTGCTTCCCCAAGGCAACCAACAAACAATATACCCTCAAGAACAGCTGTGGTGTTGTCTTTGCTTATTCAAAGCAACCAACAAAACATGCTTTCCCCAACACAAAAGGCGAGAGTGGCTTCGAGGCTTCGCCCAAAGCAAAGCATGAACTAACCGCCAGCCTCAGAAGTGTTTGTTTGACTTTTGGCCCCAAGGTGCCCTGGCTCCCACCCTACCGACTTCAGGATGGTGATTCACAGCCTTTCGCCTTGAGTGTCTTGTCTTGATTGATTTTTGTGCTGGGAGTGCTTTGTTTAGGGGGTAAACTACCCCTTGAAATCTACAGTTGTTGTCGTGGGGGCGGGGGTTGGTGAAACCACCAAGTTAACCATAGACGTGCTTTCTTTTGGCGGGGGGGCTGAAAGCAACCATATAGCCCATGCCATGTTGCCTTGTGTTGGTAAAACACACATCAGAACATTCCCCAACATTGCCTCAAACAAGGTTGAAGATGTGAAGTT
The DNA here is from genome assembly GCA_963377175.1 of Effrenium voratum. NCBI lineage: Eukaryota > Dinophyceae > Suessiales > Symbiodiniaceae > Effrenium > Effrenium voratum. The sequence continues at coordinate 1,062,253 of CAUJNA010003672.1, read as the reverse complement.
GGACAGGAACACCTCAACATCCTAAAATTAGAGTGAAACAGGTTGCAGGGGGACATGCAACAAATGCCGCGAACGACATCCAAGGAAGCAAAGGCGTCTAAAACAACAACCAAGAGGAAACAAATGGCGACGAACAACAGCCAAGGCAAGGCTGAATCCAAGGGAGGAAGCCAAACCGAGGCCAGGAACAAGGGAGGAAAAAAGACGCAAGCGCCAAGGCCAGGAAGAGCATCCAAGGAAATCCAAAGACGCAAAAAGACACCAAGGCCACAACATCCCAACAAGAAGAACGCACCAAGGGCAGCTCCAAGAAATTTATCGCTTTCTGCGGTCTCTTTACTCTGCGAAAGACAGGGGTCAACAGGCAAACATACCATCTCTGGAGTTGCGCCGTCTGCTTTCAAACGAACTGGGCCGAAAACCAGCCATGTCCTGATCAGAGCAGTACTGTACGTTGTACTCGTAGCCAGGAAGATCCGACAAGCCGCCTGGCAAGTCACCAGATCATGTAGTTTAGAGGGAAAAAGCAAAACACAAATTTATGAATATCAATATTCATTATTATTGTCCCCTATGCTGACTCGCAATACCCTTGTCTCTCAGAATGCAGCAACCCCAAAGATCATAGATGGTTTCCAGGATCTTCTGTTGACGTCAAACAAAAAATATTGCGTCTGAAACAGGACCCGTAGAACAAATGTAGCCGCGGCCTTGTTTCCTTGTAAAACCATCCCACAACAAAATGCCACTATTTTGAGACAGACCCACTGCATCCGAAATGAAACGTGTCTTAAGTAGGTTTGATTCTGTCGTCATAGTAGCCACCCAAATTCCAGGCGCATATTCATATGACAATGTGTTTTTGAGCGGACTGCAACGTTTGATCCCTGAATGACGCTGACTAAGTCTGCTTCTGACCCTAATCAAAACTGAAGCCATTCCTTTTCTTTTGAAAGAAAGGCCCCTCATCTTTTTCAGGTTCAGGAGACTGCATCGACATCGAAGCCATCGTTTTGACTCAGCGAGGCACAGCTGTTGTCGCTCTCGAGGGTGATGGCTCCCTCGTTGTTCTGGAACTGCGCGCCGTTGCACTGCCCCGGGTGGACACCGTCGGCCTCTTCGGATGGGCACAGGCGAAGTTGGAGCACGAAACATGGAGGAGAAGCAACTGGTGGTTCCTCTAAAAAGGCCTCCCGCATTCGGATGGGCAAAGGCGAAGTTGGAGCACGAAACATGGAGGAGAAGCAACTGGTGGTTCCTCTAAAAAGGCCTCCCGCATTCGGATGGGCACAGGCGAAGTTGGAGCACGAAACATGGAGGAGAAGCAACTGGTGGTTCCTCTAAAAAGGCCTCCCGCATTCGGATGGGCAAGGCGAAGTTGGAGCACGAAACATGGAGGAGAAGCAACTGGTGGTTCCTCTAAAAGGCCTCCCGCATTCGGATGGGCACAGGCGAAGTTGGAGCACGAAACATGGAGGAGAAGCAACTGGTGGTTCCTCTAAAAAGGCCTCCCGCATTCGGATGGGCAAAGGCGAAGTTGGAGCACGAAACATGGAGGAGAAGCAACTGGTGGTTCCTCTAAAAAGGCCTCCCGCATTCGGATGGGCACAGGCGAAGTTGGAGCACGAAACATGGAGGAGAAGCAACTGGTGGTTCCTCTAAAAAGGCCTCATTCCAAAGGCATTCAGGAGAAGCAACTGGTGGTTCCTCTAAAAGGCCTCCGCATTCGGATGGGCAAGGCGAAGTTGGAGCACGAAACATGGAGAAGCAACTGGTGGTTCCTCTAAAAAGGCCTCCCGCATTCGGATGGGCACAGGCGAAGTTGGAGCACGAAACATGGAGGAGAAGCAACTGGTGGTTCCTCTAAAAAGGCCTCCCGCATTCGGATGGGCACAGGCGAAGTTGGAGCACGAAACATGGAGGAGAAGCAACTGGTGGTTCCTCTAAAAAGGCCTCCCGCATTCGGATGGGCACAGGCGAAGTTGGAGCACGAAACATGGAGGAGAAGCAACTGGTGGTTCCTCTAAAAAGGCCTCCCGCATTCGGATGGGCACAGGCGAAGTTGGAGCACGAAACATGGAGGAGAAGCAACTGGTGGTTCCTCTAAAAAGGCCTCCCGCATTCGGATGGGCACAGGCGAAGTTGGAGCACGAAACATGGAGGAGAAGCAACTGGTGGTTCCTCTAAAAAGGCCTCCCGCATTCGGATGGGCACAGGCGAAGTTGGAGCACGAAACATGGAGGAGAAGCAACTGGTGGTTCCTCTAAAAGGCCTCCCGCATTCGGATGGGCAAAGGCGAAGTTGGAGCACGAAACATGGAGGAGAAGCAACTGGTGGTTCCTCTAAAAAGGCCTCCCGCATTCGGATGGGCAAAGGCGAAGTTGGAGCACGAAACATGGAGGAGAAGCAACTGGTGGTTCCTCTAAAAAGGCCTCCCGCATTCGGATGGGCAAAGGCGAAGTTGGAGCACGAAACATGGAGGAGAAGCAACTGGTGGTTCCTCTAAAAAGGCCTCCCGCATTCGGATGGGCAAAGGCGAAGTTGGAGCACGAAACATGGAGGAGAAGCAACTGGTGGTTCCTCTAAAAGGGCATTCGGATGGGGCGAAGTTGGAGCACGAAACATGGAGGAGAAGCAACTGGTGGTTCCTCTAAAAAGGCCTCCCGCATTCGGATGGGCAAAGGCGAAGTTGGAGCACGAAACATGGAGGAGAAGCAACTGGTGGTTCCTCTAAAAAGGCCTCCCGCATTCGGATGGGCAAAGGCGAAGTTGGAGCACGAAACATGGAGGAGAAGCAACTGGTGGTTCCTCTAAAAAGGCCTCCCGCATTCGGATGGGCAAAGGCGAAGTTGGAGCACGAAACATGGAGGAGAAGCAACTGGTGGTTCCTCTAAAAAGGCCTCCCGCATTCGGATGGGCAAAGGCGAAGTTGGAGCACGAAACATGGATGAGGAGAGGCAACTCTAAAAACAACTCATCGAACGAGAAAACACGGCAACGAGAAAACCGACGGATTCCGGAAACGGATGGGGAAAGAAATCCTGGCGGAGGGCGCCTGGGCTCGGCCAGAAGAACTGGCCCGTCGGGGGCAGGTTTGGTCAAGGTCCTTCCCTTCGGGGTTCTATGTTTTTCGGCGTGCCACACAAAAGTCCAAACGTCAGAATTTATAGCACTTCATGTTGTGCGTATATTTTGTGTTGGGGGGGCCAAACAATTGCTTCGGTTGTCTTTCTGCTTCTCCTTCGAAAACCACACAAAAAGGGGTATCCTCGAAAACAAGACACACTCGTGTATGCCTAATAGTTTATCCAAATGTTGGTGTGTGTTGTCTACGTGGAGCGTGTGGGTAAGTCGGATGCAAGAGGCATCGATGGGGATGGCTGGCAATGCCTGTATCTCCGCCAGTCCCCACACGCGGGCCCCACACCGAAACCCTTTGAAGAACTCTGCATGTTTTGTCTCAGCCAAGCCCCAAGGGTACGGCAAAACGAAGAACCCACAGCCATGTGCAATATCTACCTACCTTTGCCCTTCCAATGGGTCAAATGTTGGCATACATGAATTGTGCGGGGGATGTTCAATTCGCGTTCATACTTGGAAGCAAACGGCGTGCATTACTTCTCTTGTGGGGAACAATCCTAGGATCCAGCTTTGAACACTTTTGAATCCGGCTCTTTCCATAAAAAGAAAAGAATGAAAGAACAAAACGGCCCATGTACGAAACCAATTGGGTGACAATCAAAACCCGGAAAAAAAGCCACAGCCATGCGACGAATCGAAAAGGCGGATATCCGTCCCGACTTACCCAACTTAATCTTGTTCTGATTGTGACTCATTTATGAATTGAACATCAAGGCAAATGAAATAGGCGGATTCAAACAAAAAAACAATCTCCCTTTTGCGGATTCCAAGCAAAAATCCGCGCAACCATAAACAGCGATCGTCCGCCAAGCTTGCGGGGCCGATAGGTAGGGAATGACCGAGACCGGGTGTTGGGAATGAACCGTTTGCGGATTCTCTTGAAGGAAACCCTAGGTAACGGATGGTTTCTCAAGAGCTCATGCCTCATTCCCTGCCCGTGAGACCCGGCAAACCATGGATGGTTCTTCGAGGGGTTCCAAATCTCATTCCCTGCCAAAAGCAAACCAAGCCAACCAACGCTAGGTCCTCCAGTAGAGAGGTTAGAATAAGGGTACCCGTTTTGCTTTAGTCCATTTTAATACGCGCCGGGTACATACCCACCCGCGCGTTTTTGTGCGTGTCTTCGGCTTTTGTGATTGAATTCTCAGGCAGTTTCACAAACGTGCATCTTTGTGGGTCTTTGAACATCCCGGTAACTAACTCATTTCAGAGAAAAGCCGCGCATTTTTTGTTCTAGTCAGGACACATGGCAGGGAGACGTGGGCTGTGAGAAGTCGGGGAGCGGCTGGAGACATGTCCTATCCCAGTGGAACTTGAAATCCGCCGCCTTCGTGGACTTTGTTGTTTGTTGTTTCGTTTGAGCGGGTGCAGTTGAGCGGGTGTTCTTACCATTTGGCATGCGAGCGTGCAGCGCAAAGCGGGTGCACTTCAGCGAGTGTTCTTACCATTTGGCAGCGCAAAGCGGCTCCACATGTCTGCTACCAGGTAGCAGCAACATCTCTCCTAAGAGATGGTTGCTCAAGTGCCAGCGATTGCGTCCCTCGGCTCTGTTCGCCCACAATGTTGCGTTTCTTCATCGACAACGAACTTGCTACGTGCGCGTTGCAGAAGGGCGAGGGAAAAGGATGAGTAGAGAAACCGCCTTTTGACGTGGACATGCTTCCATTTGGATCCTGTGTGGCAGCCTGTGGCTTGACCCAAACGTTGAGAAAAGCTGAGTGCGACGGGATGAACAGGTGAAACCAATAGAAAAGAGCAGATTGCTCCTGACAAAAAGCTCAGAGAGTTGCAGCTCGCGTAGATGTCGTGTTGCGCTTCGGCGGGTGTTCTTGCCATTTGGCATGCGTGTGTGCAGTGCTGAGCGGATGCACCTCAGCGGGTGTTCTTACCATTTGGCACGCGTGTGTGTGCAGCGCAAAGCGGGTGCACTTCCGGGGGTGTTGTTACCATTTGGCATGCGTGTGTGCACCGCAAAGCGGGTGCACTTCAGCGGGTGTTCTTACCATTTGGCATGCGTGTGTGCAGTGCTGAGCGGATGCACCTCAGCGGGTGTTCTTTCCATCTGGCATGCGTGTATGCAGTGCTGAGCGGATGCACCTCAGCGGGTGTCTTTCCATTTGGCCTGCGTGTGCGCAGCGCAAAGCGGGTGCACTTCCGGGTGTGTTCTTACCATTTGGCATGCGTGTGCGCAGCGCAAAGCGGGTGCACTTCAGCGGGTGTTCTTACCCCATGGCACGCGTGTGTGCAGTGCTGAGCGGATGCACCTCAGCGGGTGTTCTTACCAATTTGGCATGCATGTGTGCAGCGCAAAGCGGGTGGACTTCAGCGGGTGTTCTTGCGGTGCACTTCAGCGAGTGCTCTGACCATTTGGCATGCGTGTGTGCAGTGACCAGCGGGTGCACTTCAGCGGGTGTTCTTACCATATGGCATGCGTGTGTGCAGTGCGGAGCGGGTGCTCTTGAGAGGGTGTTCTTACCATGTTGGCGGGGGTAAAAACCACTTCGACTTGCGGGTGGGTAAATACCCGGTACCTTTTAGTAGGGGAACCCTCCCCTAAAAAAACGAGTAAAAGGGCACTACTGGGGGACCTTGGAAGGGTAGCAAACCCCGGAGGAGCGCCCCCGTCGCCGAAGCTCCGTGCCTTCATGTCCACGACCCCCACGTTGCCATCCACCGAGACCACGTTGATGTTGAAGGTCTGGACCAGCAGCGAGCCCCCGTAGCAAGCCTCATCGAACCCCCGGAAAAAAAAAAAAAAGAAGAAGAGCCGGGTTCAAGGTCAGAATCAAGAGTGACAAGGGCTTTATACAAACGGCCCCTGGGTCCATTAAAGTGACATCCTCGAAAAAGTACCATCTAAATGGCAATCAAAAAGGACACCACAAAAAAGCTGCTTCTCAGCAGCCCTCAACATCTTCACCTTGAGGGACCATCGAGTTCTACGTGCATCCCATGTAAAGCGTGAGAGCCCTGAAGGGAAACAAAGATCAGGCTGGCACCATACCAAAAGAAAGATCCCCACATGAGTCAGAATCACATGTTCTTGGTGGCCGCAACTATTACTGCCTGGGATTGTCCCTCAAACCTTCACCTACCGGGGCTTTGGGTTGGGGCTCACATGACTTCACCCTTCCACACGGTGAAGCAAACACTGCAATTTCAAGGACACCCGTAGCTCTCAAAAATAGGAAAGCCCCAAAGTGGAGCATTGGTGGAGCATGCTTTCATTTGATTCCACTTTGAAACAACCCCTAAAAAAGGCTGTAAACTCCAACAAAAGGCACATCCATCAATTCAGGGGTCAATAAACACTACAACTATGTCTCCTGGATTGTCCCAGAAGAGTAAACAAGTGAAAAGTGCTTGGACACACAAAGGAGTGATGTTGGCTTAAAAAAGCTGTTGCTCATGAAAGCTACACAAGCAAGTCCACAGAGAAACAGGCTCTCGCCCTCTCGCCACAGGCGCCGGCGCCGGGGGCAGCGCGCCGGAGCCACTGCACGCCACGTCGGCCCGGGCGCCCCGCAGTGCCCCCTGGCGGCTGCGGGCTTGTTTCGGCGGCGCGCGGCCTCCCGAAATTGTTTGGGTGACCCGTTGAATGGGTTCTATAAGAAATGGAATCCGACATCAGGTGCCAAAAGCACATCATTGGCATTCTTTTTGGGTGAACCGTGAACCAGATACCACCAAACAGCTCTCCCGTGGCTCCCGTTCCGCGGGCGTCCGCGCCCCGCCTCTCCCGCTGCCAGCAGAGGCATGGCAAAGCTCAGCGCGCGGAACATGGCGGAGAGGCGATTCGGAGGCAGTGCGGTCGGATCTCGTGGACAGCTGCGGATGGGACTTGTTGCATTTGTTGGATGAGCGCATGCGCGCGCACGCGTCGGGTGCAAGATGGCGCAGGTCCAACCCATGTTGGTGTAGTAAACCAGTTATACTTATTGACATATCGGGAGGTGTGCCATCTATTTTCACCCCGTTTACAGCCAGAAACAGATTCATAGGCAACCAATCGACGTAGTTTGAGATCAGTTGTCCACAGGGGCGACCTTTGCAAGGGAATTTTCATTATTTATGGGTAGTTGGAGGGTCCAGGTAGTCATGATTCCAGCTGCTGGCAAAGACCCAGACATAAAATCGCCTGAAGCTACCTCTGCACTTGCTTCGCCAATTTAGATGAATAGATTGGTCCAACCAGAAAACCTTTCGGTTCCCGTTTGGCCGCTTGGCTTCTTTGCAAGGCGAAATCGGTGGATTCTAAATATGGGAGAGGGCCTTGCTTATGCTCCTCCCCACTCGCGCTCGCCCACTTTGGGAGGCGAACAGCGGTGCATGCATGCGGGACTCTGCCAGCCTTCGAAAAGATTTGCTGTTGACACTGGGTCCATGAAAGCAACATCCCTCAAAAAACATCCCAATCCCACTGATGGGTTTCAAGAGCCGTAGCTTTGATGGACGCCACTCGTATGGTACAAAGCCATAGCTGGCTCCCCTCAGACCTCTCCAGCAGGTGGGCAGGTTTGGCTTTCCAGCACAACCTGAAATGGAACCGGGGTGCATTCCCAGAACCAAGGGCACAGCTTGGCTCGCTTCAGAAATGGGTGAATCCCACATGAAAAAGCTTTGCTCTTTTGTGGCGGCGCCGGGGGGGGGGGGTCTTGAGAACATTTGTGCAGTACCCAATGGACCCCCGCACAGGTGCCTTGCAGTGTTTTGACTGAGTTCTACTTCTGGTTCTTATCACCAGTTGACTGCAGCAATTGGGAGCACTGGGATAGGCAACCTGACATGCTTCATGTTTTCCAAAGGGAATCTTGTTTTTCTCCAACACAGGGGGCGTGCGCTTGCTTGCCACTTGATAAGGACATACTATCGCTCCAGGCGATGCTGAATCCTGCCGCGAGATTCAGCAGCGCCCAATTCCTGTTGGCTCGTGATTCCAAGATTCCAGACAGACAACATCGAGGATTGAATTTGCCTGCCGGGTCAGTCTTTCACCCCTTACACCCCACAAAAAGAAGATTTATGTGGCTGTGGGTCAAAACCCAGGAAAGCCCTGGTGAACATCATAGGTGGCAAATGGATGTTCCACCCCAAAATGGGATCGCTATAGGTTCTGCAACCCATGGCCATGTGTTTGCTGTGCTACCAGGGGGGACATCCCCGGATTGTGTGCCGGGCCCGCGCCAACTGGCAGCCACGCCGCCCTCACGTTCACGGGCTTCACGAGGTTGACGATGAGGTGGTCCTGACGCGAAGCCCGGGATCTCGCGGCCTTCGAAGAAAATAGGGGAATAGGAATTTCGGAGTTCTCTAGAGCACCTTTTGCCCATTGAACATCATGCCCTTTGGAGCCCTAGCCCTTTGAGTTGCACGTGCAACATTCCATCGACTTCGCCTCGAGTGAAGGTCACTCTTAGGATTCACAAGGTGAATTCGCTTTGAGCCGCGGGAAATCTACCCTGCCTCACAATGCCCTCTTCGATTCTGCGGCACCTCGTCACCTCCAGGTTCGGATACCAAGGGATTCACCCGGCAAGCATGAGTTGGGGGTTTGGATTGTTGGAGTTCAACCTCTTACATTTGCAGAGGGTGAATGTCGCACTCATAGGAGTCCTTTTTGGTTGTTTTGGTTGAAAAATCGATGGCACTGGTTTACCTGGTGATTTAATCATCCACCAGGGCCATCTATTTCCCCTAAAAGGACACCTATGGTCGCACCATGTTACGGGATTTGCTTCGAGTCCTGGGAAAGAAACCCCTAACCACCAAACCACCAATCCAAAGCACCAATTTGCGGAAAGCTGACCCATGTTTGCGAAACAGCACCAAACTTAGACCAGTTTCTCCTTGGTGGTTTGGATGCGCTTGGCGGACGCCATGGTGGGTCCCCGTTTTCTCCCACTGCTGTCCAAGGCGTTTCTCCAAGAACCTCATCGCGGCCGGGGAAAAGGCACCTTTGCTCGACACTCTTTTTGAAAGGCATCAATCAAAACAACTTTGTAAAGCCATCACACATCGGGAGGTCCCTGTTTAAAGCCACCCTCGGGGTCCCACAGCGCGTAGGACCACGAACAGGAATCCGGTCCCTTGTGCTTCGCATTGGTCCTGATCCGAGCAGTACTGCACGGTGTAGTCGTAGCCCGCGAGATCCGACAAGCCGCCTCAAGCCGGGAGCGGGGAGCGGGGCGGCCGGGCGGGCTCGCAAAATAGGAATCAGTGCCCTACCTAAACAGGTTTCCGAACACAACCCGCATCTGAGGAACCCGGAGCAACTTCACCAACCGAAAGTTGACCAACGCCTTTGACAAGACTTCTGACCCGAATCAAACCTGAGACCATGGCTTTTACTCTTGAGAAATGCCCCCCCCCCATCTTTTCAGGTTCAGTAAGATGCATCGCCATCCAAGCAATCGTTTTGACTCAAAACCGAGGCACAGCTGTCGTTCTCGATGGTGATGGCTCCCTCGTTGTGCTGGAACTGGGCGCCGTTGCACTGGCCCTCGTGGGCACCGTCCGCCTGGAAGGAAGGAACCAATCGGAGCCTTGCGGAAACATGTGCCACTGCCTTGTGGCTTCTTTTTGCTGGGCAATTGACATTCAATGTGGTTCATAGCGTGGATACCTTGAAATCAACTGTTCTCTGCGTGGCTTGACTGGGGCAACTCAAAACAAGTGATGAAACCATAATATGGCGACATTCTCCATTGAAGAAAACGTTTTCTGTACGGCTTCCTCCATGGTTACTCAATTCCAAGCAACCATTGCCGCGTTGGGCCTAGGGCAACTCCTGGCACGAGGCGAATCGGAGTCGTGTCGGCCTGAGGACATCCGCCCTCCAAAGGAAGTGGTGTTTTCGGGTAACTGACTTGGGGCGGGTTCTAAAGCGAGAGAAAACCCACATTTTGGAGGGTCCCGCAATTTCGGGGGGCCATACCCTGTCAAAAATCGCCCCCCCTTAAGCTGAAAAACAACATGCGCAACCCACTGCCATGTTGTTCAAAGAGCTGGGTCTTTCATCGCGGCTCCTGGCCCGCCCTCCATTTGGGTGTGTCTCTTTTCTTTAGGAACGACCCCCCCCCCAAAAAAAAAAAAAAGAAACACAAAAGGGGTCCCTTTGGTTTCCCCCTCTAAACCAGCCAAAACGTTCCCCGCCCCCCAAAAGCAAACACTGCCATGTGGCTTCTTGCTGTCTCAAAAGATTTGCCAAAGGGAAACCCAGGAGAACCCACAGATTGAAGCAAATAACCACCAGGAGGTTCTTGAAACACTTTGCCGCTTCTTCTTGCCATGATTCAAACATGGTTGAACTCCCAAAAGCGGGTGTCTCAACTGCTTGGTGGTGGATCTTTGTGCTTAAGCCATTTGCTCTAGCCTTTGATTTTCTAGAAAGCCCTTGAAGTCTCCATAACTTGGAGTTTTGCACAACGCCCGGGCGTCGCACCTCGCTCGTTGTTTTTCTTCGCCTTTTGCTTCACCCCATTCTCTCCATTTGCTTAAGTCTCCTGGAAAAAACATATTTCCAGTAGTGATTGATTCCCTTTAAAACCAACAGGGGAAAATAACAAAATATTATCGATATTATTAACCAAATGGAACATTCGACATTCGCCTTCAAGTCCACGACCCCCACGTTGCCATCCACCGACAAAACGTTGATGTGGAAGGTTTCCACCAGCAGCGAGCCCCCGTAGCACGCCTCAAGGAGCTCTCGCGCTCGATGAGCGCGAGGGTTTGGGGGGAACAAGACGTGCCATTGCCGCGGGGTGGGCGAGTCCGGGTCACTAGAGATGGGCAATGAGAGAGTTGAACGATACCTTCGCCGTAGCAAAGAAGCGAGGCTTCTAAACCAGTCTCATCGGATAGATCCGTCAAAGAGAAAGTCCGAAGTCACCCCGCGGCCTGGGTCCTTCACAGCGAGACAGGCCCTTCTGATTCAGAGCTGGGAGGGGTTCATTCAGACACGTCATGCTGAGTGCAAAACAAAGGGTCCAGAAAAGCGAAAACACGAAGGCCGCAGCCTTTAAACGCGCCCTGGCCCATTTTCAGTTTCAGTAGTTTAGGTTGAACTGGTCAGGTCATACATTTCCAAAGGGTGGCCATTGGCACAGGCCAAGCAAAGATATCCTTCCAAAGAAGGTATTTGGGTGCGGCTCAAAACACGGCCGAAAATGAAACCCTGGCAAATGGAGAAGTGGACTGAACCTGTAAGCAAAAGCAAAGTTGCTTGAATGGTGTCAGAGTTGTTTGCGATCCCGCAAACAAAACCCCTAAAAATAGCTTCTACCCATTGAGGGAAAGTGCTCCATGTTGGTTGGTCTAGCTTGTAGGCAAGCCTTGATTAAAAAATGTAAGCTCATTCAACCGGCGATCCACCCGGCGCTTGCGGAGGAGGGGATGCCGGAAAGTCGAAAACATATAAAATGGGTGTCTCCTGTTCTAGGGGGGCTTTAACAATGCTTTCCCTTTGGTTTCCCTTTAAAATCAACCAAACAGTAGTACCCTCAAAAAAAACATCCCCATATCCTTTTCCGCTTCCTTTAGACCAAAAACACTTGATGTGCTTTTCGGCGCCCAAGACAAATCATATGCTCGGAATCCAAGTCCATACGGCTTCCCTCACTGAGCATACCCTGTGATGCCGAGCCTTCGAACTTGTGGGCGGTCTGTGTCTTGCTGGTACTGTACCACTGTTGGATCAGGAAGGGAAACGGCCTCGTATGTTGAGACGCTTTGGCGTTTTGGGGCTTCCTGGGGGGAAAAAACACTTCCCCCCCCCCAGTAAATGAACTCTCACCTGTGGATATGTCCAGTGGATACTGGATTTCCATGGGCACGGCGTGCATGTGACAGGATCTGGGCAGCTTTCCTCTTGGCCAATCGCAAAAGCGGCCATGCCCTGGTAAGGTTTGGGCCTACCCAAACAGTACCTGTTTGGCTATATATCTTAGGGAATCAAAGTGGTTGGTGGACATGAACCGCAACCTAAATCACGTCCATTTGTTGGGCTTCGCCATGAATCTTCATCTACCCAGTGCGCGCAGACACTTTCCAATGCTTGGCGCCCCTTTCGCCCGGTCTTTCGAAGCCTTTCCGCGCCGAATCGTGCAAGAGCTTGGCCCGACAACAACAGGATCTCAAATCTGAATACCAATGTTCTACCTCGGCTTGATGAGTTCCCTGAACAAATAAAACAGTAGTAACATAAAGACCCGCAGAGAAAACGATTGCTAAGCAAATTGAAGTCTAGATTTGCTAGGCGGGGGACCTGATAAAAGCTGGGCCCGCCCGCTTTCAGGGCACGGGCCCGCCGAAGAACCTTACTAAGAGCCTCAAATCAAGGGGGGCATGGAAGGGGGGGGGCTGGCGGGAATAAAGCATGGTCCTCCCTCCAAAACACCATTTCGGGGCTGGGCCAAATTTGTCCCTTCAAAACATGGAACCTCTGTTGGACTCCATGTTCGGAGCTGGTGGGTCACTCCTTCCATGGCGCCATGGCCAAATCAGGGCCCCGGCCGGAGCCTTGGGCAACCCGGTGCCGCTGCAGGCCACGTCGGTGATTCCCCGCAGGCCCTGATTCAGGGCCCGAGGGAAAAAGCCTTGCACTGGGTCCGTGTCCGTTCTTTTCCCCGAGACCCTCGAAAATGCGACAGTCTCCGGATTTTACGTTTCGTGATTTGGAAGATCCAGGGTCCATGCTCCGGGCTTGGAGTCGGAGTCCAGCCCGGCGTTTCAAGGTCTCAAGAGTCTGAGGAAGAGGTTCTCATGCAGCCAGTGTCCAAGTTGATGATGGAAACTTTCAGCGGCCAAACATGGGCGCCGAAGTCTCGCCTCGGACATGCTGGGACTCATTTCTTGAAGGAGAAGCACCTACCACTATTTTATTTGTCCAACAGATTGGTGTAACCAGACCCTTTCGGGGTCCCAAAGAAACCTCAAGCATGCGTCGCAGCCGCGAGCCTTGGCTGCTGCGAATGGGAAGGCCGCCAGGATGAAGACGCGAGCGAACATGATGCTGACCAAATGCACACCACCACGCGTGAGGTTGAGCCAACTTGCTGCACAAAGGGGATTCGCACAGGGGGCCAGGAGGCTTGGCAAAACGCAAAGCAAATGCTGAAAGGCAAACTCGCGCCTGAAACGGCTCTCTCCCACAAATTATGAAGCGCAATACTGTGTCCCGGCCCGTGCCAGAGCATTGGCCAAAGACACTCCTGCATACCAACTTGTCCGTACCATCCATACCACACCGATTCGGCGGTCTGTTTTCACAAAGCTTGCCAGTCTCCACGCAAGAAAAAACAAGGTGGCTGAAGCAATGCCACAGCATCGGTATTCTTTCCAATAGATCAGACTGCAGCCTCAAGGCACATGACATTCCATCGAGACCGCCTGGCACCTACAGAATCCGAACCTTATGTTCAGGCACAAGTGAGAATCGCACTCTTTCAACAAATGCTCTCTCTCTCTCTCTCTCTGATTGGTAGGTATCAATACATTGATGGCTTTCGGCCCTGTTGATGTGCATGAGTGGATCTTTGTGAGGAGGAAAATTCCGCTTCCATTCATGTAAATCATCTCAATATTTGCGTATACATAAACATACATATGTAAACAAATATATACATATATATATATATATATTGTATATATGTAAAATAAATATATATATATATATGTATATATGCACACACACACCTCGCTGCCGCGTCTGTTTCTGTGGCTGACGCGAGGACCTCTGGACTCCTGACAAGTGCGCGAGAAAGCGCGAGGCTTGAGAAAGTAAAAGGAGGCCATCCATGGGGTCAACCCCTTAGAGGGCTGGTTGTGGTTTGACCCAGAAATCCTTTTTTGGGGTACCCCCATGACAGCATGTCTCCAAGACAGTGACTTCTCTTTCCACCAAAATGATCCTGACCTTTGTAGGCGCTGCATCTCTTTGTTCTTCGGTGCAAATGCTTGCGACGCTGGCCCACGTACATATTTAAATACTTGTTTGGCATTGGCAAACTGCTGGTGCCAATGCCGGGTGAATTAAGAGCAGGCCTGTCGTGCCTTCGGATGCCGATAAAGGCATCGCACGTCACATGCATTTGCCCCCCGAAACAATGACTTTGTCTGAACCAAAATGATCATGACTTGTGTAGGCGCTGCTGGGAAGGCCGGAGCGAGACCATCCTCCCTGGTGAAGCGGTGCACAAGCATGCCCAACGCCGACGCGTAGGCATCAACAGCATTGGCGAGGTGAGGGGACAAGTGGTCAACGCAAGGGCGAACCCACGACAAACCATGAATGGCGGTCCCGTAAATGGGATGCAGCTGAATGCGCTGGGCCCACCAGCGGCCAGCGCACCACCAGGTGCATTGAGAAGCCAAAATGGCTCGCAAGACCTGCGGGGCGGCCGAAGCCGGCGGCAAACTCACCAAAGGACGACACACAGGCATGATGAAGCCAGCGGCCAAACGTTCGCGGACATGAGCGGCACCCGGGATGGTGGCCAAACGCTGAATCATGCCAACAAGCGGACCCCAGCCATTGCGAGGAAGGATAGGGCAGTTCGCATCGAAAAGGGCCAAGGACAGCCCAAGGTGTTCAATGCGGCGATGCTCCCCTTCAATCCAAATCTGCCGCTTGTCGATGTTTTTTGAGTGAGACCGACGGCATTGTCGAACTCACGAGTGAACTGAAGCACATCGAGCAAGCCTTGACGCCCAGACGGGCCGGTGATAGCCAAAGTGCGATCATCAACGAAAGCGGTGCAGCTAGGACGAGGAGCAGAGCTCCAAGGAGCGAGCACGTACGCAGGCAACCGGATCACCTTGGAGGAGCCCGCGGTGGGAAAGATGGGCTCCGATGGGAGGCCAGACACCACACACACGCGACCGGCCTGCCAGACCGAAACCAGGCAACGACACACATCAGGGCGCAGGCCATGCCAGAGCAAAGCAGCTTCAGCAACGGAGTGGTCGAATCAAAAGCCTTGGCCAAGTCAATCTCAGCCACAGCGCTGGCCGGAGTGGTCAGGAAGGCAGCGGTGGCTGCAAGGACTGAGCCACCCTTGCAAGCCCACTGGCCCTGCGGAGCCGCAGGGAAAAGGGATGAGAGGATCGCCCGATGCCAGGCGCGCAAGAGACAAGAGCCGATGGATATGGGCCGAGACCCTGACCCACGCTTGGGCAAGCCAACAGTTTTCCAGGAACACGCAGCCTGCACGAAGGCAGAAGCTTCCGACCGCGTGGTGTCACACCAAAGCTGATAGAGCTCAGTGCGCAACTCAGGAAGGTGCTTCGGTAACGCCTTGAGCTCACAAGCTTCCCAACCATCAAAACCAGCAGAGCCAGAGGCGGAAGCCAGCGCAGAAGAGAAAGCATCAAAGGTGGGAACCGAAGCTTGGGGTTCGGCGCGGGCGTGGGCCCGCGCGGCCTCACGCCAGTGGGCGGCAGCCTCGGGAGCCGCATTAGCAGGGCACCAAATCGCCTGCCAATCATGCCGCATGCCGGAGGGGGCTGCCACACCTCCGAAGACCACTGCCGAAATTTGGCCCGCCAAGCAGCAGCACGCGCAGCAGCTGCCTGACGACAAAGGCTGGTGATGGCACGATCAATGGCATCAAGGGCAATGCCAATGGAAAGAGCGCCAGGCTGCAGGGACAGAATGCTATCCTGCTCAGCCCTGCAGAGGGCCGACCAGTCCGACAACCCAACCGGGCTGGAGCCAGCCAACGGATCGCGGCGGAAACGCTCAGACAAGCGACGATGCAGGCGCCGCAGCCGACGCAGAGCAACGGGCTCGGCAGCATGATGACGCGCGGGAGGCTGCGAGGGCCTGAGTGAAGGATTTGACCCCTTAGGCCGCTCGGACGGACGAGAAATGACCGCGAGACCTTGGGGCGCCGCCTCGCGAAAAGAAAGCTCAGCACGGAGATGCCAACGCGCCCACCGCTCCGGGAGAGACGCGTTGGAAGGTAGCTCAGGCCAACGAGTGTCAATAAGCTGCCACCCGGGGGACTGTGTAGACAAAGCATCAGGGCTGACCCACTTGAAGGATGCACACCGACGAAAGCGGGCAGGAGAAGGACACTCAACGCCGGGAAGGGGCAAAGAGAAAAGCACCGCAGCATGATGGGGAATGCCAGGCAGGAAGTTGGTACGCGAAACAGAGGCTTTACAATGGCGCGAGTGCATGGAAAAGGGTCAGAGACAACCCAGCCGTGACGGCACACCAAGTCGGTAGCAGGCCGCCAATGGAAATCGCCAACGAGGAAGAAGGGCAGGTGCGACGCGGACACACAAGACAAGATGTGACCCAGCCAAGGTAGGTGGGGACCATCTTGAGCATGCCCGTACATGGAACAAATGGTGAAGGCAGAAGCGCGCACGCCCACATGACGATGGTCGTCCTCGGAGCGGGTTGAATCAAGAAAAGAAACCGGTGAGGCGCGTCCAAAGCAGGGACGCCAAAAAATAGCAGTGCCGCCTTGCCGCGCACTAAGCGCGGAGATAGCCGAATGCCAGCCATAGTTGTGAGCATGACGGCGAATCCACAAGGAGTTAGCATGGTGCCTAGTTTCCTGCAAGCAGACCACCAGCGCCGAAACAGCCGCAGCATGCGCCAGGACAACCTCAAGACGGGCAGCGGTTAAGGATGTCACATTCAAGTTCAGAACAGACAACGGGGGAGGAGCACAAGAGGAAAAGATCCCGGCTGCACCACCAAGGAGGGGATCTAGTCACGAGCCCCGGCAGCGGGGGTGCTTCGCACGAGACCGAGCTTGAGCGGCCAAATTGCGAGCTCGGCACTCAGGGTCTGAGGCCCGCCGAGCCTTTTTCTTAGCCTTGATGTCGGCCCGGGCGTTTCGCTTGGCATCGCCGTTCTTCACAGACTTAACCATGCGGTCAGCGACAGCGGAGCCACGGGTTGCCGCAACGAACCCGCCGGGAGATCTTACCCGCAGAAGTTTTGGCACAGGGCCGAAAGAAGAGATTGAAGGGTTTCTTCCACGCTCCGCAGCGCTTGCAAACATAAGTCACGTATGTCTTACGCTTGCCGGCCTTTTGAGGCACATCAAAGTTTGGTACGCAAAGGGAAGCAGCCACCGTAGGATTGGCAACGGAAAACTTAGCCAGCCAACTCTGGTAGTTGGAGATGGTTTTCAGGCGCTGGGCCTCAGGGGAGGCACTGTGTGACCGAGCGGCTGGGTACCACCGCTTGTGACCGGGTGGGGCACTCGGGGCGTTCCGGCCCTGACACTGACGCCAGTGCCGCTGACCGGCTTCGAAAGCCCTAACATGGGGAGGGGTCCAGCCGCAAGGACAGCGAAAGTACAAGCGAGGAGGGTTGTCGGCAGCTTTTTGGCGCAGGAGCAGACCAACGTCAAAGGCTGGGGGACGGGGGACTTTGCGCTGGAGCCGAAAGCGCGCCAAAGGGTTAGCAGAGCCTCCACAGGATCCAGAAGACGAAACAGCAGAGTTCAACCCCAACAAGGACAGGGCCGCGCGGTCGACGGAGGGCACCAGGGCGGAGGAAGAAGCAACATCATCAGACAAACCCAGAAGGTCCAAAGCCTCTAGGTCGAGGGAGTCGCCGCTCAACGGTGGGCTGAAAGATGGCTGTCCGCAGCCACTCCTGGGCGGTAGACTCCGTGAGCTCAGGCTTTGGCAGCAGAACTTGGTAATGATTGTCCAAGAGGTACAGCCATACCACCTGAGCGCTCTTGGCTTTCTTCTTGCCGCGAGCCATTCGCAGCGGAGTGCGCAAAGATACGGAACTCAGTGTTGGTGACCTGGGCCAAAGCGCGAACGGCAGCAGAGCCAGCCCTAGCAGAGGCAAGGGAAAGCGCTTCGGCCTCAGTGACCGCATAGTCCGACAAATGATCAGCCAGCTCTTTGGAAGCAAGGAGGCGCAGCTGCGCCTGCAGGCGACCTCCAGCGGCAAGATCCTGCTTAGAGGCGCGGTCAAGTTTGCCAGCATTGAAGGCACGGGCCATAGCCGCAGCAATGTAGAAGCAGTCTCCTTTCCCATCGTTATCCCGCCTGTCAAAAAACGGGCACGTTTAGACTCCGGACCAGAAGGGGACAAGTCACGCTTAATAGCGTTCTGTACGGATTCGCCGTCAGGGTCCACGACCATTTGGGCGTCGGAAACAGAAGCATCAAGAGCAGCAGAACCGGGAGAAGGGCACTCCGTAAGAGCAGAAGATTTCGCAACTTGCAAGCGGCAATGAGCCGGTGCAGCGTGATTGGACTTCACAGAGGCCTCCAAGGCTCCCCAGGATGAGCGTGGCCGGGCAGAAGGAGCCGAAACAAATTCACTGAGATGCCGCTGGCAAAAGCCATGGTGACGCCAGAATCAACCGACAAGGAGGGAGGAGGTCTGGCCAGCATGAACCAAGCCTTGCGGCCCTGCCGCTTGATTGCGGAGACGTCCAGAAAGCCACGCTCAGACGCCCAAGCACGGAAGTCATCCTCCGACCAAAGAGGAGGAACACCGGTGACAAACCATCGCAGCGGAAGACATGGAACCGCCAACGATGCCCAGCGCGGCAGTGCAGCCAGGACGATAAACCAGTCTGCCCTTTGCCTCCTGAGGTGATGTCAGGAGATGGCGCCCGGGCCAAGTCTCCGCATTCATGGGCCCTTGCCTTGCGCGCCTCCGCACACTTCGCTTCGAAGGCAGAGACACGGGCCTGCAGATGCTGCTCAACATAGACTACTTCGTCAGAGTCTGGAGTAGGTTCAATGCGAGCAGGAAGGCTTGCAGCTCTCTTTTCTGACGAAGTGCGCAACTTCGCCGTGATGAAGGTGCCTTCCAAGCGGAAGTACATTACCCTAAGCTGCAAGGAATTGCTCTCTCTCAATCCCCTGCTTGCCTTGAGCCGCTGCGCCCAGTCGATTTTTGTAACAACCACTGCCACTTAAATCATAATAAAAACCTGGCACCAACACGATAAACCCAAAACCCAACACCATAAACCAAAACGGCAACTATTTCCGGTTGGGACTGCCCCTTACTAACCTTCATCTACCCGGGTTTTGATTGTGACTCATTTGCGAGTCCCGGCGCATCCTCCAACGCGACCATGTCCAATTCACAAACGTTCGAACGACCTGCTCACATCGCCTGTCTAAGGCACGGATTCGAGACTGCGTCCTGCAGCTGGAGCTGTCTGGACCAGCCTGAGGCATCTCAAAGGAAAAGAACTCACGACCCTGGCAATAGTGTCACAGTGTCCGTGGCTCATTTAAAATCACATACAATATTTCACTATATAGTATGTATATACAAATATATTATTTGTATAAACTTAATGGGGGGCATTAGAAGATTAGATCTATTCATTGCAAAAGTGGGTGGGGTCTTGGCCGAGTGAGGCTGTTGCCGGATCCGAGACCGGCAACGGCGCTTTAGCGGTTCTCAAAACGCCGTCCTCTCAAGATCGGTGAAAACAGATGCGTCAAACTCCCAAGGTTTTAGCTCATGCAAACGCGGCTTGAGTCCAGTCATTGCCTTGCAAGCTGGTTGCGGCTGCTTCACATGCCTAGATCCACAGTTCGCTAATTGACCCCCCAGCCCAAATTTGTAAACCGCCAATATCGTCACAAGCATTTCTGTCTTATGATCTATCATGACTTGTTTGTTCATATCCCATCCAATTCTGATGGTTTAGCCACTTTGATCCCTCACTTGATGTGCAATTTATACGCAGAAAACAAGTCAGCCAGCGTGGTTCAATGGCTCTCAGCTCCCTTCATCCTCTGGGTTTCAATCCGACCTTAAGGGCCAAGGCTTCAGACACGTTGGACACCTGGACAAATACCAGCTCATTCAAGCCTACCAGCACCCTCTCTCACTCCTTCTCTCTCCTTCTCTCTCTCTTTTTCGAGAAATCCACATGACCAAAGCGGCCGAAAGGACCACTTCGAAGTCACCCCGCAGCGCCCGGGGCCCCGCTCGTCTCTTTGCGAGCGAAGGCAAAAAGAAAAAAATATCCGCTCTAGCCGGGCCTGTGGACCAACCCTCGTCACGGGAAACCGAATCCTGGCCATGGGGTCGAAGGCCAAAAATTGCGTAACGTGCACCTCCGATTCACTCCAACCACGAAAAGTTAAGTTCTAAAATGGGGTGGTGAATTAATTCACCTACCCCAAAGTTTGGGATCCCGTTGGTGACCCAGTGCCACCTATCCTCTGACCTGACCGGTGGCTTCCTCTGGTCGGTTACAATCTGGCATCCGTCACGCGGAGCCGTCAAGAGTCGTTAAACAATACATGTCCAGGAGACATCCGATTTACGATTCGGATGCTCATCAGCTGGTAGTGTGACACTGTGATCTTTCTGGCCCAACCATATGAGCTCATATATGTATCCTTCAAGATGTCTGTCCTTGAACATTTCACCGGCCCATGTATGCTTGGGCTCAATCCAAACTCAGCGCTCGGACCTCACCGCTGGGCTTCCCCGGGGAAGAACTGGAAGCTCACCATGAAGGCGTCCCCGGTGCTGTAAGCGTTGGACCGAATCTGGGTGATCTGCCGGAACTTGTACAGCCCGCACACGAAGGCCCCAGAGTTGAAATACCCGTGGCTATTGTCCGTGCCGGCCCACACCTGGCAGAAAAAGACGAAAAACCGGGGAGTCTCCGTCCACGGCGGGGGAAAAAAAAAAACGCGGATCGACTTGCTTTTTGAGAATAAGAATAAAACAGAGACACTGGGGATTCTCATTCATGGTTTGTTGCTAGATCAGTACTGTCTTCCCGTGGGGCCAAGATGGGCACCCAATCTTGTGGCTGTTCTGATAAGTTTCCTTCCAACCAAGAAAAGACTTAAGAAGACATTTGCAAGCTCAACAGGTCGAACTCCAGTTGGGTTCTCGGATTCCCATACGTGGATTAATTTTGGGTGGTTACCTTGGTGAGGTTCTTGATCTCGAAGCTAATCCAGGATTGGAGCCTGCCGCTGCGATAGCCCAGGTGTAGACCACACCTGGGTCGAGCGGTGAGCGGCGTCCCGTCGGCACCCGAAGCTTGGCACTGGTTGGATTTGAAACAGGTAACTTCCCGACAAAAGTCGCAAGAGAAAACCACGCCGCAATATTCCCCCATTTGCCTTAGTCCCCTGGAAAATGTTGTAGTTTCAGTAGCGATAGATTCCAAATATAGAAGGACGCATATTTTGAAGCAAATAAGAGTAATTGGTGTCTAGGACACTGATCATAGGGCAAGCTCATCAGTAAAGTCGTGTCGCCTCCCGTGGATGTCTCGGGCAGCCGCAGGACTCGGACAGCTTTTCTGCTGGAGTAGAAGGTCAATTGGTCCAGCTGGGCCGCCTTCCGTACCTCTCAGAAGGCATATTTCTGTGGGCGAAGACGTGGAAAAACCAGCGGCGCCCGATGTAGAAGTTGGTGTTAAAAGCGTTCCCTCTGCCCAGCACAAACATGTGCACTTCCATGGATAACATGGATAACAATGGCAACCGATCTAGACAAAGTTGGTTGTAAAGGGCTTCACCCTTGGCAAAACAAGATGTGGATGTCCATAGGGAAAAGTAAAACAAAATGTGTCGCCGGCGCTGGACAAAGTTGGTTTAAAGGGGTTCCTCCTGGCCAAAACAAGAAACTGGATTTCCATGAAACAAACAAACATGGCGCCCGCTTTGGAAGTTGGTTTTAACGGTGTGCCTCCTGCCCAAAACAAACCAACTCGATGTTCATGGAAAAAAGAAACAACATCGGTGCCCGCTTTAGAAGTTGGTTCTAAGTTTTAAAAAGGTTCCCTCCACTCAAAACCAAAAAAGTGGATTTCAGGGCTCCCCCTGCCCAAAACAAAAGTGTGGAGTACTATGGAACAAAAACCAATGGCGCCCGCTTTAAAAGAAGCTAGTTTTCAAAGGGTTCCTCCTGCCCATAACAAACACATGAATTCTATGGCCAAATAACAAAAATGCGCCGCTTTTGAAGAAGTTGGTTGTTTAACCATGTTCCCCCTGCCAAACATAAACATGTGAATTTCCACGGGAAAAGAAACAAACAACAACAAGCCTTGCGCTGCACAGTAGAAGAAGTTGGCTTTAGCAAAGCTTCCTCTCCCCAAAGCAAAATACTATTTCTATGAAGGAAAAAACGGCGCCGCGTTAAAATAAGTAGCTGCCAAAAAGGGTTCACCATGCCCAAAACCAAAACAACTAAACAAAATCCACGAAAAAAAGAAGAAACAACAAAAGGAATGGCTCTAAAGCGGTTGATTTTCACATGATTTCTCGCTGCCCAAAACAAAACAAACCAAAAAGGCGGAAGGGAATGCACCGAATCCAGACTCGCCCAGCGCAGGAATTCCGTGTGCGGGATCTCCTTGTTGGGGTAAGCCATGCGGTTCTGGTTCTGTTCCTCACACGGAGCCCCCAAGGAAAAATCCCCAGTTTCCCCTCATCGGCTACCTGAAAAAATGCGGCAAACGCTCAGGTTTACTCAGGCAAGACTTGAAACGGCGTGTAGCTTGCTCTTCCAAATACTTACCCCTTAAAACTCCAAGCCCTGGGGAAGTTAATCTTTTACAGACATATAGCCCATGTTACCCCAAAAATTGAAAAGTTGTGTTTTTAAGAGGTAAGAATATCTTCAGGTTTCCTGCAACATTGATGGCTTGGATTGGTTGGGGATTGAACCCTTGCATCTTAGTGGGAAACCCATCCTTGACCAAAGCACCAATCCAAACAATGCGGGAAGCGGACAAAAAGCAAACGCCCCCCCCACCTCCCAGAAAAAAAATGATGCCCCCTCCTCAAAAATGTTGAACCTTCCTTCCCAGACAAAAATACGGATCCCCATACCAAAAAAAGGACGAGCACAAAAAACAGCCCCCCCCCCCCCCACTCATAAACCCCACACACACACACACACAGCACAAAAAAAGAAATCCCTGGGGAGGAACAAAAAAAAGCCCCGCTTGTTCTGCCAGGGTCTAAAGATCACAATGGGCATGATTGTGTTTGTTACCGGGGACCCTTGCAACTTAGGGACCCAGACATCCCGTTTTCAACAACATGGGACCCAGACATCGAAAGGTGAGATCACCTTCGAACGGGGACGCCAGGTGAAAAGGAAAAAAAATCGCCCAAGGGGCCATTGGCACCCCGCAAATGCAACCTAAGCAAGACGCCTAGCTCGCTAGCAAGCACAAACCCCATAGGGACGTAACGGGAAAGTTTCGAGAAAGCCGGGCGTCCGTCATCTGCGCGTCCCCGTTGATCCAAGCGGAGAAGGGGCCCAGGCTCAGGACCTTGGGCAGCACCTTGCCGTGCCGCAGCGGCTGAAGCTCTTCACCAGGGATGAGCTGATGCAAACCGGTGAACATCTTCAAAATGGGCACCATCTCACTGAACTTCACCCTCCTCAGACGTTCAACAGGGAGAAGAAAAAAAGGTGGCGGGAAAAAAGCCTGCCTTGGCTTGTGGTATGTCTGCGCATCCGTACTCAAAGTCCCTTGACGGAATGGCAACCACCTCCAGAGGACTAGTGATAGAGGCGGACTTCTGTAGGAATGACTCGAAGAATTGCAACTTCCACCGCAACCCCTCGTTCATTACATATGTGTGCCCGCACCCCTTGACTTTGGGTTCCATCCTTGTAAAACCAGGTAGGTCATTCTAACCACCTAATCGCATGTTGTTGTTTCTGTTTTAACGAAACATAGAATGACCACCTGCTCACACGTCTTGTTCTTTTCTGTTTCAACCAACAAAATCCTCAGCCAACTGGTGGTTTGGGCGTGACAGAAATCGCTGTCCTGAAGTGCATCTTCTTCAAGGTTCCGCAGCCTTGGAGCGTCAACGTACCATCGGGCCACCTGGCACTTGATGTTGTCGAAGTCCTGGTCGTACTCCGGGCGCACGTCGTCTTCCAACTTGAAGGCGCTGCAACGTTCCCCAACCCGCCGCCGCATTGAGGTATAGCTCTCGTCCTTGATGTCGATGCTATCCCACCTTGCTTTTTTCTCAGAGTACCCCCGTTGAGGCCTGTCTTTCTCATACCCCCTTTGAGCTTTCGAAGGGAAACCAAAAGGTCCAAACCATTTTGCCACACGTATCCCACCTTGTTTTTTCTCAGGGTACCCCTTTTGAGCTTTTCTGAGGGAAACCCAAAGGATACCAACCATTCAAGGCGTTCCAAGCCATTTTGCCACAAGCCTCCAAGAAGACCATTCCGGCACCATGCTGGCCAGGTCCTCCTCGATCCTCTCGTAGTGCTCCTTCATTCTTTCCAAAGCCTGGATCGTGTCCACATCCAATTTAAACCCCCAAAAGCGACCGCTGGGGTTTCCGGGTTTCCCAACCCAACCCCCACTAGTGCACCTTCCGCTCAAATGCCTGGCTCGCGAATCCAAAGGAGAACCCTCCTCCATTTGCTTAAGGCCCATGGAAAACATGCGAGACAACATGTCCAGCAAATCACTGCCTAATTGTTTCCCCGTTTCCATTTGCTCAAAATACTCTCTTGAAAACCACCTGGATGTGTTTGTTCAAACCCAGAGGTGGATTCCCTTTTCAAAAACCACGAGCTAGAACAACAATTCAGACGTGCCTCTTTGGTACTCGGAAAGAGGCTGGACGAGGTATTCGTCTTATTCTTGTAGTAGGCTGCCGCATCGTAGCGCTCACGCCAAAGGCTCAGCTTGATAGTGGCGGCCATCCTTTGAGGCTTTGGAATCGGACCAAATACGTCCGAGTAGCTTTTTTCTAGCTTGGCACCCCGGTTTTTAGCTTGGCGGTTTTTCCATAAAGCCGAATATGGGCGTGTTCTTCTAAGCCGGGCGCCAAGGGAACCAGAGGAAGACCGAGATCCCGTGGTTTGGGGCTCCGAGTCTGAGAATAAGACACGCCCAAATCATGGCCGGCCGGGTGTCCTTCTACCATCCCTGTATAGGATGGTGGCCGAAAAAAGGGCATGCCTTTGGTGGGACAAAGTGCTTCACCTGCAAAAAGTTCTGAACTTGCCGGTGGGAGAACACACAACTGCCCAGGCAAGTGTAAGCACAAACAAACAAACAAACAAACAAACAAGCAAGCAAGAAAGCAAGCAAGCAAGCAAGCAAGCAAATAAATAAATAAATACTCACTAGCATAGAAACAAAGAAACAAACAAACCAACAAACCATCCAACAAACAAACAAACAAACAAACAAACAAACAAGCAAACAAACGACCGCTAACTAGCGCAGAAACAGAAAACAAAAACCCACAAGCAAACCAAAAAGACAAACAAACAAACAAACAAACAAACAAACAAACAAACAAACAAACAAGCATAGAATCAAAGAAAACACAAACAAACAAACAAACAAACAAACAAACAAACAAACACACCACAAAGAAACGAACAAACAAACAAACAAACAAACAAACAAACAAACAAACAAACAAACAAACAAACAACCACTGCCTAGCATAGAAACAAAGAAAACACCAACAAACAAAGAAACAAACAAACAACCAAAAAACAAACAAACAAACAACAAATATATCTATCAAACAAATAAGCACGGGAAACACAACCAACCAACCAACCAACCAAACAAACAAACAAACACTAACTAGAATGGAAATAAAGAGAACACAGACAAACAAACAAACAAACAAACAAACAAAGAAACAAAGAAACAAAGAACCACTAACTAGCATAGAAACAAAGCACCAAACAAACAAACAAACAAACAAACAAACAAACAAACAAACAAACAAACAAACAACCACTAACTAGCGTAGAAAGAGAACGCGCAAACAAACAAACGAACAAACAATAAAACAAGCAAACAAACACTAACTAGCATAGAAACAAAGAAAATACCAACAACCAAACAAACCAAACAACAAAAACATAAACAAACACTAACTAGCATAGACACAAAGAAAACACAAACAAACAAACTAATTAACAATCAAACAAGCAAACAAACACTAAGTAGCATATAAACAAAACAAACACAAACAAACAAACAAACCAAACAACAAACACACAAGCAAACACTAACTAGCATAGAAACAAAGACACCACAAACAAACAAACAAACAAACAAACAAACAAACAAACAAACACGCAAACACACAAACACACAAACAAAAACACACAGCCAAGCATCACATAGTCAGACATGAGCCGGCCTCTGTAGCTGCTAGCGTTCACCAGGCTCAGGGCGCCCTCGCCTTGCGAAAAACAAAAAAAAACATCGGCGCTCTCGAAATCGTTGGAAGACCCTGCCCAGGCGAAGGAAGGGCGAAGCGGCGAAGGAAGGTCCGTTTGCCTGTGAGAAAATTGGACCCCAAAGAGGAATCCTTCACGAGAGGGGCTCGATCCATTTTCCGGAAGAGGTGGCAAACAAACCAGCCCGGCTTGAAAAGGGTTGCCTTTTTTGAAAGGGCTTGCCTTCCACTTGACAGGGACTGTCCCTTCCACAAAGCACTTTCATGGAAAACCCAAAGCACACTACCTGGAGCAGAGCAACACAAAAATCGAGAAATACCCATGGTCGATACCCGGAATATTTGTTCTTGCCACTGGGTCACTGCCCGAGCACAGGGTCACCAAAGTGTTGTCGCACTTCTCGATCTGCCGCTCCAAAGCTGCCGTCGTCTTCTCCTCCACGTGGCTCTTGCACTGCTTGTAGGACTTGAAGCCTTCGTTGGGTTGCTCGTCGTTGAAATTTGACCCCAGATGTTCACCAGTTTATTACCGGGTTACCGGCCATTTCTGGGTGAACTGTGGCTGGAATCGGATCAACTTTTGGAGGGCCCCCACCCATCATTAAACTGGGGTTAATTAATAAGGGGTCAAAATTGTGGGGGTCTATCCCGAAAGCCTAGGATACGCCAAGCGAAATCTGTGACAGACCAAGCACTCACAAGTCTCCTCCTAAAACCAACGAATTTGGGTATGTCTTGTTTCTGACCACTGACGGTTTGCTGGTGGGTTCCCGTCCAATTACAAACGACAAGGGGGCAACGGGCAACCCTCAAAAAGGGACACCCTGTTCTTTAAGAATGCCGGGTTTCAGTTGGTTTCCTGAAAACAAAAAACACAAAGGGTTCCACGCTACAAAACAGTTGTTTGTCCTCAAAATGGTGTTTTTCTGTAGGTGTCTCGTTAAACCACCAAATCAAGGGGGCAACCCTAACAGAACACTGTTCCCACAAGACTGCGCATCCTTTCCACGAAAATCATTGCTGTCCTTGCAATTTCCCCTTCAAACCACTGCAAAACCAAGGCGTACCCCCAACAAAGGAACAATATCCTACTCTTCACAACAACAAACATTTATAGGGAGGTCAACCTCCCCCGTAGGGGAAATGCAAAGGGGGCTCAAGAACATGAGCACGAGTTCCATAACAAGCTTGGCCCGCCTCCAAAAGATATGCATTTTTTCCACACAAAAATGACCACGACACCACTCAAAAATGTCGGCTCCGCTTTTTGTGGGCTCTTGTTTTTTCTGCTTCCCCTGAAGAAATCCACGCCAAGTGCCCAAGTGGTGGTGGAAACCGGTGGTTTGGTGTCCCACTTAGTCTCCAAGCCAGCTCAAATCCAGGTCCAGGGCTCCAAACCCACTGGGCTCGGTCTGACGGTCGGACGGTCTGACGGCTCTGGTCCCCCCCCACCCCGGCCGACGGTGGCCTTGGCGCATGGCTTGGAACTTCCCCTGCATCTGCTCGTGCAAGGTCTTGGTGATGGCGGAGCCCACCTAGGCGAAACCCAACGGGGGATTTCGCCTAAGGCGGTTGTTAGGAAAACCAACCACCTAAATCTGTGGTTTCCTCATGAGTGTTTTGCTTTACAAACTACGAAACAGGGATCCCCCACGAAAAAACACACACACACACAAATATTTTCAGCTTCATGGAAACACCCGGGCCCAAAAGTCCTCTTCCGATTTGTGTTCGATTCGTTGGATTCAGCCATGCGCCATGCCACATATCTGGTGGTCCACTTCTGAATGGCCTCGATCAGTGCTTTGTCATGGTCGCCCTTCTCCCCCCAGAAGGCATTGACCAAGAGGCTGAACAATGGCCTGACTGATCTTGTCTGGAGAACTTCCAAACATGGCAAAAGTTTGCTGCCGTTTCAAAGACAACCATGAAACACGTTTAGTTTCAACTCACGCCCGCGGATTGGCCCAACAGAATCACCAAGCGTTCTGATGGTGCAATAGGCCAAAGAATCGAAACCCACTCGGGAAGTGGTTGCGTGTCATTCAAACCCGTCACAGCTCGGAGTTTGAACAAACTCGCTACCATTCCCCCCCATTGTTTTCATTGTTATCATTATTCTCTCATGGTTCTTATTGGTTCGCAACCGAATGGCCCGACATAGGGAATCAGGCTTATCGCATACGACACAAAGGACTTGAGATAGCCCATGCCCTCGTTGAAGACCGCGATCTCGTCGTAGGACTCCATGAATAGGTCGTAGGCCCCGGAGTTGGACATGCGCCGACGACGATGCCCGTTGCTCTGGTGTCGGCGGCGATGGGCGCTTTTGGCCGCATCTCAGCGTTCGGTTCTTTGCGAATGATCTTGAGAGGTGCCTCTTTCCCAAAAAACTCGTCGAACGAAACAATCGCTGGGGTTCTCTTTCCCAGGCAAAACAAGTGAGTAGTCCAAACCCAGCGGCCGAATAAATCACATTCGTTGCGGAGCTGTCGGTATGAGAGGTTCCTTTCGTTGGATTTTGATGAGGCAACCGAGTTTGCCCCTTTTGCGCGTTAAGAATTGGTTTGACAAATCTGTCTTCGGTTTCGCACACACCAAACAATTGGCCTCTTGCGACCCTTTCGCAATAGTGGTTTTGAGAGCAGGATGCTCTGCGAAGGATTTGAAGATACTTACACGAGCGTCTCCACGTTTACTCAAAAGCACGAAGTTTCTCAGCAAGATATGAATAAAAAACCTTTCGCGAACGCGTTCGCAATGGGAAAAAGCAACACGTGGCAAACAATATTTCCACAGATAGACCATCAAAATTGCAAAGGTTTGGAACGGTCGCAGTACATGGCATCTTGCCGCGGCACCGTCCTCAAGCTCGACCCGGGCTCTGGTCGCCAACAGGCACGCCTCCTCGCTCTCGGCGCATTGGCCCAAAGCTTGCGAAGCGAGTCCACACAGACATGCGCAGAGCAGGCCGCGCATCGCTAAAGCGTGGCTTGAGATCTCAATTTTGGTAGCCTCATGTGGACCTTGTCCAAATGAGCCAAATCAGTTGCCGGCCTTCACCCAGACCCCCAAGCCAATGTTCAAGAAGGAGCACAAAAGCGAACGCAAACATCAAGGTTCGGAAATCCTCCAATCGATTGCACGAAGCACCGGAGAACAATACCGTCCAAATGAGCCGACATCTTCTCGACTCTCGGGCGCCTCACCGTTCAAGAGGCCCTTGACTCAGCTGGCAACATGACCACCGCCTCAGGAGCAAGGAGAAGAGCTGCGGCCTTCCTCTCAGAGTCTGCTTGCACACTTGTTACATGGACAGAGTATCTAGGTCCTCCAGTAGAGAGGCTAGAATAAGGGTACCGTCTCTTTTTTTCTGTAGTCTACTTTAGTAGGGGAACCCTCCCCCCAAAAAAGGGTAAAAAGGCACTACTGGGGGACCTAGGTATCATGGAAAGTTCTCAAAATCGGACTCCTTTTGGCTGGCATTCCAACCGACCCCTATTCTGAGAAACACCAGCCTGCGGCCCAAATCCCGTGGAAACGGTGCCATGAATGGGTAGCTTTCTAACGGTCGCCTTCAACAGGAGCTAAACAACAGCCTGGAAGATGCAAACAACCTCCAGATCATCTTCATAACTCTGAAATGTGAGTAGCACCAATGCTTCACAAGCGACTATAGGAGTAACTTGGTAACCCAATTGTCTTGGATCTGGGTGGTTCAGCTTGGTTTGTGTCCAAGTGGGTCGACAAAAGGGGACAAGAACTGCTCGCTCTGCAACCTAAGTGACATGAACAACACTAAGTGGGATCATTCGTCAAATGACTAGAACAACATGAAGCTCCTTCCATTCAAGCAATGGCCTACACAGGACTTGCTACGCAAAAAAACTCGGGCGAAGGCCGAGCCGACCGTACATGGAGCGAGAGGAAGACATGCGTGAGGATAACCGTCTACCCCGCCTTCCACCAACTACACCCATGCAAATTAATCTGCAGTCAAATGTGCAACATGTTTGGAGGTCAATTTGCAAGAGTGTTTCCACCCCCGAAGCCAAGTTAAAAGACAAAATGTGGACCCCAGATGCATCAACGGTGGGGTGCGCTTGGAATCAGACCCCTCTTGACCCCCTGAACGCAGTTCGCATCCTGACACATCCACTTGCCCAGTTGAAATGTGTGAAATTCGCGTGGATGTACCGTGATGTGTAATCTACTAATCAAATGGGTAATCAAATCCAAAATCAAATGGGTAGCTAAATGCATGTAATCAAATCTGAATGCTGTGCATGCATGTCATGTGTTTTTTGCAGTGACCGGCTCAGCAAAAGGGCTTCGGGCATGTGGATATGCCGCTGGTCTCCATGCCGAGCCCTTGAAGCATCCAATCCCGACACGTCAAACGACAAACACATCATGCCTTGCGCTGCTTTTGGCATGTGGCTAAGCCAAAGCCCTTTGTTTTTGGTAGCGGTCTTTAGTTGGTATTCCCAAAAGGTTGAACCCAGCCAGAGCTTCCCGATTCCCTTCCCCGAGGTTCCGGGGGGCAAGCAAACCCTTCTTTTGCATCTACAAATCGCATTTGGCTAGCCTCCCTGTCTACCCCTCCAGTCGCAAAGCAGAAAATCGGGGAGGGGTGAGACACTGTGTACAATGTTCACCTGGATTCATATCCTTCCGGCAGGACGCCGGACGCTGGTCACAGCGCGGGAAATTGCGCGAATGGCGGCGCAAGGCATTCAAGATTCAGCTGCGCCCAAGACCCCTTTGACTTTCGGCTATAACAAGATAGCTTTGACGTAGGTGAACTATAGTATTTCGCCATACTTCGCCAACCTAGCACTAAGGAACAAACCTTTATCAAGGGGGCCCAACGCGCTTACGCCCCGAAGAACTTGCTCAGGACCTGCGCGTGGTAGGCAAATGAGCGAGACCGCTGGTAAGCGTTTGGTCAGTCCCCGAGAGTCCCTCCCAAATCAACCATGGTCTCCCCTGCAGATTAACGTAAAACCATCTCCTTTGAAAAAAAATCCCCCATCCCAGGTTCCAGGTCAACTTGCAGGAGAGCATTGATCAAAGTTCCCTTCGGATGGATCAAAGTTCCCTTCGGCTCCAAGAATGTCCCAATGGACCAAATGTCCCATGTGGTTAAAACTAATCGTTCTGGCAGCTTCCCGAATCACCCCATGCTTAGCAGACCTTTTCATCAACCCTATCCAGTTTCCCGGGTGTGGGACCAGTTTTAGTTTTTGTGCCCAGCTTCACTTTGGTTTCGCCCCCGCATGGCGCAAGCTGACAGCCTCGTAGGCCTCAGCAACCTCCCGGAACATCTGGGCGGCTTCTTCCGCCTGGCGCGATCTGGGCTCGACACCACGTGTTTCGCCGCTTCAAATTAAACGGACCGTGGCCAGGTCTGAAAGCAAAGCGAAAAGCATGAGATCAAAGCAAGATCGCATAGTTAATGCGGAATCGCTGAAAGGACACCAACAAGCTGCTCAAAGTCTAAAAACGGCTTGAACGCTTTGGAACTCGCATGGCCCGAGATCAAGTTGCACCCAAAAGACTCAAAGGAAACAATTCATTCCCCCCCTGATCACGGAGCCTCAAAACACCAGCAGTTTTGGAGGGGTCCTCTTTTCGAGGTACCCCCCTTTGCGCTCCATCTTGATTTGTAAAGCAAAGACACCGATCTAAGGTGCACCACCGAGGCGGCGGCTTTCTCGGGTTCTTGTCCTCAATCGCAACTGCAATCGCACCGACTGAAAAAACTCAACGGTTGAGGTGTGTGTGTGTGTGTGTGTGTATTTTCCCCCAGATAGCTGAAAGCTATAGTGGTTCTAACTTCTAACGCAGAGGGAAAAGTGATTTGCGAGGTTGATTGTGGGGTTGATGGCTGGGTGCTAGGGGGTGTGCAGTTTGGGGTGTTGGGGGTGCTGGTGGCGGTGCGGGTGCTGCTCTGGGCGCTGTTTGAGGTGGTGGCGACGGCGCGGGCGCTTTTTTGCGCCGGGGCGCGAATTTTTGCGGGATGGGCGGCCGGGCTGTTTGGGGTACTGTTCGGGGTGTTGGATGCTGGGTGACGGAGGCGCGTGTTTGTAAGATTGACGGTAGGGGGCATGCAGTGTGGGGTGCTGCAGGTGCAGTTCTTCGGCATCTGGGTCTGGTCTGGAACTTGGTGGCCTGGAACTTGGGGGTGGTTTCCCAATTTGCCAAGAGCCAGGGGTTCAAACCCAAAGTCCTTGAGTCCCTCGAGAAAGATTTCCAAAAATAAAATAACTTGGTGGACCTGGAAGTGCAGCTTGATCAGGTGATGCTACATGGAACAAGATGTCATGCGAAAATGGCTCGCCCTTCTCTCCATGTGTTGGGGCCAAAGGATCTGCGAGGATCTGCATTCCCTCTGGTAGGGTTTGAGGCCGATTCAATCGGCCCTTGAAACGACATGACCGTGGACAAACCATGGACCATCCGTGGAAAGACCATAAATAGGCATAAAACTGCATGGACAATCTAGCATAGTATGCGATCAAACTTGTGCTTCGTGTGCTGGGCTGGTTGTGAGCTACGCGCAGTGTTTTTTTCCCGATTTGTTCCCATGCGTTTGACACTCCTTTGATACAGTGTTGAGGGCGCACATTGTATTTCTTCCTCGGCCGAATGTGCCAAGGTCTCGCTAAAGAAAGTAAATGCGCTTATGCGCGCAGCAATGCTATCTACTTCAGGCAGTCAAACTGCAACTTTGAGCATTGGCGAGTTTAGCCAGTTGGATGAAACATATTGCCCAGTGTATCCCCAGAGCAAAATATTGGCATGCAGGCTTCCGAAGTAGAATTGTGATCAGCGCATAACATGTAGCTTTTCAACATCTTATGGTTGAGCTACCTCGACCACACTTTAGACCGCCTTTGGAAGACCAGGAGAACACTTGGGATCACTTAGGTAACAGCCGGACGAAGTTTCATTGTTTTAGGGCCAGGGTGTTTTGGCCATAGCACATATTGAACCGGCTCCTTGTGGACGGTCATTCCTGTGGGTGCAGGATCAAAAAAACTTATTTCGAGGATCAACAAAAAAAACGTTATTTGGGGGGATCAAAACATATATCGCCCGGGGGCGCCAAACTGCTGTAATCTCTTGTTCAGGGAAGTTGGCACCATCTTGAGCCACTTCCGCCCGTCCTCCAACGCCCGCAGGAAGTCTTGCATCTGTTTCCTGTAGGCCTGACAGACCGCGCAAACCAAAGTACGAAGCGAACTCGTGAAGCCGTTCTGCACTGGGTAAAGAGGTAAAGATGGGGATCACACAATCAACCGCCACTACCGGGCTTTGAATGGAAGATCCCTTGTGAAGGGCAGAACAGGTGGTTCTTAGTGTCTTGCATCTCGATGTCTGAAGAGATGCGCAAGCCAGCAAACTTTGCTTTGCGCCAATGCGCGTGAGCCATCCTGTTCAAACAGGGAAAGGCTGCGCATAGCTTTGAGAAGAAAGTCTTCCTCATCCCACCTCTCCTGACACTCCCAAAAAACAGCTCCAGAGGAATTATCATTCAGCGACGTTCAAACATGATTTACACATGGACACCTCACAAAACATGAGGGGACAACACATCGACATGGCCCACCGCATTCGAATGTAATTCCAATGCTCCAGTGAAATTCGATGTCATTTCACTGCCTCAGCAGGAAATGAACATCCGAACATCCAGTGTAATTCATCGCCATTCGAATGCAAATCCGCGATGGAAAAATGCAAGGAAGCCAATTCCTCTCTCCACGTTGAGTTCCGGTAAGTTCTTCCGATGAGCTTCAAGCAACTTCCTAGCAGTTCAACCCACGAACTCTCTATGATGCCTCCCTTCAATTCCCAGTGCTTACCTCCAACTCTCCCTTCTCAATCCCTGGAATATAAAAGCTTGAACTTCAGCCAGGCTTGCAGGGATTCCCCAAGTCCGACAGGTGGGGATTTGCTAAAGTCGACCAGTCTTCGGCTTCGGGGTTCTGGAAGCCCCCGGACCCAAAATTCCCAAAATCACCGAGAGTCCCAGCACTTGCGACATGACCCCATCACCTTGTGGAATCCAAGGGAAACCAACACGTTGAACGCTAGGCTTGCAGACAAGTTGAGTATGTTTGGCCAACTTGCCCTGGCAAGGTTACGGGACAGGCTGTGAGGTTGCGACTTGATGAGTCCGAAACGCGTGCGAGATGGAAGCCAGGAGGTGCAAAAAGTGCCCAACCCTTGTTCTTGGAGATGGATCAAAATGACAGGCATGTGGCATGCGGGGAGAACCTGAGCCCTGCGCTGTGTGGGCTTCTCAAAATGTCCGGTGCTGACATGTCCTTTTTATTGAAGCACAAAGTGACAAGGGAAGCGGGGATGCTGCAACCGTTAAGCTGAAGAGCAACCAAGGTTTGTGTCCAACTAAACAGAGTGTCCCAGAATTGCCCCCTAAGTTGTAGGTCAAAGAGCAACAACTCCAGTGCTGACTGCGGCAACCCCAGGGAGAGTCAAGATGATTAGCGCGTCCAGCAAAACAGCCCGCAGTCTTGCAGGTTGGAGTAGCTGCAGGCGTCGCGGTCGCTTTTGCGTGGGCGCTTTTGCTTCGGTCGCGCAGCCCCCGAAACGTGGACCCACAGCCACAAAACGGAAAATCCACAACGAGTTGCTTGGCTATCTCAAAGCAAGGACAAATTGCTCGTAGAACGAGACAAAAAAGGCGGAAGAAGAAGAAGAAGAGAAAGAGAGACAAACAGAGAGAGAGACTGGAGAGAGCTGGAGAGAGCGCGCTGAGCAAGCCTTCCGTTCTGACAAAAAAAAGGTTGAAAGGGAAAGCTTCTCCACCAGAAAGAAGAAAAAACATGTTGGCCTCCCAACAGTCTGAGGCGCCCTTCCTTCTTGGAAGCCCGGCCTTAGTGGGGAACCTCCTTGTGGGCCTGACAGGTCAAGGTCGCAACCACTTGTGGGCAGGTTCACGGCGAACAGGCAAACCAATCCCTAACTCTGGACAATAGTGTCTAGTGATGAAGTATTGACCAAACCCCTTCTCGCACCGGTACATGCCCTTTCCCAATGATATTGGGGGGGAGTCCTGTTAGACTTCATAGCCACGGCATGCCTCAAATAAGTTGTATCCTCTTGGGGGTTGGTGCCCTTGTGCTTCCAAATGCGTTCTCACCTACTTGCGTGGCTTGAACGTCCGAACGGGCTTTGCAAACTCCAAGAAAAACTCGCTTTTATATCAGGGGCGCAGGATCCAGACAAAGATCGTGGATCAATATTCAAACGTCCTCAACTGACATACAAACTTGGTGATATGTTTAGTACGACCGCGTGGTCCCCCTACATTTGAGCGACATCAGTGTGTCTCAGCATGAGGCACCCTCCTTGAGTACTTCGAGTTAGAAGCTGTCTCCTCTTAAAGATTGTCTCACTTCGAGGCGGATTAGCCACTTGAAATTTGCGGCGCTTGGTGTTTGTTGCAGGCATCTTGAGTTTCTTTCCCACTGTGCGAGTCCTAGCTTAGGAAGTGGCTTCCTGAAATGTCTGGCTCGATCTTTCTGGTGACCCAATTCGAATTCTCGCACCGCTTGTCATCTTCACCTTCTGGATCATAAACCAAACCGGAACGGGCGGCTTGGATTGGCAAGACCAACTGATGCAGAGATCAAAACCAGCTCAACATGCCTGGATCAAATTGGAGTTGACCGAATCAATGTTCATAACCCTGGATGATGGAGTCAAAAGCTGGGTATACATGCTCACTAGGCAAACAGGAAATCCTCGACATCCGAGATCCAAAGTTTCACGGCCTTTGAACGGCGGTCACTCTTTGCCTCCTGGAAACTGCTACAGTTCACATAGCAACTTCATTTACCAGCGTGGCAGGCAACCAAGTGAGCCACCCTTCAAAGCCAAGTGGAACATGTTGTGGTTGCCTACTTGCAACGATAATTGGGATCCGCTGGGATTCCCCCCGTGCAAATTAATTTGGGATTGTTGTTTACAGCTTCTGTTTGCAGCTGGGCTTGCCTTGCCAAAGTCGTATAAAGACCCGGAACTCTCGGAGTTGGTGGGCCGCATGGTGCGCAACCTCCCGCCTTGCGCCTGGCCTGGGAGGGGGAGGAGGCTGAGGCCTCTCCTGCTCAGCACAGATTTGAAGCCAAGAAGGAAGGGTTTGTAGAACATGGCTGTCTCAGAGCATGTTCGCATCTTCCCCTGCGGTTGTTCACAGATCTTTGGGGAATTTTCAACTCCAACCTGGTTGCCAGCGGTTTTGCACGGGGAAGGGACGCAAGTGGCGTGCTGAACACTTAGAAACAACCATCTTCCAAATCGGAAGCCATGAAAAACACAAGCATCCAAAGCTCTACGGGCGGTCTGCCAAGAGTAGTCTTCAGGGGCCAACGAACACATACGCAAGCACAACAGCCAAGCCTCGCCTCCCAAGACAAACAGTGCACAGACCCTGATCAACCACAGAACATACGCATTCAGAGTATAAACGGTTTGCCCTAATTACAATGTGTGCCGACATTGTTCGGCGTGTCGGATACCTAAGGAGGATAGAGGATAACGCCCCCCTTACTCCCCCCCCCCCCGGGACGCGTCAATTACGCAGAGTTTCGCCGCCCCCCCCCCCCCCCCCCCCCCGCCCCCACGGACCGGCAATTTGATGACGTTCCACTAAACGTAGTCTTCGGGGAGCCGGTCGCCCAGCACGGGTCTCAGGCCTGCGGGCTCTTTGCTGGTTTGGGGTTCCTGCCCCCTTTTGCCGAAAATCTGGAAAAACTCTGTGTTTTTGGACGTCCTAGTTGCGAAAACGCTGGAAAAACAGCGTTTTTTGCGGGAAATATTGGGGAGAGCAAGGGGGAAATGCAAGGAAGTGCGAGGAAATAAGGGGAGGAAATAGGAAGCGGAAACAAAGGAGAACCAAAAGGGACACGCAATGGACAGAAAGGAAAACAAGGGAGTGCAGGGGAATGAGAGGGAAACGAAGCACAAGCACACCAATCGGCACGACGGGAGATGTAGGGAAATGACTTGCAACAAAAGAACGGGACATACATGGAAAATGAAGCGGACATACCGAGGTGGGAGGAGGAAGGCAGGAAGGACGAGACCACCAGTGAGCCTGACCGGATGCCGGAGGGCTACAAGAGCAGGTGCTTCGTGAGCCTGGTGGGAAGATCACAGAGGAGGACTCCACCGCGGGGGAGAGTGTCATCGTGCTACAAGTGGCTGGGCGAGGATCTATTTTGGGAGGGCACGTACCACCGGGTGTGCAAGGAGTGCTTCCCCCGCGGGGTCGAGGCCGGCGACGAGTCGGGGCCCACAGAGGACAGCGAGGTGTCCTCGATTTCGGCGTCCATGGAGTCCCTAGGCCTTGTTTCACGTTTTCAGCACCACCATCGGGCCCTTGGGCCCCGACTTCGGTGGCCTGCTGGGCATCAAGGAAGTGCCACCGGATGCGCAGGTGGCGCTGGCAGCGGCAAGGGTAAGGACGGTCGGCCGATTCGCGGTGCTGGCAGACGATCGGGGCGGCATCCGGGATTTCTGCCGGAGGACACTCAACATCGACCCAGCGGCAGCCGGCGGAGATGTATTGCGGCGGTGGTCGATGCATGGGAAGCGGAGAAGGTGCGGGTGGACACGCGCAACAAGGTCGAGGCGGAGGCCACCGTGTCCAGCACGCCCAAGGTTTCACGGACGGAGCACGCAGCGCTGAGGGCCATGTACGAGGACACTTACCAGAAAATGGAGGACAGAGTCACACCGGCGCCCAGCACCCTCGAGAACCTGTTCGATCAGATCGAGCAGGGCGAGTGGCGGTTCATGCACCTCACCGAGTTCGTCAGCAGGGAGGACGCGGATGTGGCACCGGTCGCGATGACCGCAGCACGGAGCTGCGGGTGAGGTTGGATCTCGTGGCCAATGCCATCCTGATGCGCGCATTTCGCTACCCGAACAAGGACGGCATTTCAGCGGATCACGCCCAACATTTTCAGCCGCTACGCCAACCACCTTCTGGGGGCAGGGCCAAGGATGACAAGGGCCGCATGGCGCAGCCCGTGTTGTTGTCTTACGAGTACCAGGTCCGCAAGGCCGCCATCAAGAAGGTCAACAAAGGGCACAGCTGGGTGGACTCTCTGGAGGAGGCCATGGTTGGTGGACACCCTGGTGAAGGAGCCACCAAGAGCAGGCCAAGGAGCCGAAGAAGAAGTCGGGGCAGGGGGCAGACCGTTCCAAAGGACGGAACAAGAGGAAACCCAAAGGAAAGGGGTCCAGCGGCAAGTCAAAGGGAGGCAACGCCCAGGAAGGGCACAGCACCACGCCCGACGGCAGGCAGATTTGCTACAAGTTCAACAATCCGCAGGAGAGGTGTCGGGGCCCTTGCAGCCGCGTGCACTGTTGCCGCAAGTGGTTGGGATCTCACCCACAGCATCTGTGTCGTCCTAACCCCAATGAAGGGGGGAAGGACGAGACCAAGCGCTGAGGACCACAGGTGGCTCCGGCTGGGCAAGAGGGGCCGGGGCGCACCTTCAACGCGCTGTACCTCTTCAGCAAAGGAAGTCATCAACGGGCTGCCAATTGCGAAAGATGGCTTCAAAGGCGGGCTACAAGGTGCTCTTGGAGGAGTGGGACATTCTCAGGAACCCGGACCACGACCTCACGGACGAGAGCAAGCGCCGGGGCATCTTGGGGCAGATCAAGGAGGGCAAGTACGCGGTGATCATCGTCACTCCTCCATGCGGCATGTGGTCACGGGTGGGCCAATCACTTCGGGCCCAAGCCTTCAGAAGCTGCCAAGAATTAACATCAGGTTTACTACTACTACTACTACTACTACTACTACTACTACTACTACTACTACTACTACTACTACTACTACTACTACTACTACTACTACTACTACTACTACTACTACTACTACTACTACTACTACTACACTACTAGCGGCGTCCTTGCCGATGGGATTTGCAACACGTCCGTGCCCGCCTTGCGCAAACACAGCGCCTGCCATCGAATCTATACTTGACTCGAAAGCGCTGCGCCTGCCACGAATTCTACACCTCAGGCTGCCAAAGTGCCGCGTCTGCCACGAAATCGGAACACCAACATAACAAAACGCTGCCCCTGCCACGTAATCTACACCTCGGCTCGCCAAAGTGCTGCGCCTGCCACGCAAAACTGACACCGCGCGCCCGGTGTCTCAGAGGATCATCCGCGCCCACAGCCTGGTCCTGCACAGGATCACCCGCGCCCACAAAGCTGACTCGCGCTACTTATGGTCATGATGCCCCCCGAGAGCCCCAGGTCATCCGCGCCCACATATTTGGGGTCACCCGCGCCCACAGAAGACACACGCAATACTACCCAGTACTACTTGCCCTGAAAACTCGATGTTTTCCAGGGTCCTCCGCGCCCACGAATTCGGATCATCCGCGCCCACACATCCGCGGGCAAGGATGATCCAGATTTCGCGGGCAAGGATGACCCCCCTTCCGTTTTAGCTAGTGAAACCAACACATTGGCTGAAAATAATGGTTAGCTCCCGTTGAACACTTTGTCCAAAACAAATTTCCCAAATTGCGAAAGCCACACGGCTTTTGCACTGTGGAGAGCAGCTGGCTCTCAGTAGGGTTTTGGGAAGAACCTAAGGGATGCTTATAGAGGTAATTCCCTTATTCCCTGCTGAGAATCAGCAAGACTCGGCAAAAAGCCTGAAGGATCAGTGTGGAAAAGGTTGCCCTTCACCGTTTGAACCAAGGGAAACTGAAAAGAGCTGGGCCTGTCAAAGGGATTGTTCAAAAAGCTTCAAACCGGAGTCTGGCTGGGTTCAAAGTTTGCGTTGTGAGAATCCGCAGAGCCATCTGTACTGGGACACCAAAGAAGGGAAACTACCATGTGGCATGAGGAAGGATTGATGTGGAGCAACCAAGACAATGATGACCCTCTCTGGTGGGGTGGCACAAAATCACAGCCACGACACCCAGGTTATCGAATTTGCTGTGGGGGTCCCGGCTGCTCGTGCATCTCCAGCATTTGGATCATCTTCTGGTACATGTCCGTCTCCTGGAACAAATCCACGTGGACATAGGCGGGAAACCTGAAACCCTTGGAAAGCTGTTTGGGGTGACCGCAAATCGGAGGGAAGCCGGCAACCAACGACCCTGATATTAAGCAGGATAATCGATGAAGCAGCAACAAGTGCACAGGCAACTCAACTCAATCCCTCTGCCAACTTTTGAGCTCTTCGCAATTCTCATAACGAGTTTGTTAGAGTCCGAGTCGGCCCTGTGTGCTTCTTTGTGTACAAGAAGTGCGGTTCAAGACAAGTCTATTCGTCTGTGTCAACACCACAGTGGCAGATGCTAGTGGCTCATGATAGGTGGATACCAAACCAGTACGATTGCTTGATGTATGTTCAGAAGCAACATAAACATAGCTTCTGGTAAGGTCCCAAATTGCCAATTGATACTGGGTCAATTCCAATTTGATTGTTTGATACCGCATAGGCACTGAGAGAATATATATGCTGGATTCACCATGCCCATCAAGTGCTGTTGGGAACCTTTCTATGGACTTCAAATCCAGCTCGTAAGCAGCACAACAGTGATGAAAGAAGAATGCGCAAACCAACCGGCGGCGGTCCGTGAGCTTGTTTGCTTTAATCTGCTGAAAGAGTTCGAAGGCCGGTCATGTGAATCTCAACCTCAAAGACTCACGAAAGGTGTAGATTCAAACTTTTAACTCCTTGAGGCCACAGCTGCCTACGTTCCTAAAACTTGAAATCCATCCCGTTTGAAGGGCCCCATTAGATGCAGACCCTACCCTTCCCGACCACCTCGTCGGGGTTCTCGTCCTGCGCTGTGATGTCATTCTGAAATGCCTAGCGAAACCTGGCATGCTCGGTGGTCGGCCCCGGCGCTGCTCCTTTTCCCAGGATGCAAGGCCCCCTTTGACAATAAGCAATTTCAGAGACCGTATCTGATTTGTGCCGTCCAGATTACCACCAGGCTCCGATGTGCCCAAAATTGGGGACCTGGTAAGCCCAAAGAAACCAAGGCATTTGTGGCCCACCCCGTTGGAGATATCCCATTCAAACATCAACCTCCAGAAGGAAAGTCCCTTGAAATGGCTACCTTTACGAACAAATGCGCGAACCCCCCGCGAAAGGGAAAGACCGCCGACATTGTTTGGCGTGTCAGACACCTAAGTGAGGATAGAGGATAACTCCCCCCTAGCCCCCCCCCCCTCTCGGGACACATCAATTACGTAGGGCTTGCCCCCTCCTAGGCTGCCGCCTCCCTGCCGGCTCGGGTTTTGCGGATTCCTTTGGCTGGAAACATCGAAACACACGGTGGTTTTCGACTTTCTTTTGCTGAAAACAGTGGAAAACAGGTGTTTTTCCTTTTCCTGAAAACATTGAAAAACACTCTGTTTTTCGACCTCCTTCAAGTGAAATGTAAAGGCAAGGGACCTGCAGGGGACAAGTACTGGAAATGAGGGGAAGTCTAGGAGGAGTGACACGGAGCCAAAGGGAAGCTGAAATGGAAGGAAAAGGAAAGGCGCAAGATGTGAAGGGGGAATGACGGGGAAACGAAAGGAAATGAAAGACACTCCCGATCACTCCAGGAGAAACGAACGGATTGGCAAATCGTTGGATATGCAGGGGCGTGGCGTAGGGAGCTGTAGGGAAATCATTGGACATGAAGGGGTGAAAACGTAGTCTTCAAGGGAAGTTAGATAGGAGCAAAGGGAAGCTGAAAATGGAAACGAAAAGGACAGCACAAGATATGCAGGGGGCATTGAGGGAGGCTGAAGGGGAAACGAGTGGACATGACAGACACTGAGTCTTCGGGAAGCTGGTCTGGATTGGTTCCACAGGGGGTCGCGGTGGAAAAGAAAAGGCAAGGCGCAAGATATGCAGGGGGCATTGACGAGGGAATGAAAGGGAAACGAATAGAAACGAAAGACAATGACTCGGAAAGGAACCGACATGCTGGGAGGGGAAAGGCATGTAAACGAAAGACAATGACTAGGAAAGGAACCGAAACACAGGGAGCTGTGGGTCTGGCTTCTCGGTGGAAACGAAAAGGAAAGGCGCAAGACATGTTGGACTTTGACAGGGCGGAGATCATGTGCTAGGTAATAGTTCCCCCTGCGTGTCAGGTGGGAAG
Source organism: Effrenium voratum (assembly GCA_963377175.1). NCBI lineage: Eukaryota > Dinophyceae > Suessiales > Symbiodiniaceae > Effrenium > Effrenium voratum. The sequence continues at coordinate 1,019,747 of CAUJNA010003672.1, read as the reverse complement.
AGCTGATGTTGTCTTCAAGCAGAAGTGGCTCACAATAGTTGAAATCATCACCGCTGCAAAGTCTGTGTCTCTCAAGCTTGCCTGAATGGTCGGGGGCTTACAAACAAAACAAAGCATACGCATTCGCATGCTATGTTTCTGAGTCGTCTGCCGACATTCTTCGGCGTGTCAGGTACCTAGGGGATAGAGGATAACCGAACCACGATTTTCACCGCCGAAGGAAGAATGCCGCTCAGTGCTTGGCCTGTGCCGGTCGCCCAGAAGCCAACCGCTCCGGCTGGACCTTGCCTGCAGCTTGCAACCGCGCAATGTCGGCGGACTGAGCCGGAGGCTCTAAAGTATGAATGCCTCTTTTTGTCCGAGGGGCAAATCTGTCACTGATGCAGGGCGTGGCCAAGGATGAGTCAAGCAAGACTGCGAATTCATTTGTGAGTTCGCACGCATCGCATGAAAGGTGACACCTACTACTGCACTTCGAAGCCCTTCTTAAACACAGTGTCATCATTCACTGCAAACAAATGGGCATTCGCAAGCTCTCGAACGCTGGCGACAAGGGGTGGTAGGCACGAGGTGCAGGCACAAAGTGCAGCACATGGTGCGCGCCAAGCAGCATGTGGCCTTCAACCACCAGTCGGACTTTGCAGCAAGCATCCCATCTAACATGGCAACTCAAAGCTGACTGAGCAAGTCTTTCCAGCGCGAGCCATGCGTTGGAAGCAAAGAGCTTGCATGCTCGCACCAAGCATGGCGCCTGCCCTTCGCAACTGCCATGCTGAACATCAACACCTCGGCGCGCGGCCGTTTGTTTTGCCGATGCTCATTGAGAAGTTCACGGCCAACCAAAACTGGAATGTGGCTTGCCATGGCTGCACTGTGTTCCCTTCAAACGGTGTAGAGCCAAACGTGTCCTTAGGATCCCTTATTTACAAGCTTCCTGGAGCCCAGCTGAGCTTGCTTGGGGGTTCCTCGGCTTGAGGGAAGCAATCCGTCGCGCCGGAACCAACCATTGACTGGATTGCTCGGGGTTTGACCTCACCGTGACCCGAGAAAGGTCCCATCTGCCACCCATTGGAAGGCTCGCGACACAAGGTGCCAGCAGTCATGTTGTGACATCTTTACATCTTTACATGTGCATTTGTTCTCCGTCGCTTCGTTTAAGTACGCATTGGTCTTGAACGGTATTCTGCCAGCTTCACCGGCATTGTCTTCAGGCGAACTCCACCTGCGATGCGAACAGGACTTGCCTTTGAACGTTGCGGGCTGTCAAGCAGGGCTCGGAAAAACGGACATGACCCACTTGCTTGGAGCTGCAGAAAGGAGAATAGCAACGCACTGGTGGAGCATACCACATGGATTACGCCTGGCTTTGGATTCACATTTAGGCTGTTTTAGGGCTTGTGTTCAAGGGTAAAACCAGCTCAGAGATGTCTGGGAGTTTCAAGCCTGCATTGAGACATATCACTGAATGATTATGGCAAGGTGTTGGCAAGGGAAGCACTTCTGAAAACTGCTGTCCTCGCCCTGAACACTTGGGTGACCCGTTCAATGGGTTCAAACAACTGGGTTCAAATGGACGCTACACATGCATGCATTTTCTGGTGCTCAGTTTCAACTCGATAGAACCCATCTGGGGGTCCCCGATAAGGGTGATTACCTCTACCTTGTACAGAACGCGTGGCGAATCTTGCGGAGTTTGTGGCAAACTTCAGCTTCTAGATGGCAAGTAAATCATTAATATTTGAAGATTGGGGAACTGCAAATCGTACACACGATTCAAGGTTCAAGGTTCAACAGTCCGACACCATCTGGCGTCGGCGGCACCTTGCAAATCGAGATGCGCCAAGTTCAACTGTTGCTTGCCAGCGGAGTCGCTTGCCAGCGAAGTGATCTAAAAGAAAGATCCGAAGCTTGGGAAGTGAGTGGGTCACCTATAACTGTCGAATTCTGCCGCACGGCCCTCCGGTGCACCTCACAAGCTGGGGGCCCCGAACGCACATGGAAGGCCGAAGGCCCCGGTTCATGTTGTCCAGTTCCCTCAGGCGAAGTCAGTGAGCGCTACTGTTTCTTGTAGGAGGCTTAGTGGGTCCCCCATCCCGACAGGGCGAGCATGATGTCTTGGGAGCCATAAACCTGAAGCAACGAACCCCGGCCTCTTGGAACGATGCCTGGTAGATGGACTAACCCACTTTGGCAATGATACAAACACATATTGGATTTTGGGGACGCTCTGTTTTTGGTGGTTGATTGGGGTAGCGCTTCCAACCCACCCCTTCTAAGGTCAGGGACCCTGCCCATAGGTCAACTCCCAAGAAGGACTAATTGTAAGTTTAGGAAACACAGCAACTTTGGCCTAGAGAGTGCGAGCAAAAAACCCAAGAAAAGGCGCGCCACCTATTATATGGACTGCAACACTCCTGAGTTCTACCCAACGTCCATGTTCCATGCTCTGATGCTTTGCATATCTTTTTAGTGTACCTGCGTCGCTGCATTGCCATACAGTATCCCCGTCCAAGAAACGAAGCAGAGTTTGCATGTACGGAACATCCCTCTGTCTCTGTCTCTCCTGGGGATCCGCTAACCCACTGATTTCCCAGAACAAACCCCAGCGGCCAGCAGGGGACAGTAGCAAAGAAGTGCTTTTTTCCTTTTTTTTTATGACCTAGATATCTACTAGGGATGCCTGATATCGCAAACATATGTTCACCAACCTTTACCACTCCCAATATCTGAGGGCCCGGCCCAAAAGCAGCCAGCCGCCCAGCATCGGGCGCATACAAAGCAACCAAAAACAGGATAACACCACGTCATATCATTGACCAAACCATGTAATCATCCCGCCACTAAAGACTGATCGATACCTGTACCTTCAAAGTTCGGGAATCTTCTGGGTGGTTTAGGCGACCCCTACGAACTACGGAATTCCAGTGCTTTAGCTACAATATCTGAAACATACATGCGGATTCCAACAACTCCAGTCACGCATTGGCCTTGACAAGTCAATGCACCTCGCAATTGCCAATGTGTCAATTTGCGGATGTTTGTAGGGCTCTTTTCCGGAGATTTCAGCAGAGATATGCAGTGCTGCGGTCGGAAGAGGCACTGTTTTTGTGCAAACAAGTTGGGATCTTGGACAAACTTGCGGGCTGCATTGAGTCATTGACCCCCAAAGCTTGCTGACCTGTCAGAAGCCGCTTTGCAAAAGTGGATATATGTTGGGGAGTTTTTGGAGTTTCTGGCCCGCGTGGCAAACATTGCTACGATGTCCAGGATCCCGCCCAGCTCATCTGAAGAGCGTTGCGCCAAAAGGAGGTGATTCCCACTATGGTGTCAGTCCAAACCAATGTCAAATGGGTATCAAACTTCTTGGCTGCTCTGAAGCGACAACCCCCTTGCCCTCCAACAATCTTACACGTAATTAGTGAAGATTTACCGACTGATTAGCTCCGGTCGGCTTCGCGTCTTTTTCAAGCCGCGCAGAAGCGCAACGATTGCCCGTCCCCGCGAGGCCCTTCTCGCAACGGCTCTCCCCGAGGCCATTCGGCAGGAAAGTCCGCTGGCAAAATGTTTGTTGCAGCGGTGTCCGTCACGAATTTTCTCAAGTTTCTGGACGACATACTGACGGCCGATGCCAAATCGAGCTCCCTGAGCACCCTTAAGCCTTTTTGGCTCGCAGCAAACGTCCGCGGCGGCGTGCTCCGTTGCCTTGCAACGCGCGTCTGACGGCAGGCCAAGTTTGGCGGCTGGATTGCGATCCGTCGACGCAAGGCAAGTACTGGACGCTGTAAAGCTCCAAGTCCAAGCCATAGCAAGTTGACAGTCGGCGGCGCAGCGCCCGCGAAATCTCCACCACCTCATCCTTCTTGCCAGTCAGCTCTTGGACAAGAATGCACGCTGCTGGCCCGAAAGTGGTGTACTCCCTTGCCAAGGCGTCAGCAACGTCAGCACCAGCAGGCACCAAGTGGCGCAGCAACTGAGCATGAATTTTGGACCGCGCGTTCTGGGAATACTCAGTATTGGAATTCTTGGTGATCGCGTCCTTCCAGCGGCTGCGAAAAGCAACCCTAGGGCAGGCGGGGTCTCCTCACCAGCCCTGCTTCCGCTTCACCATCGGCAGCGGGCTCCTCCTCCTCGCGCAGCTCCTCGTTACCATCGTCCACCTCACCTTGCTCGTCGCCTTGCTTGTGGCGCGGAACGACGCGACGGCCGTCAGTGCAGCTGTAGAAGCAGTTCAGCTCGCGCCGCGTCAGTGCCACAAACAGAAGCCGCCGATACACCAAGCTGCTGGTGGCGCCAGTCTGACCACGCACGTCCACAGCCAGCGTCGCTGCAAAGCACTCATTGTCCCAGCCATCCTCCACGACAAACCGCTCGACAAAAGACGCGTTGCCTGTGTACACCGAAATCTGAACAAGCTCCAGCCAAACTCACAGCAAACGGTCTTCCTGTGGGCTCTCAGGCGGCGCTGCGCCAGCTACCTCAGCCAGCGCCCTGAACAAACGAACGTGCTGCTGAGCGCGCGGGCGAGCAGGGGCGTGCAGGGCATCTTGCAGCTCCTTCAAGCCCCATGACGCTGTGTCAGCAGGAGCGCCGCGGGCATCTGGAAGGCCGTGCCTGTGAAAAGAGCGTGAAACGCAAGAAGCTCAGCCAAAGCTTCTGCTGGGACTCTTGCACCCCGAGCTCCGTGCCCACGCCAACCGCACGTTGCACGCCTTGCTAATCGAAGCCTAGCAAAACATGTGTAAATATCACTGGCAAAGGTTATGCCAGAAGAAACCTTCAGCTTCTTGCTCGCGGGCTGTTGCAACTCCCGGCCCTGCTGTTCTTTCTCCTCCAACTCAGCGTCGCAAAGCAATGGGCTCTGTAGGAACAGGGCCATAGCCTGAAATGGACCACCCTCTCTGCCTACGCTGACTACTTGCCTGTGTCGCTTGCTCATGTTGTTATTGCCTTGGCCAATGACTTGTAAATCCCTTGGTGATTATGGGGAAATTGGTAAGTCCTGCCATGTCCCTCCCAAACTGACAGTGGACTGGTGAATAGTTTGACCGAACGGCTGCAGCCCTGGACGCGCTTGCAGCTCACAGGCTGTTCTTTGCCACTAGTGATACCAACATCTGCCTTTGGGAACTGCTGCAACTAATTACCGCAAGCCAACACAAACCTCAAAAACACGCATATCCACTCGACACCCTCTGGACATAGACAAATTATGTTTCTGAAGTTTGCGGGGCCCCCAAAATAAATGGTTTGCTTTAGGTGCCCTCTAAAACCAGCCGAAAAGGGGGGCTCCCGTATAAGACCACGGAACTCAAAAAGCAACGATCCCGCCGCTTGAGGGAGCAGCCTCGTGGCGCAGCAACAGAGATCCTGGTAGCGGCCAACGCTGCGTCTCGCGTTGCCGATTTGCCGATCGCTTAGGGCCCATTGCTTTGCGACGCTGTGCTGCTTGTGCTGAGTTGGAGGAGAAAGAACAGCAGGGCCGGGAGTTGCAACAGCCCGCGAGCAAGAAGCTGAAGGTTTCTTCTGGCATAACCTTTGCCAGTGATATTTACACATGTTTTGCTAGGCTTCGATCAGCAAGGCATGCAACGTGCGGTTGGCATGGGCACGGAGCTGGGGGCGCAAGAGTCCCAGCAGAAGCTTTGGCTGAGCTTCTTAGTCTTGCGTTTCACGCTTGCCGTCGCTTTTCACAGGCACGGCCTTCCAGATGCCCGCGGCGCTCCTGCTGACACAGCGTCATGGGGCTTGAAGGAGCTGGACATCGCCTGTGCTGCAGTTGTCTGCAAGATGCCCTGCACGCCCCTGCCCGCGCGCTCAGCAGCACGTTCGTTTGTTCAGGGCGCTGGGCAGCTGGCGCAGCGCCGCCTGAGAGCCCACAGGAAGACCGTTTGCTGTGAGTTTGGCTGGAGCTTGTTCAGATTTCGGTGTACACAGGCAACGCGTCTTTTGTCGAGTGGTTTGTCCTGGAGGATGGCTGGGACAACAATGCTTTGCAGCGACGCTGGCTGTGGACGTGCGAGGTCAGACTGGCGCCACCAGCAGCTTGGTGTGTCGGCGGCTTCTGTTTGTGGCACTGACGCGGCGCGAGCGAACTGCTTCTACAGCTGCACTGACGGCCGTCGCGTCGTTCCGCGCCACAAGCAAGGCCACGAGCAAGGTGAGGTGGACGACGGTAACGAGGAGGAGGAGCCCGCTGCCGACGGTGAAGTGGAGGTGCCCTAGGGTTGCTTTTCGCAGCTGCTAGACGGATGCGACGCTGAGCAGCCAGTCTGCAGTCTGGCGCGAGACAGCGCGAAAATGCGCAACTCACTTGGCCGTGTTCGGGAGTTTTTACTTACGCCAGTTCCAGCATCAAGAATTCCAATACTGAGTATTGCCAGAATGCGCTTGGGCTCAGCTATACCTTTCGCCAACGGAGTACACTACTTTCGGGCCAGCAGTGAGCATGATTGTCCAAAAACTGGCTGGCAAAAAGAAAACTCCTGTTCCATAGCTCAGCGGGTGAGAGTCTTCAGAGAACTTTATTTGGCAACGCATCACCAGTGCACGAACAAGGCACAGAAGCAAGCAGGCCCACAGACAGGCAAACAAGAAAACGAGCAACAGGCAAGGCCGGCAGGCCGGCCGGCCGGCAGGCAGGCAGGCAGGCGCGTGGCAGGCAGGCAGGCAGGCAGGCAGGCAGGAGCAGGCAGGCAGGCAGGCAGGCAGGCAGGCAGGCAGGCAGGAGCAGGCAGGCAGGCAGGAGCAGGCAGGCAGGCAGGAGCAGGCAGGCAGGAGCAGGCAGGCAGGCAGGAGCAGGCAGCAGGCAGGCAGGCAGGCAGGCAGGCAGGCAGGCAGGCAGGCGGGCAGGGCGGGCGGGCGGGCAGGCAGCAGGCAGGCAGGCAGACAGGCAAAAGCGGCATCACAGACACAAGAACCCCTCATCCCCGCATCATCCAAACCGGTCAAAAAAAAACGTAAAACAGCCCGAAATACGGGAGGGGCGGCACCGTTTCGGGTCGACAAAAAAAACCAAAAAAAAAACAACTCTGGGAGCCCTCAAAACAAACAACTCAAAAAAAAGCTGCGGCAATTCACTTTACGGGGGTTGTCCCCAGGGGGTCGGGAGTTATAGCCACCCGGGGGCTATGTAAAAACAAAACCAAATGCATCACCAGCACTCCAACAGCATCATCACCCTCCACCTCCTCCCCCCCCCCGCTAGAAGAGAGGAGAACATAAGAGACAGTTCAAGGCCCTGCACACGCGTACGCGGATCAATCTCCGCGCAACCCCAGATGGGGACTCCTTGGGTCAATCCCCTCAGAGCGCGTGCTCAGGGCATGAAACTGCCTCTGCTGTTCTCCCCTCTTCTAGGTCTGAGGGCTGCCCCCCCCTCCGCACCAGCTGCACTGCTTGAGGGCTCAAGTCTATGCAGTGACAATCTGGAAGCAACCTGGTTGTGATGCCAACCTTTGCCGAATTTTGCAAAACCCCGTGAAAGAGGGTGAGTAGGTCTTCTGTGTCTGCCCCTAGTAGCAGGCGCGTGATGCATTTTATTTGGCTGCCTGCGTTATCATCATATTTCAGGGCTGCCGCCCGGCGCTGCCGACCCCCCCCTTTTTTTTGTGTGTGTGTGTGTGCAGATTTAAGGTTGGCCCATCGCTTGCTGTTGCCTTGGTTGATCGCAACAAAGGCATTGCTGCATTCACAACATCTTGCCAATTGTGCCGCAAAGGAATGGCGCAAAGGTACGCGTTCGCTTGTTTCACCTCGAAGAGGCAGCTGTAAAGACTCAACAATACGAAGTCGAACCGTGCAGGTTGAGGATTTCAAACGGAAGGGTGGCTTTCTTCAACTTGAACTTGGAAGCTACGAAAAGGACTCTCGTGCATCTCTTGACGTCAGCGCGGGCTCGGCACCCTCCACGACGCTCTCAGCAAGGCCGAGGCCTGCAAAGAAACCCCGCCACATGCACCGCTACTACCTTGAGCATTTGACCAAATGGTCGGCTTCTCTATCCTGCCGCACTGTGGGCCAATATGGCTGTCAAGGGTTCCTTCTTTCGGGTGGCTTGTTTGGGGGGGTCTTTGGGGACCCTCGCCGACTCGGTGAAGCACGAGCCGAGCACCCGGGCGCTCTGCAGCCAGGGCTGCCGAGACCGTGGAAGCTTTGGAGGGCCCCTTGTCAAGCTCCTGGGAGAGCAAACGCACCTCGAACAGGTCCAAGAAGCAGTGTTTTACAGAGATGGGCATCAATTTCAACGGGGGACCTTTTGGTGGACCTCTTTCAGGCGGGGATTCGCGCCCCCAATCACTTTTGAGGTTGTTCTCTATAAGATGGTCATAGCCATGGTTTGCGAGTTGTCCAGGTTTTGGCACCAAACCCAACGGAACAGCTTGCCGTCCAAACTCCCTCCTTCATCTCGCTGAACAGCTCGAGCAGGGCTTCCCAAAATTCGCCTTGCGACGGCTCCCAGGACGATGTGCATGGTGTTTCTTCGCAACCAAAAAGCGCGAGCTCAACAAAGGTCACCCTTAGAACGGGGCAGCCAGTCTAGGGTGAAGTTCCTGCCCGCCCTGACGCACAGCGGGAGTCTTAGGTCCATCATAGCAACTAGACAACTTGGGTCCCTGACTGCATGCAGACCAAAGCTTCATCTGTGAAACACCTTCCCTCACCTCAAAAGGCGTGGTTCCCGCTTCAATGGGGAATGATCCAGTTTTGACGAAGCTGACTGAAGTGGGCATTCATCCACTAATACGAAGTTGACAAACCATGAACGTTTTGAACTCGACATATCCAAGTTCGACATGGAACCTGAAAAGCGTTCTACCCGGCCATTCAAACATGACCATCTTTGAAAATTGACGACATCTGCTCTAATTCCTGAACTGGAAATAAAACAACCTCCCCCCCCCCACCGACCCTCCACAAACTCCGCAAAAAGGGACGTTCATGATGGACTATGTCGCTCGTTTCACACCCAGAAGTGTTCCCTCAACGCCTCAGGCTTTCATTCCCGCCGGAACTCACGGCCGAAATGGCCCCACTCATTGGGCCCGCCGGCTGGCCCGGCAAGCGCGGATGGCCGCCTCATAGGCCACCCTGAGTTTTCGACATTTGCTTCGGCAAAAAAGCGCTTGCAGTCCAAAATGTGATTCCTACACAAATCCATGGATTTCTGTTGCTTTCCTGAGAAGGTGTTGACACCATGGATGACCCTAAACTTGGAGCTTGCACTTAAGTACAATCTACAAAGGGGGGTCACTTATTTTGGATACAGCCATTGTCGCTGCTAGAAACTGCGAAGAGGAATTGGTTGTTTAGGTTCTCCACATTCACGTTTGGGCATTGGCATCTCAGGGCTCGGCTAGGCGGAACACGATCTTTCCAGATACTCAAACAGAAGTGCGTCGTGTACCCGGTCGTCTCTTTAAGGCGGCGAAAGGCCAGAGTCAGGGACTCTTTGAACAAAAAAGCAAGCCACGATTCGCACTCGCCCGGATCCAACAGAGCGGGAGATCACATGATATTGTGCGGTTGGATTCCCGCAGCAACGGTCATGTCCAATGCCCACTGCAAACGAAAACATATTTGATATGGCAGCTTCACACACATACACACACCCGCGCACACACACACACACACTCACCAGGCCTTCACGTGCTGTGCGTTGGCATTCATTTTCCCACCCAAAAGGAACTATAACTGAACCTCGAGGGACTATTTGGAAAGGAAATAACGTAAGACGAACATAAAGAGGGGTGCGTCGCTGCCCGTCGCCTGTCTGGCTCGACGTGCTTCTGCCGCATCTCATCCCAAAGGTACCTCATACGGACCCACGCAGAGACTTTGTGCTGCGCCTTGAGACGCCGTGGGCATCTGAAGCATGAGGTGATCTATGTTGAAGTCTTGTTGGCAAGTATGACCTTCTCAGCTTGGCGTTGCCTCTATTGTTTCATAGAAACCAGGTACAGGAAGTTCTACAGGAAATTTGCCAAATACACAACGAAAAACAGGGTTTTCTGTGGAATGTCCTGTAGCTGGTTTCTTGGATAGTTGATGGTTTCATCTGAGTGCCAAAGCAGGCCCAAATCAGATTGGATAGTTGACCAAAGCAGGCCCAAATCAGTCTGGGTCCCCATCGTTCACAAACACACAGACACAGGGTTGTGGGATCAAGGGGTTTATCCCCACTTCTGTGATACAAGGGAATCCTCTCTTTATATTGGGGTTCTCGTCTTTGGAAAGGTTCTTTGATGTATCACAGAAGTGGATTCCATTTCCCGCAGCCCTCCACCGCAAAACCTGGAAGCCTGGCCACGAGTGTGCGCCATACGGCGTTGGCACCGAGGCCCGGGCAGCGCCTGCTCCGGTTGGCCGGCGGCCTAGAGCCGAGTCGAGAAGCGGCTTGTTTGACTCATGCAAACACCCGCGTGGCACGGGAATCCATGGATCCATTCATGGGCGTTCTGGCAACATCACCCACTGAAGAAAACAAAATGACAGGCAACTCTCTCTAGCTGCACATGTGTGGCTGGCACGCTGACACCGCACAATGCAGGGCGCAAAGCCACGGGCGCAAACCTGCCTCCAAAGCGTGGATCAGGCGGCCGTAAGTCATGTAGGTCGGGTGCACTCCTGAACCGCTGAACCGCTTCTTTTTCTATCGCTACTTGGCTGTGGCTCAAATAATTGTACCAACATGGTCCTTTGGTATATGGAACCAAAGACAAAAACCTGGGTAACCCTAGCTCCTTAATTTTGAGCCACGCCCACTTAGCTGTGGAAGCAAGGGACCTCCAAGACTAAACTTAAGTCAACGGGGCTTTTGCACAGCCGGCGCTTCTAGCCCTTTGCTCCTGAAAAGCCACTATAACAAGGCAAGGCGCCCTTTCCTCCATCTGACCAAGGGACCGTCTCGAAACATGTCGTGCTGAACAAGCCTCTTAAGGCTTCTTGCAGGCTGCAGCTTTTCATGTCACAAAGCTTCTACAAAAATGCAACGATGTAATCTTGTTGACACAGGGAACTTGAACAAATTGTACTTCATGGAGCCACTTCGATGCTTTTGGAACAGTCGGATCGAGCTGTTCGGCCAGTTCCGACCCTGACCCGCCGCAGGGCACGGTGTTTCAAGCCCTTGTTCAGAACACAGGATTTACAATAAAAGAGAACCACTGGAAACAATAGCATATTTGAAAGGTTTAACACTCAAGACAAAGATCGATCAACTTCTGCAAAGAAATTGTCACATTCAGAACAAACGTTGTTCAAGGGAAACAACAGGGGAGCCACCCGTTGTGGAGATTTCGCAGTTTAGAGACAACCCCAAAAAGGCGGGTTTAGGTTGGGCTTCCCTGTGAGGCTGGCTTCAAGCAAATGTTTCCTGAAGTTGGGGGTGTTTGGGGTGGTGCTTTGTGCCGGGTTTAAGACAAAGTTGTTTTTTGAAGAACTCAGAGAAATATAAAGAGCGGCTTTGGGCTGGCTTTGGGATGGTGCGCCTCGTCCATTCAGCCCAAGTGCAAGCTGTGGTATGCACATTGAAGTATCGGCGGCTTGTTGTTTGCCCCAAAAAACGCTCTCTGCTGGATTAGGGTTTGCTTCAGTCGAATATTGGGGTACTTCAGACTAGCATTCCAAAGATCTGCACAAATGCTGACAGGCCATTAGCTTCAATGTACCAAACTCAGCCAGGGCGTTCTTTGCATTCGCTGCGGCGTGTTGTTTTCCAGTCTCAGGGCGCTGCCGGCAGTTGAGCATCACGGGGTGACATCAAGAATGCCAACACCAACAAAAAAAGTGGCGCCCAAATGCAGACTTCATCTGGGCCGAACAGAGTTGGCCCCTTGCCTGCTGCTGACAACGGAAAGGCGCGGTTCGGCACTGAGCCCGGCCTTGCTTCTCCATGTTCTTCAGCTGCGCAACAGCCTTCCTCAGGAGCAAACCACAAAATCTGCCCGTGGCACCCTGATTCAGCTTGCCACCCAAATCCACAACCAGAAAAATACGATAATCGTTTGACATCCATGTGTTGCCTCCTCCGGTGCCTCAAGGCTCCGAAAAATGCAGCCCGGGCATCCAAGGCTTGGCAGAATATTGTTGGGACCGCCTTGCAGAAAATGACCTGTTACAACCTGAATGCTGCAGTTAAGAGCATGCCAAGCCCTTCATAATCGCAGGCAAACCTTCTGCGCAACAACCAAAGGTAAGTGGCACAAGAGTAAAAGATATCATATTTGGAGTTGGTGCTCGGTAGAGGTTCCTTCTCACGATGGACCTTTCAGGGGTGAAAACATTGAGGGCCATCAGTTGACCTGCGTCGGCAGTGTGAGACGGAGGCCTGAAAGTTGCTTAAGACTCAGCAGGCGTGAATGTGTGATTTAGCACCCCTGGCTTGAGTCGGCCCTCAAAGGCTACTGTGGTTTCCTGTTGGCTACCCTTACCCAACGTCAGAGTTTCTGGTTCTAAGACCTGAACTTGAGGTGCATCAGGGGTGGATTTGGGTGGCAAGCTTACTTAGGGTGCTTCAGCAACTTTCAGGCCTCCAGCTCAATTGGCGAGTTCTCCGCACCTTCTCCGTTGCTCGGCTCTGGAGCCCTCGGCTCTGGAGCCCCCGGCTGCAGCTCACCGGCCTGCAGCATGGCGCTCACCAGCACTGTGAAGCTGCAGGCGTCCGGAGGCTGCCTTAAGGCGGCCATGGAGCAAAATGGCATGACCAAATCGGCCAAGCTTCCATGAGCTCAAGCTATGTTGCCGAAAAAATGTGTATTTTCGTGGACAAGAAGGGGGAAAGCCCTCCTTTGGTAGCTCGGCCGCATGGCTCAAGAAACCACCACCACCACTACCACCACCCACCCATCCCCCCCAAATTGGAGGGAGTGGAGCCAAACACACTCTCTGTTCAAAAGAAGAAGACAAATACGAGCACGCCGGAACCTCAGAGCCGCAGGCCCATCCTTCTTCATCTCCCCTAGCAGGTCAAGCACCATCTCCCACTTCCTGCCGGCTTCGATCTCTGGGTGTGTCAAAAATATGGCGCATTTTCCGTGGATGCCTGCATCTGGGAGTTCCAAAATTCACAGGAAACACCCAATCGACAATTTCTGTGAGAGGTTGGTCCGACCCATCTGACATTCTGCAGGCCTGATGTGAGCAATGGTTCTGCCCTTACCTCACAGTGCTGCTGGTTCACCTTCCCATAATTGAGCAGCGAAGATCACAGGAGGGCGGGCAACGTTCGCGGATCAAAATTGATGAGAGAGTAAAGTATAGGTACCTGTCAAACTAGGGAATCCCAAACACGGTGGTGTTTCCCTTAAGCTGACCTGAAAGGGGTACTGCAAACAAACACCATATTGTGTCTATCACGTATATGTTTCCAAAACTCTCGAAATGCCTGGCATGGCTTCCCCAACCGGCAACTTGGTCCCGGGTTTCTGCAGCGCGCTCAAGGCCGTGTTGGTGAACTTCAGCGTAGGCCTCCGCAAGCGTGGGGATAGTTGAATGTATGCAGATCAACTGATTCCTTTGATCTATATTGATACCCTTAGCCTTTTGGCTGATCAATGTTGTTCTTTGAAGATGGAGAGAACTTCTGTGCAACTGCTTCGAAGCACTACAAGTCCGACAGCTTGCCAGACCGACGCCATCCCATGGATGGACCAGAATCCATGTTAGCGAACCATAGCTTGTTGTTGTCGTATCCATCAAGACCCACAGGCAGCTCTCACGCGCACACACGCACACACAAAACAACGCTTGCCGGCACCTAGCGCTGGCCAATCCCGATCCGCAATCCGAATTGGCAAACCACTACAACGGGGACGAGCAAGGATTGTCTTCGAACAGCCCCGCCAAATACCCGAACATCACTCTCATGTCGACGCCTGATCAATAAAGCCTCAACTTCACGAAAACCCTTTTTTGGGTGAAAGCTCCTTTGGGTATGGGGCCCGTCGTTCATAACTGGAACATCACCTAGCTGGAATGTCTCTTTGCAAAGCGAGAGGCATGATGCCCTCATCGCGGACTTTCTGCAGCACGGCCACCGCCTGTCGAGGTTCCCCCGGCCAGATGTTGCGCATTTCTCCCCATGTTGGCTTGAGGCACCGGGATCACACTCATCTTTTGGTCCACTTTGAGAGGAACGATAAACGTGGTTTCCAGGTGTGTTCTCCTTGCAAGTTTTCACCTTGCTCTCCGTGCCTTCATGCATGTCTTGCTTTCCCCATTGCGGCTTCTCACCCACGCCGCTCTCAGCTATTTCCAAGCAGGTGCCAAACGACCTCACGCCTCAAAAGAGGGTCCTTCTCACACGCAATACTGCAATGCATTGTTGTCCCTGACTAAACACAGACATGGCTGTCAAAAATAGGTACCCCACATGGAACCCTAGTAGGCCCGTCATGGAACCCGCAGGTGCCCGCTGCCCGGTCCTCTTGCCATTCGTTCCTTTTCCGGTGGACCATCAGCTCCTCCGCAGTGGATGTTTCCCCGCCATGGGGAAAAAGGGCGCAAACAACTCACGGAGGAGGAGGAGAAGCTGACCATCACCCATCCCGTGTTGGGAAAATCTCTGAAAGCTGTAGTCGGAAAAAGAGAAGCAAATGTTGGGATAGCCATTCATGACATATAGTAAGATCTCGGATTCGGAATTGCTGTGCAAAAGTTGAGAGATGATACCAACATAACAATATGAGATGTCCTGTGCTTGAAGGTGATAAAGCCATAGAATGAGTGGATAATTGTGAATATAGCTGCCACCCTGTACCACCTCCAAATTAGTGTCTCAAAGAAAGGACTTCGGAGAAGGAAAGAAACAAAACAAACAAAAACAAAAACGTTAAAGCAAACGAATGAAGATAGCTACAAGAGAATCTCCAAGTCCTCCAAACTGATAATATCATGGTCTGGCAACCTCAAGCCAAAGTGACATGTTTGTTCATGCTGACCCTAGCCCTCCCATGAGATATGAAACGCTAACGCTCCCGCAAATACAACGCTCCCGCAGATTCTATGAATAGGGCTGATATTTGAGCCAAAGATGCGTGAAGGGGTCGTTCCAGAGCAAACCAAACGGACACCATCCGATTTGGGGAGTCATATCAACTACTCTAGGACACACTCTGCTCTCAAACCCTCCGGCTCCTTTTTTGGCCTCCCTAAACCGCTCCATATTTCAGAGAGACCATGGGTAGCTCTCCTTTACACCTCTCCTTGTTGAAAGACTTAAGCTGCAGGTCAGCAAGCTCCGTGTCCAGGTTCGTTGCACGGGCCAGCCTCGGTTCGGCAATCGGCTCGCGAGTGACGCGGCAGGGCCGTGAGCAGCATCTTGGTAGGGTCTTAGCTGACCAAACACGTTGGCTGAAAGTCATGGTTGGCTCCCCTTTCACAATTGGATTGAAACAAATTCCTAACATTGCAAAACCACACGGTCTGCACGGTGGAGCGCAGCTAGCTCTCAGTAGGGTTTTGGGGATGAAGCTAATCCCTGAAAGGGATAGTTTATAGAAGTCGTTTCCTTATTCCCTGCTGAGAATCAGCAAGAAACTCGGCAAAAAGCCTGAAGGGTACATCAGTCTAAGGTTGCCCTTCACCCTTTGAACCAAGGGAAACTGGTTCAAACAGCTTCAGAATAGAATCCGCAGAGCCATCTGTACTGGGACACCAAAGAAGGGAAACTACCATGTGGCGTGAGGAAGGAATGAGGTTGAGCAACTCAGACAATGATGACCTCTCTGTTGGGGTCCCGCCACGACACCCCAGGTCATCGAACTTGCTGCAGGGGTTCCGGCTGCCCGTGCATCTCCAGCATTTGGATCATCTTCTGGTACATGTCCGTCTCCTGGAACAAATCCACGTGGACATAGGGGGGAAACCTGAAACCAAGGGAAAGCTGTTTGGGGGTGACCGTAAATCTGCGGGAAGCCGGCAACCAAGGACCCTGAAATTATGCAGGATACGAACGGATGAAGCAATGTGCTACCAGTCCACAGGCAACTCAACTCAATCCCTCTGCCAACGTTTGAGCTCTTCGCAATTCTCATAACGAGTTTGTTTGAGTCCAAGTCGGCCCTGTGTGCTTCTTTGTGTACAAGAAGTGTGGTCCAAGACAAGTCTATTCCGTCTCTGTCAACACCACAGTGGCAGATTCTAGTGGCTCATGATAGGTGAATACCAATCCAGTGCGATTGCTTGACTCATGGTGTTTAGAAACAACATAAACATAGCTTTTAACAAGGTTCCAAACTGCCAACTGATACTAGGTCAATACCAATTGTTTTGTTTGATACCATGGGTACTGAGAGAACATGCCTGCTGGATTCACCAGGAACCATCACTACCAAGTGTTTTTGCAGCCTTTCTATTTCTATGGACTTCACATCCAGCTTGCAACCAGCACCCCAGTGATACAAGAAGAATGCGCAAACCAACCGGCGGCGGTCCACCGTGAGCTTGTTCGCTTTCATCTGCTGAAAGAGGTCGAAGGCCTGCCATGTGAATCTCAGCCTCAAGGGCTCGCGAAAGGCGTCGATTCAAACTAACTCCCTGAAGCCACAACTTCGAACTTTGTGTTTCCCGTCCTAAACCTTGAAATCCATGCCGTTTCAATGGTCTCAGTAGATGCACACCCTTCCATAAAGACCTCGTCGGGTTTTTTGCTTACTTTCCTAAAACTTGAAATCCATCCCCCCATGGTCGGGCTCCAAGTCAAAGGCGAAAACAGTTTGAAGACGATGACGACAATGACGACGGCCAGAGCAGCAGCAGCCCCGACAGCGGCAGAAGCAGCAACGACAGTAACAAAAGAAGCAGCAGTGGCAGCAGCATCGCAAACATCAACAGCAGCGGCAACACCAGCAAAGGAAGAACAGCAACAGGAGCAGCAGCAGCGGCGCACTGTAAAAAAGCGCTTTAACAGGCCCATACCCTCCCGCAGCAGTACAGGTGCCTTTTGGATTCGCCCCCGCCAAGAGGAAGGATTGGACTGCCAGATAGGCCCCATTAGATGCAGACCCTACCCTTCCCGACCACCTCGTCGGGGTTCTCGTCCTCCTGCGCCGCCATGATGCCATTCTGAAATGCCGAGCGAAACCTGGCATCTTGGTCAGCCCAAGCCGAGCTTTTCGTTTCCCCAGGATGCAAAGGCCCAAACGCGGCAAAAGCACCCCCCCCTTGTCCAAAATTGGGGACCCATTGAGAAGCCCGAAGGAAACCAAGGCATTTGTGGCCCACATCCTATTGGAGATGCCCAACATCAACCAGAAGGAAAGTCCAACTTGAAATGGTTGTCTTTACAAATACGTGCTTAAACCACCCGAGAACAGTGTTTTGTCTGCCACGTTTCGGTTCATTTCTGTGCTGCGCGGTCCACTCCTGGCGTGAACTCCTCTGGCTATACTCAAGTTCACTCAAGCAGTGGGCAAGGCGACAAGCTAGACTGCGAAGTCATTTGGCTGTGGCTCAAAACTAAACAGGAGGGGTTACGCGGGTTTTGGTCCATGTTTCCACTTGCCAAGGTTCCATTTCAGTACCGGTGTTTTGAGCCACAACCATTTGGGAGTTGGCACACGTCACACGAAAGGTGAGACAACCACTGCTGCACTTCGAAGGTTTTTATTCAAGCAAATGGGGCACTTGCGTGCTCGTCACAAAAAAGCGGCCTTTTGGGCTTTCCAAAATGCTGCATGCCTGGTTTGACCTGCAATTTGCAGGTGATTGCCTGGAGTGGCTTTTGTCAACACGTGACCTTGGGGTGTCGGGGGGTCCAGCAAACTTGATCTTTTTTTGGGAAAGGACTCTCAAGGCATAAGCCGCCCATTTTGGGGGGGGTGAGGCTCTCCTATTTTCAGACACCCTCACATGCGCTCCCTGGCCTCTCACCCTCCACCTTGATGCCCTTCTCCTTCATTTCCTTCAGCAAAGACACCACCTCGCGAGCTGCCGCTGTGGCTCAAAAACCGGTGGCTGTGGGTCAAGAATAGGTACCCCAAATGAAACCCTGGTAAGTGGAAACATGGACCAAAACCTGCGGTCCCCTGGTGGTTTAATTTTGACCCATACCTATGTACTAAAATGAGACCTTGGTGAAGTGGAACAAAAGACCAAAACCTGCGTATGATCCCTGGCTCGTTCATTTTGAGCCACGCCCATTTGACGCTGGCTTGGGAAATGCTGCATTCTCCTGGAGGAGTACTTGGGATCATTCAAGCTGGAATAGGCCCGTTGGGAGCCAGTCAAACGGGGGGGGGGTCCTAAAAGCAGACGTTCCCAAGTTTGTTTCGTGCCATTACCCGGCGCCGTTCACCAAGCTCCATCGCCACGCTCAGCCACATGCGCCCACGCGACCGGGACAGTCACCGGGCCGCTTAACCGGGGTTGCTCCTGAGATCGAAGGTTTAGGATGTCCAACAAGACTGTCACAATTGAAGATTGCTCCCAGCAAATTGATGGTTTGTGGAAAACTGATGATAGCTGTTTGAAGGCTTCGGCACAGAAACCGCAGAAGCCTTTGAGCGCGCTCTTCATCTTTTCCCATCATTCTAGCCCCCAATACAAGGAGTAGTGGTTTGGGGTTCATAAGCCAATGACTCAAACCTTCTGGCCACCCCGCAGCAGCTTCGCCAAACCAAAAGCACAGCCCAGCCAAAGGAGACAGGGGGCAAGGGGGACAGCGGCCAGCGGCCATCTGCGCCCGCCCAATGCCTTTGGAGACAAGAGACATGCCAATCATGCCGAAAACGCTGGCAGGCACGGACGGCCAAGAGGAGAGCGGCAAAAGAGGTTTCACCAACACAGCCTCTCGCAAGACACTGCCAGTGGCAGCTGAGACGATCCACAGGCAATCCCTGTTGGGTTGCGAGCGAAACATGGCCCACAATTGGACGGAATTGCCGCCGGAGGCGAGCTACTTGGGACAAAGAGCCACCTAAGCGCTAGACCGAGGCTTCGCAGCTGCAAGAGGCGCGGCGGAAAGAAGCCAAAGCCAAGGCTGTCATGGACACATGCCGAGACACATGGGCCAGCTACAATGCCCAGCTCAAACGGCGATGGGTCCAGGAGACAACTCATTGGCAGTCCCTGAGGCCCAGTTTACAGCCAAATGAAAGGTGTGGGTCGGGCTATGGCCCACGCTCTGAGCCAGCTCTTGTTGTACTCGCAGGCGGACACTGCCTGAAGTCGGGCCAAACCCAGAGAAGCTTTGGCTGGACATGAGCCAGCCCTCTCTTCAGCCCCCCCTGTTGACTCATTTCCACATGATCAGGCTTGATAACGGGATACATAGGAGGGGGGAGAGCGGGGCGGCGTAGTCCTAAAGAATCCTCGTTCCTTCCACAACACGCTCAGAAATCACCAGAAGCAAGACGTACAGGCTACCAAAACAAACATTACAGTTACTGCGAAACTTGTCAGTGGTTGCCCCGCGCATTGTTTAGCAAGGAAACGCCATACTGCCCTGGTTCTTGCTGATACTGCCCCTGTTTCTTGCTGATGCTGTTTGACGTGCATATTGTGACTAAGTTATTCGAAGTTGTTCGAAGGAAAAGTATTTAGAGTTTCGCCTTTATTGCCAATGCTTGTGTTGTAACGCAAGTTTCGTGGTAACCCCCTGTTCTCCAGAAAAATAGTTGGCCAAGTCCTCTCTTCCCCGTGAGCACATTTCAAGAGACTGGGTGATTGCGACGGCTCGGCGCCTTTTATCGGCCGATCTGTGGCTACGGCTCCAAGCCAACCCGTTCCCGCAAGCTGAGCAACGGGCGTGAAGGTACATAGTGCTGTCCTGAGTGGGCTCTACAAACCAAACAATTCACAAACCCCCCTCGTTCTACCCCCAAGACAATTGAAGAGTAGAAAAGTCCCAGCAACTCTCTGACGCGAATTCTGGATTGCGCTCAGGGCCGCATTGCCAGTCAACCAGTGCATTCCGGGAACCCATCGTGAAATTGGCAGTGACCTTTCTGAAATTTGAAGGCAACCTTTCTGTAAACTTGGGTCCTCTCTCCGATCCCACAACTCCCAAGGCCCCACCTTGGATCTAAACCGAACGGTGGCATCGGTTTCGGACCCGAAGACAGGTCCCGCACTAGCGGCAGCTTCGATTTCTGCCTCGGTGAGGCGGCGCCCAAAAAGGGCCCGACAAAATGTGGTGCCCGAAATGCCGCGAGTGTGTGTGTGTGTGTGTGTGTGTGTGTGGGCGCGTTTGTTTGTGGTGTGTGGTGTGTGGTGTGTGTTTTGGAAAGAAAATGAAGAAGCACACTTCCCCCCCCCTTGGTCGCGGCCAGGTGGTTCTCCGAGCAGCAAAAGCTGGTCGCGCGCACATTCGACACCCAACTGGGTTGGCCCAAAGTATGTCATTCACATGTGTTGTTTCCAAAAAAGCGCAGCGCAAGCCTGACCTTGGCATTTTTTAGGTTGGGCGCTTGAAATCGTTCACCTTGGGTCTCCTGACAGCTCCAGCAGCAGCTGCAGGGCGTAGTCCTGGCGCCAAACAAGCCACCGTGCTGCACGGGGCTGGTCAATCCTGATGATTGTCCTTTGCAATCAACAGGGCGAAACGGTACAAATGTCATAAGTGCATAATAAAAGGAAGTATCATGTTTGGTCAAATCTTCCAAATGAAAACATTGAAATCGCACCAGGCCAGCCTCGTAGGAGGGGATCCCGCCCGGCCGCAGGCCTGAGGCCCTCGGGCTTCAATGTCGGCTCAAAGATTGATGCATGACTGGCTGTCCTCCAGATTTGAGAGGTTGAAACAACGGTACCAACTAATTAAAGAACAAGGGTACCAACTTCTTTTTTCTGCAGTGGGTAAAAGGGCACTACTGGGAAGCCCAAATGATATACATGATACTGGGCTGTGCTCAAATCCCCCGCTAAAAGTTTAACTGTGGGTCAAATGGAAAACCCCACTAAACCCTAAAAACCTAAAAAGCTAAGAGGACAGCTGGGAGCCACTAAGGATATACTCAGCTTCCCTTTTGTTGCTTTGGAGCCGATTCGGTGGTTTGGTGGTTTTCGTAGGGGTGTCCTATTTGCTTCCCTCATTTGCTTCCCTCGAATTTCGTTGTTTTGGCTTGGATTGGTGGTTTGGTGGTACCTAATGTACGGGTGTCTCTTTTGTTGAGGCGCGGTAACCTTGCGGGGTTGGTTCAAAAAGAATCCGAGAGGAAGGGAGTGCCCTATGTTGAGATTGGCACATTACTGCAATACCCCTCATCCCATTTATATTCAACATATGTTTACAGCCCACAATCACGCACATTGAACAAACAAAGTTGCTGAATCCTTTCAATCAGTTTGTTTGCTTCACCTCGTTGCTTCTGCTGGCGGGCAACACAAAGGTGAGCAAAACCGGACCAGTAGGGAAACGACTACCACAAATATGTCTCTCCTCCCTTTCTCTTCAAAATACTTTTCTCTGAGCAGGGACCCCCCCCCAGTTCTTCGACTCTCTGGGGCCTTTGTTTCAAACAAGGCTTGAACAGCTTCTATTTTAACATCTCCCTGTAACCACCCCCCTCCCCCCCCCCGCAAAGCTTCGACTACCTCAGGCCTTGTCTGCAAAGGAGATCACAGCTTTGCCCAGGGCAAAGGCCTTCGGTGGCTTTTTTTTGGTCCCGGGCCGCCGCACGCGCCCATCTCGCAGGCGCGCAGCGCCTGCCGATAGATGCCCAGCTCCTCGGCCACCTGCGTCATCCAGGAAGGCTTTGTGGGGGGCTTAAGATGACATCATATGAGTCATGAACATGGAAGTACACGAGTCACTAGCCCGTTTGATTTTAAAGCATGCAAGGCATTGCTCTAAACTCAAGGGGCTAAATGACTCGTGTACTTCCATGACTCACGACTCACATTGGGCCCGAGCACTTGAACCGGAACCCAATGAGTTGGATCTACCCCTGACCCGAGGTCATAGTGCCCGTACCGATTGGCGGACATTTTGGAGCGCCAAAGGAAAATCAACAGGTGCAATTCTTGCTTGCCCTTTGGCTTCCCTTTGAGATCCAAGGGCAACGGCGCCAGCTGCCTTCGCCGCTTTTGCTTGGCCCCCGGCCGCGGTGCCCTCAACCCGGCCCCACTGCTGCCTGAACCGCAGAACCACAGAACCGCCAGAAATGAGGGCGGGTTTGGGCGATGGAGACAACCGAAGGAGTCCACCCCGAGCCAAAGCCGCGCTGAATTTCAGGGGACGAAAAGCTCAGCTTGCCCCCGAGCGCCGGCGAGGGAGCCAAACGCCTCCGCTGCATGGCGGCGTCGAAGAACTGCAAGGCCCGGTCCTGAGCCGGGCTCTCCGAAACCCGGAAAAGGGAAGCGCGGAGGGGACACAGCCGGCTTCGGTAAGGAGAGAGAGAGAGTCGTGTCTAATTCTTTTTGGGGAAAGCCCCTTTTGAGAGATGGAACCCCTCCATCTTGTGGGTTCTCTCATTTCCAGACACGCATGCATTGGGATCGTCCAACCCAGGGATTCGTTTCATGTGGCTGCATGTCTGCCTTCGCTCGCCAACTTCGCCGGGCTCCCCGGCCGGGTCGCCGGCCGTGATGGCAATGCTCATCAACACCTCCGGGTGTGGGGACAGAGGGCCGGTTGGCTCAAACCCCCCGAGTCTGTGGATACCCAAAAAAAGTCAGGAAAGTCAGGGATGGGAAAGGCAAAGGCGGAGCTGGGACATGCCGTTTCCCTTCCAAGGTGCGACTGTGATAGGTAAGAAAGCAATCTACTTCCAATTCGTGGTGCGTGCGATTTGCCTCTGCCATCCACTAAGTGGCTTTGCTTTACCAGCCAGTACAAACCGTGGAGCAAATAACCAGTTAAGCTAGTTGTAACTGGGCCAACCAGTCCATTGTGTTTGCCTATCTCAAACCAGCACACGTACAGGTGCCTCGTCCACCTTCTCGCTGGTCCTGGGGCTTCCAGAATGCAACCGGACAGGTTTCGGAGACCGGTCTCTCCGGGCCCAGGTATTGCAGATGACATCGGAACACCTACCTAAGAACTAAGAGCCAGGACTGTAGAAGCCTGCCCCGAAACACAAGCCGAACGAACAGCGTCAAGAATTGAATCGACTGAACTACCGTATCTAGCCTGACCAAAACCCTAAACCCCGGCATTTGCAGGTTGCGAATGCTTGGCAAAACAATCACCGACAAACAGGTTCCTTCAGCTGGATTCGTCGAAACCTAGAATGCTTCACTTGCCATGACTTGTTCAAAGCCCAGTTTTCGGGAGTCGCCGACATGTGCCCAAGGTCCAAAGGTCAGCGGTGGGCATTTCAGTTTGAGATGCCTAACCAAAAGGAGACCAAATTGGAATCTCAAGCCCTTTGTGTGGAGGGCCAGTCAGGAGAAGACTCACAGTATGCTTCGCAATCTAACTTATTTGGCCAAAATGCACTGCCACACATTCGGCCATTCGGCTGGGCAGGCCCGGCTTGATGCCAAGCGTGCGCATCTTCTGGAAGAGGAGCAGGCCCTGGTCGAGCTCCCCCGCGCCTCGTGAGAAAACCATTCGCACAACAGGTGGTGACCCCCTGGTGATGCATTGAATCCATTCAGGAGGATCCCAAATGTTCACGCCATGTTGTGTGATCTATAGGTTCCCTCTTGATTTCTACGCAAGGCTTGCTTTGGAACCTAACCCCGCGAGGGTTCGTCCGAAATCGAAGCAGTGAGCCACGCCCACGCAACTGCAGCGCCGTGCCCCCGGCGCTCAGCGGCCCTCATGCCGTAGAGGAAGGTGCCAAGGGAGAGCTCCAACTGGGCAAGGAACTCCCATCCATGGAACTGTTGGTTTCCGGTGGATTTCCAGGGGAAAAGGACACCCATTCATTTTGGCTTGTGGTGGATTTCAGAAGGGACACCCACCCAAAAGGAAAAAGGACACAGCTGTGAAGCCTAGTCAAATGAGATGAGGCCAATGTGTGGAGCAAAATCCACCCCTGCCGTTTTGAGGCAAACTCGAAATTGCACTGCTCATTGTGCGTCGCAAGCGCGCCTTCGTTGTCCGCATGTAGTCCTCGGTGCCGCGAAGGCTGGCTGTCGCTGCACAGAAATATTGGCGAACCATAAAGAGCTCATCTGAGATAGAACGAGCCAATCCACCACAAAGGGCGTTTACAAGGGCTTGCCTAATCATCTCGGCGGCATCTCTGGGGGCAGCGAATCAATGTCGGACCCCTTCGTATGGCTATGAGGGGATGCCAGGTTCAAAAGTGTCTGCACCCAGAGATACAAGTAGGAGAAGCGGACTTGCCTGGGCACTGGCCGTGTCGCCCCAGCCACCAGCACATACGCCGCCGCCCACACCCACCAAAAAAGGGATAAACGCGTGATCCATCCCCAAGGCAGGACTTGCACTTCACCAAAGCAGAAAACTGCGGATTGTTCGCTGAAAACTTGGCGGACAACCAGAATGGTCTAAGCTCCAATTCGGGCACATTTCGACACAGCAACTGCCAAGCCGCGATGGTTTGCACCACACCTTCAATCTCACCGGCGTTGCCTCGGCCGCTCAACTGCCTTGCCCCCTGAACAACTGGGGAGAAAGCAGTTTCATGAGCAAAGACAAGAGCCAGTCGAAGCTTTGTGGGCACCCTTCGAGGAGTAGGCATGGTTCGCCCAAAATGAGTGTATACAACCACAGAAACACATGTAGGCCATACAAAAAAGCAGCTCCATACTTGATGGCGCACGATGTCTCCATCAAGTTGCATCTTATTCCACGTGGTGTGCTCCACGTGAAGACTGAGCTGCGAGCCATAGGCCATCACCAGCAGATTGAAGGTCTGGCGCGCAGGGCTGAAGCTGGCGTGAGGCTTCTGAAGCTTCGGAACCCACGAGACATCCCAGCGCAGAAAAGCCTGAAAAAAGAAAAAGAAGGGCCGAAGAAGACGGTGTCGGTCGTGAAATGGCTGGTCGCTCGTCCGCCCTTGCCGAAAGGCCAATCCTGACCCCCCCCCCCGGCGTCGCCACTTCCGTGGGGCAAATGTTCCCACGGCCTGCGCCACTGGCATGACCCCCTGCTTCACCATGTCGTCCATGATCTCCAACCTCGCGCGAGCGGAATGTAGATGAAGGACGTCAAATCAAATCGCCGTCCTGTCTGCTTTCAAGGAACTGGGGGTTGGATCGATCCAAGCCAGCCCAGTAAACGGCGCTATCCAGCGAAGGAGCCAGCCCTCTCAGGCGCCCGGCGACTGCATCCAGGCGCCGATCTGGCTGTAAAGAGCTTGGCTGGCCATAGTTCTTCATTTGGGGGGTGCCTTGTTGTGTTTTTGAGGGTACGCAGGACTACCAAAAGACTTGGAGAGCTCCCGACCTGCCAAAACATGTGCTGCATGGTTCTGCCAGCAAGGTCTAGCCCTTTCATGTCTTCCCTTTTGCCCACTCCGGTTTTTTACCTCCAGTCCCCTGGTTTGGTGCCCAACCCGCTCTTCCCATAGAGCAACCTTCGGCCTTCAGCCTGCGACCCCCCGCCTGGCCCAGGGCGTAGAGGATCACGTGGTAGGCCCGACGCCTCAGAGCAGAGGCGCTTCAGGCCGCACCGCTGCTAAGAACCCAACAGTCACAAACCAGCAGCCCAGCAACACGACAGCAACACGACAACCCAACAGTCAAAAACCAGCCCAACAACCCAAGAACGCGACAACGACACAGTCGTGCTTGATCTTCGCATCGCGAGTCTTGGCCGCCCGGCTGGGGTCTCAGGCCGTCGGCCTTCATCGCCTCGGGAATCCATGCCAGGAAAATTGGATGCCCTGTGGGAGCCAGAAGGGGAACACCATTGGAAAGGCCCGTGCAAGGCTAGTTTGAGAAACACCCAAACATCATGTTGCGGCGCCCAATCCAAAGGTTCAGTGAAGGGCTCATGATGGGGCGCGATTGCTTTTCAGCTGGCTGCTGACACCATGCGATCAAGCACTCCGAACTCCCAAAGTAGTTGCAACGCTTGCACGTTCCCCTTACCCCTAAACCCCCAATCAGCCTACCGGCAAGAAACTGGCCTGCAGAAGCTGCAGGGACCCTTCGACCTCCCGCTTCCTGCCGTCGCAAGCGGCTTGGGAACCAGTTCAATGGTTTGAGATCCAAAACTCCCGTGTTGTGCAGAACCAGGAACCTGTATTTACACACTGGCTTTCCAGAAAGGGTGCCTGACATGTGCTTCATCTTGGTTTTGGCACGCACCCAAAGGTTGATGGCACCAAAGGCCGCTCCAGCACCATCCTGCGAACCTCGAATCATCAACCCCAGCTCTGCTGCTGCGACCGCTGCAGCGCGGCACAGCTTGGTTTAACCGGGGAACCCACAAAATGGGCGGTGTCCCTGGGTGTCCTTTGCTTACCCTTTTGGGGGAAGAGTTGTTTGATTCCCGTGCCTTTGTTTTTCTGGGGTTGCTGAATTTGGTGTTGTTCTTTCTTCGTGGGCTTGGCAGTGGGGGCGATGAGCGCGGAATCTGCGGGGGACTCCACATCGCCCGTTCGCATGTTTCCCATCAAAATGCGTGTTCTGTTGTTCGGCCTTGAGACCCCAAACCAAAAGCGTTGCTTGGTTGTGGAGCTTCATTCACCGTTTCCTTTTTTCTAGAAAAAAAAACGCATTCCTCTTCCCAGCACCCAACTAAAAAAATGCCATCTCTCTCTTCTCCCCGACCCCTCAATTAACAAAAGAGAAAGAGAAAGAGAAAGAGCCGCACAAACAAAAAAACGGGGGAAAAAAACGGGCACCACCTCCTCTTTTTCTTTAAAAAAAAAGAGCAAACACGTCTTAAATTAAAAAAAAAAACAGAAGCTCCCCCGTCTTTTTTGTTTTGTTCAGAAGACGCCGCCGCCGCCCCTCCCCCGTCTTCTCTCTCCCGTCTCCCGGGGCGGAAGCGGCCCGGCCCCTTCGGCTTCGGCCCGGGGCGCCGCAAAGGCCCGGAGGGCCCCGACTTCCGAAGCCGGGCGAGGCGCGCGCTGCGCGGGGGGAAAGCGGAAGCAGACGAGAGAAGAAGCAAACGAGACAAGCGGAAGCCGGGAATGTACAGACGGGCGCAGAAACAAAAGAAACCTAGAAAAAGAAGAGCGGAAAGAAAAGAGCCGGGAAGAGGGCTTTTTCCTTCGGGCGAAGAGAAGAAATGAAAGAAGAGCTCCCCCAAAACAAGAAGGAGGAATAAGGAAGCTGGAAAGGAAACAGCTCGGCTTTTTTCGAAAAGTTTGAAAGAAGAACGCCCAACTCCGAGGGCTTTTCAGTTGCGCGAATGTTCTCCCCGCCACTTGTTTCCTCTTTGTGTTGCATCTATCTATTCTCGATTTGTGTGAGAATGGACCTCCCACCGAAAAAGGAAGTCCCTGGTAGTTTAAGTCCTTAGTTTGGTAGTTTGGTGTTCTCCGGCTTCCCTGCTTTGTTGGACACCAGGTCTTGGAAAAGCAACAGCCATAAATGATTTGCTCCCTCAAAACAGGAATGCGTCCCCTCTGAAGCAGTCAGACCCTCCCTTATCAGTCTCTCAAAAGGTTCGCCCGGTCCTGCTGTACGCGTTGATGGCAAAGGTGTAACCTCGGCGTGGCAGAGTTTCAGGCGTGCACATCTCCACCGACCCCAACAAACCTCGACAAAAAGAGAAACTGTTTCCACGCCAGAGAAAGGTCACATTTTTTTGGCTGCCTTTGCCACGGCTCCAAATAATAGCGGATCGTTTTGTAAATGTCCATCAGAACACGTTGGCTTTGATGTAGGTGCTTCACTTGACGTTCAAATACCAGCATCCACGATTACAGGCACATCTGCATGGTTGAGATATTGCTGCGACAATCCAAATAGTGCGAACTCTAATCATCTAATTTTTCCAGTAGCATATGGCATCTCTCTCATCCCACAACTCGTGTTTAATTAGTGGTAGTGACGGTTTACACCATAGGTTGATGCCACATGATGCTAATCTGTAAGATCTATTGCCGGTGAATCAAAATGCCCAAGCATCTGTTCAATGAAGTAGAAGCATTCGTGGACAAATGGCACTATATTGAGACCAATTGGTGAAATTAGAAACAGCAGTCCAATAGAATGGTTACTAGTACTTAACTACTTGTCTACATGCTTGTCTATTCACTGTCATACTTCACAAGTAGCATTTCCTGGTGTCATTAATAACTACTATCTGTGAGTTGTTCCATGTTAAGGCGCGCCTAGGCACTCATGCGGGCGTGAACTTTGACAGGGACCCTTTGGTGGACATCCTCTAGGTGGAGATTCTTGTAGCAGTCTTACAACCGAGCAGGTCCCGTAGATTCCATTCGCCAAGGAGACCTGGCCAGAGACTCGGAGACGAGGCCCCGGGCAATACTCGTCCGGCGCGATGCCGTGCTCCACCATCTCCTCCAAAACTGTCAGCTCACCGGGCTCCCTCCGAGTGCAGTCAGCGCGTAGTAAAGGAAATTGTGTCTAACCATGGGGAACCCCCGTGAAAGGTTCACAGCGAAGAGTGACCGAGTCTGGGTTTCCGGCAAATCCGGGCCCGGGCATCTACATCCCAACCTAGTGTCTTAAGCAAAGGTCCACTAGGCTACCTTGAAAAAACACAGAACCAGGGAGCCCAAAATTTGCCCGGGCTCAGCAGGCCAAAGCAAATGGCTCTGGATAGCTCTCCCAGTCGGCGTCCCGGTGTGGAATGACCAGTAAGTTTTCGGGGCTTTCAGTGGACTGAACCGGCTCCGAAACCATTTGGTTGGAATGGATGGCGATGAGTTGCCTTTTCTGAGAACCAGATTGACCCCTTCCGGAGAAACGTTTAAGATGTGACCCGATCCAAGAGCAAAGCTTCTCAAACTCGGCTTGACCCCTTTAAGAAAAAGGGGCGGTGTCCTTTCTCCCCGACGAAGTGGGCGACGGTTGCGGCGCCGGGCGTCCTCGAATAGCTGGATCGTCTGGTTCCAGCGACTGGACCTGCAAAGTCGGTGCCGGGTGAGCACGAGGGTCTCCCGCCAAACGGAGGGTCCAAAACCCCCCCGCCTTTTTTCCTTTTGCCGGGGCTCTTAAAGTCAAAAAGTTTGCGGGTGTGTCTCAAAATACGGATTCGGGGTTGCCCCAATTTGGCTGGTCGGCGCTTCCTAGCTACCCTTCCAAATCGACCAAAGTGGGAAGATGCTCATTTACAGGATCTTTCGTATGTCCCCTTCAAGCATTACCCCCCCCAGGCTTGCAAACGCTATCAACGATCACATGACTTGGGTGGTGTAAGCCAAGTCTTTTGGGAGCCGAAATCGACTTTGCTCGTTTTCAGCCATCCCCGATGAGGTGCCCGTTTAGGTGCCCTTTTAGGGACCCGTCCCGAGCCCCAGGCTTGATCAAAGCTCGCATCACCTCGAAACCGCCAACCGCCAACCGACCGCCACAACCGCCGGGCTCAATCTCAACGATAGCCACCACCAAGCGGTTGACATGGTAAGCCAGAAAGGTGAACTATTGCGTGGAAAACTGGTGCCCCTCCACTCAAACCCCTGAGAAGTTGGGTTTACTTCATGGAGAATCTCCTATAACCCAACCTTGGATCCTCAGTCTGGGTTGCAGGTTGCTCGGTGCATCCCAAAAAACTTAGAGTGCAGGTTCACTCTGGCTATGAGCATGAGCAGCCCTCAGGCCGGCTGCGCCAAATGCACACCAAGTCACCCAAGCGTAGTGGCCTTACGCATCACCGAAGTGGGAGGAGTGATTGGTTGGTGCACAGTGGGTCCTTGTGTGGGGGATGGTCATGTTACCCGTACTCTTCACTATGCGATGTCAACTCGGGGTTTCTGGTCCCTCATTCAAACCTTAGTGAGCCGCAGGTGTTCTAACGCTACATATTATGATGTGGGCGCACCTTCCTTGAGGCCTTTTTTGAGGTTATTCAGGTGGGCATTCGGGGAAGCACGTTTGAGCCTCCCCAAACGACCAATTGCCAGTTGCATCTCACTGATTCTGCAGAGGTTACAATCATCCCGGAGCCTAAAATAAGAAAGTCCCAAGTAAAGAACCTGAAACAAAGAGTCACACCCCGCGTTTGCCTGCGTTTTCCTCAAGCGCGGCTCAGCGGCTGCCCTCCGGCTTGAAGCCGTTGAACCACATGCAGCTCAAAATCACCGTGGCCTCGGCCCAAACAAATCGACCAGTTCCTGAGCCTGCAAACTCAGGCCTCAAATACCGTTTTGTGGGTCTTTGCGCAAACCTTATTTACACCTCGGTGTCTGTTGCGAAAAGCAACCTCGTTAGGTCACGTTGGCAACTTCAGCAACTTCGAACCCTGACTGGTCTACACCGCAGCGCCTGGGACGAGTGAGAGTTGTCTGACTGAATTGGCGGCTTTGTTTGCCCTTTCTCTTGCAGCGCGTGGATTTCTGAGCTTGTTGCCTTTTGGGCTTGCGCTGCGATGTGACACATTCTCTTGAGTTGCGACATGCGTTGTATTCTTCACACGTGCTCAGCGCGCTCAAGTACTTCACGTGTTCACCTGTGGTTGCGACACTCAACCATGCCTGCCGTGACAGCCGGGGTCGTTCCCTCTCCATCGGCATTCGCGACGTGTTCTGCTGACCCTACTCCTCCCCCCTCTCGTCCCCTTGATTGCGGTTGCACGTCTTCCGTTCAGCCTTTTGCTCTTGGGTCAGTTCAGGAGAGGGGGCCAAAAGGGCTCAGGCGTCTTTGTTGGAGCGAGTCAAATTGGCATCAGGGTCGAATCTGTGCACACACGCACGCGCACACACACAGAAGGGGCAATGAGCATCGCTGTCCGGAAGACTAGGGAATGTTGGCCCCATATTAACCAACCCCCCTGTATTGATTGGGGGTGTCCCTGGGTTAAGTGGGGGATCACTTTTGGAGGAGAGCGCAAGTGATTGGGGCCAGGTTCGCATGTTACTTCTATCTCGTTTCTCCGCAAATCCTAGCTGAGAGCGCACTGCCCGCCCCCCGGCCAGCAGCTTCGGGCCCACGCGTCGCGCCAGCCCTGGTGCCTGGACGCGAGGATCTCTAGCCTCGGACACCGTGCCAGCTCGGAAAGGTGGGCGGAACCCTCCCTGGACGGCTTGCTTGCCGGTGGGCAAGGGAACCGACTAGGTACTAGGCTCATGTTCTCATGGCGAAAATGTGAAGCGGCTTCCCAGCAAGAAAGCGAAGGGCGGGAGCTCTCCGGAAAATCTAGACTCGTGGGACGCCACCGTCTGAAGCGCAGGGCCCCGGCGCTCTGGCGTACTCTTCCTTGGTGTCGAGGCAGTCCCCGCGCCTCTCGAAGTCGCGGCGCCAGGGTGTCATACGGAATACGGAGACACAACAAGCAGAAACGGGCGAACAACCCAAACTGATTGAATCACGTTCGTCTGAGTTTGTGCCAAAACAGGTGTTTCGCTCTCTTGCTATGTGGAGGGGCGTCACTGCACGAGGTGTTCTGGTTCCCGCCAGACAACAAAAACACAGAAAAGCCTAAAGCCCTTCCTGGCCTGAGCGAGAGGATCACCTTCTTCCAAGAATCCTGATCAGGTTTTCCGTCTTTGAGAACCTCGGCTCCGCATGGGTCAGACATCCTACAGAGCTAAGGCTCAACCTTCGCCTTTGATTGGGACCTTGCCCTCTTGCTAGACAACAGGCATCCCTGTTCTGAGAAGAAGCTGGCGCTTGGAAACCCCCTTCACCCTGTTGCTTGCTTCTCCAGACCCCCTAGGCGCGGGGCCTTCCACACCTTCCTTGGCAGAAGCAAAGTGCCCTGAAGGGTTGCTAAGGATTTGTTCCGAACGGGTGGGGGAGCAACCAGCCACTCTTCAGTTTCTAAACACATACAAAACCATAGGCGGCTACACCAACCAAGTGGATTGAAAAAATGGCATATGGCTTCCCCAATATTAATGAAAAACTGCAAGCATTTGACTTCGAACCACCCCCGCCTAAGACGCACCGCGCTTCCCGCGCTGGCGTGCTCAACATCCCTCCCTGTGGGCTCGGTGGCTGCCACTTGTGGCAGGGAAGCTCGCAGGCCTTCTTTGTCCCTGCCCGACGGCGTCAAAGCATCATCTGTAGCTGCCATGGCAACTCCAGCGCCAACTGCAAGCACTCGTCCCAAGCAGTGTTTGTTGGCGCTGCAAGCCCTCAGACGCACGCGCGGGCTGGCGTCCGCGGTTTTCCCCGGCGTCAAGCGCATCCGTGGGAAAGGACACTGGAGAAGGCAATGTAACCATTTCGCTCCCGCTCAATCAAAGTCCCTTCGCCACGCTTGCATTTTGGCCGTGTTGAGTTTCCCTGACGGGGCGCAACAAACTAGCAATCTGCGGGAGCGTACGCGACAGCAATGTCATGCTGTTTCGCATTGCCTTTTGCTGGCTGGAAAAAGGAAAAACTGGCTGGAAATCACTGGCTGGCCTTTTGCTGGCTGGACAATCATCACTGGCTGGAAAAGGGAAAAAATCCCCGCCAAAGCCAGGTCTCAGATTGTAACATCTCAGCCCCGCCGGCTCGAGAGACCAACAACCGTCTCTCTTGGTTTGCACGTCCCCTTTTCAATTTCCACATCCTCCGAGTTTATTTTATCCCGACCGATCAGGTCATCACAAACTCGCGCACCGCTCTGCGCCGCTGAGCGTGCACTGCAATGATGGGTGAATGATTCGCAAGCCATATGCGGTTTCTGCATCGGCTTCACCAAAGCCTGTCCATGTCATACCAAATGAAAATAACGCAAGTTGACAAGTTATAAGGAGGAAGTTGCAATGTTTCAGACAAAGGACGCAACTCGTAAATGGACAAATCCGAAAACAGAAAACACATCGAGAGCTAAACATGTCCAAACCGTCCTGGGGACAAGTACAATACATACATGAATGATCGTACGCCCTACCCTTCTATTCATGGGTGCGCTGCGGAGCGGCAGCCGGAGATCGGCCGAAGATTTCTCGCTAGGAAGTCCATGTTTTCAAGAACCAAATTATGAGATGAGAGTCTCATTATAAGTATGAGGTATTTCGCGAAGCGATAGAGTATTAGAAATGCATGATCAATGTCTGGCGTATTGTGAAGCAGAATGTCTCGTTTCTCATACTGTGTTCACTTATGCGTCATTCGAATGACATTTCCGAAAAAGATGTAAGCACCACCCCCCCCCTAAGAAGTTAGGAGTGGCTGGGGCTCGAGCTCCTTGTTCGGCGCTGTCACCCAGCGCTGCCAGTCCACATCCTGCCCACAGCGGTAGCACACTCCAGACACCAGAATTAAGGGCCCACCCAAAAGAATATTCCGTTCCTGAAAGCTGACTACTTTGGAATTCCATGTTTTATGTGAAGGGGGTACCCGGCAGACGAATCCGCTACGCTTTTCGAGGGGGCAGACTTGGACCCTGCTCAACAAGTTGCTTCTGCCACTGCCTGAAAGGGAAAATGCGGGACCACGGCATAAAAGGCGAGCATCTCTATGCTTTTGCGGATTCATCAAGCAAAAACCATTTGTTTGAGGGAAGTACCATACAGTCCTTTCAGCGCGCCCAAAGGCCGACCCACCAGGAAAGCCGTTGCTTTGTAAATTCAACCTTTGACTTTTCGCCCGAAGCCGTGTTTCTTACGGGGCCAGGCCCGGACCCCCGTGCCAGACCAACGGACATTGGATGAGATACCGGAAGGTCGTGGGCCTGCAGCCCCGCCGGCACCCCAGCAGAAAGACGCTTCTCGCCAAGGAGCACCTTCGAAAGAACATATTGGTCAAATCAAACCAAAAACCCAACCAAACCAAACCAAATCAAACCAAAACTCAACCAGCAATTGTTCAAATACCAGAGAGCCCACTCTGCCCCCACCAAGCCTCCAGGCTGGCATCCTCTGTCACTTTGCTTCGAGGACCTGTGGTGCAGTTGGGTCTTGGACTGGGGTGCTGGGAGGCTTAAAAGGGGGCCACAAGGAAACCTTCGCATTTGAGTCCTGTTGGATCAGGGACCCCCTTTTCTGGGGAAGGTTGAAGGGAAGCCGAAGGGAACCCTGGCTTGTTTCAACCAAAGTCATGTCGGAAAAAAAGTGCGGCTTCGCTTTCGGCTTACAGATTGAGTTGCCCTTTTCCTAAAGAGACGGGGCAATGTGCCAACACTAGCGGAAGCCGCGCGCTTCGCTTTGACAAAACATTTGCCGGGTGGCTGCGGCGCAGGGGCACATCTCATGGATTTACTCTGTCTTGCGGCACTACCCTCAAAATCGACCGTGCACTCTTTCGCGCTCCGGCCGGAAAAAAACAAACCTTTCAGCCGGCCTCGCTCCCCGCGACTCCGGCCCTTTCCACTGCGGGCCCACTTCGGGGCACCTGCAGTGGCGAAGGTGAGCCCCGGAAACCAAGGCGGCCCGCTGCTGTAAACTCA
This sequence comes from Effrenium voratum, assembly GCA_963377175.1. Taxonomy (NCBI): domain Eukaryota; class Dinophyceae; order Suessiales; family Symbiodiniaceae; genus Effrenium; species Effrenium voratum. The sequence continues at coordinate 985,432 of CAUJNA010003672.1, read as the reverse complement.
ATGCAGCTCTTGGCACGGGCCTTCTTTTGACAGGGACACCCTCCTCCCCTCCTGTTTGGTTTTCGCATGCGACGCGAACCCCAAGCCATGTACCAATGGGCATTCCAGCATGTCCCTAAAAAGGCAAAGCCCTGAAAACAAGGTTGCCAGTTTTGGGGGTTCCTCAGGTCAAAATTGGCGGCCTCTCAATCAACACATGGCTAGGTTCTTCTATGTCAGTCCCTGCTTGGCGCCGTGCCAATCTCGGGCTCCTCGTCGTCGTCCCCTGGGCGTGTCACAACCGACACGTTCGAACGTGCCTCAACCGGCGCGGAATGATGGCGCGCCCCCAAATGGGTGGTCTTAAAGGAAAACCAATAGGAAACCCGCAATTTTGGGGGTCCGAAAAGAGACACACCCAAATGCAACCACAAAATGCCTCCAAGCACGTGGCACACGCTGCGGTCGCCAACTCAAAACGAGAACCACGCACTGATGCTGGGCCCACGGGCCCCACTCTGCCAACTCCTTCTGCAGAGCCTCCTATTCAGCCGAGTGGCGCAAAAACTGCGTTTGAAATCCCAACTCGCAGTCAATGTCTTTGGATGTTTTCTGCAAAACCAAGCGGAAAAAATACGATAAACCACCTAGGAAAGGTCAGTAAGCGCCCACTGAAGGTTGCTATAAGGCTTTCAGCCGCTGGCTCTGCTCCGCAGGATCGTTCCTTCTTAACTGTGTAACATAAACGCCTTTGAGGGGGAATTGCTTGATACGTCAAAATGGGGGGGATTTGTGCTTGTCTTTTTGGCTTCCTTTTTCCAAGGCGAGATGGCACCCTCAAAAAACGCACACCCACTTGAAGGCCCCGAGGGTGGTTCCAAGTTTGTCTGTCGGCTCCTGCGTGGGCACAACTGCCGACGCTGCCGCCCTGGGGAGACGGAAAGAGAAAGCAGGGCAGACAGGGCCAAAGAAACCCCAGGGTCCTTTTGCACAACTAGGCGGCTTCTGCTGGAAAACGAGTCTCGAACCGAAATGAAACCAGCGGAATCCATGGATCTTCAACACCAATTCCAAAAAACGCCTAGCTGACACGCTTGCCGAATGGACATACAGGCCGCGACCAGGCTCCATTCATTCGCGCAGATAGTTGCCATCCATAGTTGGCTTCATTTCGCTGCCAGGTTGCACTCTGCGAAACCAATCTGCAGAACCTCCTTCAGATGCAAGTTTGCTGGCGACTGTCTTTCTAGGGGGACACCCTAAAAAGAAACAATGGGTTTGCCCTTTAACGCACAAAAGCAACCCACACCCAAAAAATATTTGCCTGCCACTGGAGCTGCGCCGGCCTGGGAGTCGACGGGGCCGACGGGCAGCAACCCAACCAAATCGGGCGGCGAAAAATCCAGCCGCAACCGGATTCTTTGTAGTTATCTATATATATATATATATCTATATATATGGTAATCGTGGATCTACCTTCCTTCAGAACTTGGTACGCGCAGCGGCTTGTGCCATTTTTGGGGTGTTGGGATTGCAGCAAAACAAGGCGCATTTCAAAGACCTTTACCAGTCGGTTTGGGTCTACCTCTGTCCTATTCCTGAGGTTTTGTCAGAAGATGCAGAACAACGGTCATGTTGGAGCCGTTGGCCGAAAAGTAAAAAAACAAGTAAAAAGTAAAACTCTGGAGCCAATGGGCCAAAAAAACAAAAGTTGAAGAAGTTAAAAATGTCAGCCCGTGGTCAAAAGCATTTTGCTTCAGGACCATGGGCTGGTTTGTTTTACTTGTTTGACTTTGTTTGCCTGTTTACTTTCTTACTTTTCTTTGTTACGTTCTTACGTTTGTTACTTTTTACCTTTGTTTTACGTGTTCTTCTCTACTGTTTTACTTGTTTTACGCTTTTACTTTCTGTTTATTTACTTTTCCTTTTTCACCTTGTTTACTGCTGGGTCATTGGCTCCAAACATTTACATTGCCTCTTTACTCTTTTACTCTTGGGTCTCTCGCTCCAGAAAAGTACTTTTTTTGCTCTTAGGTCATTGGCTCCGCATTTTCTTTTTGCTTTTTCTACGTTTACTTCTGGGCCGTTCGCTCCAGAACTTTACGCTTATGTTTCTTTCTCCTCCCTCCTTCCCCGCGTGTCACTCAATCCCCGCACCTGCAGAGCTTTCGCTTTGAGTTTGCTCGCCTCCAGTCTGAGCTCCCAGGGAGCGGCAACTTCGACCGTCAGCAAGGAAACAGAGGCCGTCTCCTCCTCGCTCAGCTCACCGTCAGAGCTAGAGCTGGAACCGCCACAAAAGACCTGCAGCGCGCAAGAAGCGTGGCCTTCTACAGGGCCGTGCCTCGAAGCCACGTCGGCGAGCGCAGCGCGCCTGAGAGGCGCCTCCCTGTGCTTCGCCTCCCCACGTGGGGTCGACGCCCACGAGGACCCCGCGCCCGTCGTCGCAAGCCTGACAGCTTGGGTCAACGGACACGCCTCGGCGCGCTCCAAGACCCCGACCGAGCACGCCCACGCGTCGGCGAACAAATACACCATGAGAGGTATTGAACTTGCCTTCTTTGCAATTGCTCGAGCGCTCCGGGAAAGGGCTGCGGGCTCAAAGATGACAAGTGCAAAGCAACGGTTGACCAACGCCAAACCAAAAACCAAGCGTGACCACCGCGCCTTCGACGTTGGCCCTAACCATTGAAGGTTTTCGCGATCGCCGCTAAACGGCCCAGGGCTCCCCTCGCTTTCAAGTTTGGAAGGCAGCCAGACATCTTCGACCATCGCTACCAGGCCAGGAATCTGCATCGCGTTTCGCCCGCCTCTTGAAGAAGCACTCTTCGAAGAGCGGGGGGCGCGCGGACTCAGGCCGCTGAAGCCGAATGGGCGGAGGCGACTTTTGGGCTTTTGACTGCATAATTGTACTTATATGTTTTGGCCTTTCCAACATAGCTGCTGTGTTGCATCTTCTGACCAATGGACAGGTTTAGGGTGTAGGGTTTGGAGTTTACTGACTCATGTTTGTAGGAATCCGCAATGGTTTGCTCAATGAATTTCATTGGAAACATGCTGTTTTGTTCATTTGTGTTAGTGTTTTGTTGCTTGGAATTCAAAGTATTCGATAAGGATTAAGGATTAACAAAAAGAAGAAAAAAAAAAACAATTAGAATTATAGTCTCAAAATAGAATTGAAAGATGATTTTAAATGGAGATCTGTTTCTAGGATTGTGCCTGTTCAATTTTCTCATTGGATTGACATGGAATTTAATAAGGAACACAAACTAGTAGAGTGTCTAGTTTAAACAGAATTTAACTAGAGGTTCCTTGTCGAACTGGATGTGTAGTCAAAAGTCATATCTGAACCTAGATGTTCAAACGGGTTCATTTGTTGGCATAGGTTCAATAGAATTTAATAAGTACATAATTCTAATAGAATGTCCAGTGCTAAAGAGAATTTACATGGTGTGTGTGTGTGTGTGTTTGTTTTGTTTTGTTCAAGGTGTTTAACGATTAGAATTCTTGTTTCAAAATAGATGTTCAAAAGGATGTCGGTTTCCATGATGATTTGTTCACTTTTCTAATTAGACCCTAAACAGAAATTAAAAGTGAACAATACCTAATATCATGCGTAGATGTTTTGAATTGAAGAACATTGTTAAGTGGGATTCTTACTACAAAACATGTTTAAAAGAGAACGTCCTTTCCCGGGATATTGTTTCTCCACTTATCGTGGAACTTCTAAGTTTTAAAGATTCATTAAATAGGATGTTTTTGTTCAACGAAAAGCACATAATTGGAATTGCTATTCCAAATTAGAGTATGAAGAGGATTTCCTTGCTTAGGGTGAGCTGATGCTGGTCAAGTCGCATGAAACATTCCAAATTTCACCAACTGCATTTCATCTCCAAAATAGCCTTCAAACCGCAAAACGGTAGATCCATCAGGGGGTTGCATAAATATATATATATATATATACACACATTTCTGCGTGCATATGTATTCTTGGGTAGACTGATTGTGGCCAGGGCGACCTCTAGGAACGCCCACCTGCCTGCAAGGGCCACGCCGCCCGCCAGCACTGGGCACGCCAACCTCGCGATGACTCGCGTCTCACTCGTGTCCTTTCTTGCTGGTAGTACAGAGGTTGTGAGAATGCACCTTTTAGGCATCCCCTGTAGAGAGAAAACAAATGCCTGGTTACCATCTACAGAAACATCTGGAAGCACTGGGTCTGGCTTCAAATCACCAATTTGGAATGATGAATCCTAAATTAGTGATTGGGGAAGCATTTTGCGGCCAATTCCCCAAAAATCCAAATAACCCGTGCTGTCAAATCGCCGGGTTGTGTTTGGTTTCCTGAAAGATGAGAGCAACCATCGCACTCCTCAATTTTAGCACACCGTCAATGGCCCGCTCATTTGCAAGCAAGCAGGTCAAACGCTTGGTTTTCTCACCGACCCCTCAAACTTAAGGGAAACCCGTTTGGAACAAACCTAGACATAGGGAAACCTGCACGAAGGCAAACCACCTGTGGCTGTGAGAACCACCTTTTCCCACGCAGCCGCTTGACTACGGGGTGCTCCTCGAGAACCGGCGCTGGTCCGCGAAGATGGCGCGGCCAAGTCGTCGGCTGGGCACAGCACCTGAGGTCTCGTTTCGGTTGGATCTCTCCGAGCCCAAGACGGGCGCGTCTCGAAATGGGGAACCCAAACTTGGGACAATAGATCCAAAAAGGCTTCGGTGTTCCTGCTGGTTGTTTGTTAGAAGCCCAAAAAAGCGAGATCGGGGAAAACAACGCACGTGTCATCCGGGCAAAACAAATGGGATCAGTCCCATCAAAGAAGGCTCATCCGGGTCTAACCATCTCATCCATCAGCCTGAAGGGATCCCTCCAAACCTGACCTTCACGCGCGGACTCAGTTGGTCGCCCTCTCCCCATCCCAACTGCCCGCGGGACCTCCCCGCAGCGCAGGGCTGGGCGAGTTCGGCAGGCAGAGGTCCATCTGCAAAATGAAAGCGGCCACAGCCTTCCTTGAAAATCCATGGTTTTCGGGGGAGTCCCCTGTTCATCTGCAAGACGGCAAGCAAATGATTGGTTTATTCATGGGAAATTCAGTTCATGTAGGCCTTAAAACTATCTATCTATCATATCGCCATCAACCCGGCCGGCGTACGCACCTGCAGTCTACGGTTTCTGCATCCAGCCCTCCAACCCACAATCACTTGGTTGGAACCCAGGGCAGACGATTCCAACTTGGTTCCTTCTGGTCCCCCCCCCAAAAAAAAAAACGAAAGTACCCCAGCCATCCAAGGGGACACCATCCAAAGGAGATTGTCGGGGGTACCCAACCTTTGGGAAACTCATCGCCGGGGAACGAACGCAGTGTTCCAGGGAAAAACTACAAGGGGTGGACTGAAACAAACATAGTAGCCGTCCGACCTGTATTCGTCATCTGCTCCAACCAAAGGAAACCCTGGCAACTGTCCAAAAGGCGACAAAAGCTTATCACCGGAACGGCTTCCCCAGGTCTCACTCTGCGCTCTTTCCGACTGCTCAAAGGCTCTTGAAAAGGGAGCTCCAAGCCATTCAGATCCCGAAAGCCCAGCCCGACGCCGAGAGCTCGGCCAAACGCCACGTCCCGCGACGTCCGGAGCGGTTGCCCTCCCCACTTCACGTCTGAAGGACTTTGCCCACCCGAACGGGCTAACAATCGGTCGCCATCGGCCCAAAAACGCAAGGGCAGGGCCAACCCCTTCGCCGCCACCCAGGAGGGGAGCTGATCGCTTGCCTTCGGCAAGCGATCCGGGCTGGGGACACGAACTTCGCACCGAGCGAATCCACGCGCGCGCCTGAAAAGGTCCCATGCTGCGGTAGGAGCTTAGTTTACTTGTTTCGTCTAAGGACGAGCCGCCAATGGGGAACATGTGTTGATTTGATTGAGAAAGAAGACGCATGCCCTGCGCACGGAGAGACTGTCAGCATGTCGTTCGTTTAAGTCCAAACCATCCCAAAAGGTGGTTGCCCACAACGTTGACCCAGGATGACTTCATGATTGCTGGGCGGGTGCAACCCCACTTTTTAGAGGAAGCTTCACTTTTTTTTTGGGGGGGGGGATTCCACTATCCGGGATTGAAAAGAAGTTATGCTCGCTGTTGAAAGAACCCCCATCTCCTCCTCGTTGCCAGACGTCAAATGGATTTGCCCGGAAACGCTGATCCCAGCGTGCCATGGCGGTTTGTACGCGTTGGCCGCCGGCTCGAGGCGAGGAATTGGGCTTGTAGCGGAACAGAAATCAACCCCTCCCGGGGCTTTGACCAAAGTGTTGACACTTGGCCCCTGCCGGGTCCGGAGCGAAAGTGGCACTTCCTTGCCTCGGATGAGACAGGCTGCCTCACCTGTGGAAGCACCCTATTGACAGTTGGCACCCCGTGCTCTTCGAGACCTGAGGCCCGACACTCGCAGGGCGTCAAGAACCTGGCTCTAAAGCTGTCCTGAAACTGGGCAACAGCGCGAGTCCCAAGAGCAACAGGCAAAAGCCATGTGTGCGGCGCCAACTCAGCGCTTCGTCGCCAGCTTTTGCGGACTTCGTGGAGCACTGTGGCTCACCTGGACAGGTATCAAAGTGAGATTCCCGTCCCACCACTACCTCTTCACTTTATAGGGCATTGTCCACTTCCGAGAGCAACATGATCTACCAAGCATCCACACCCGGAAAGGCAGGAGTGTCTTGCTGGCTGCTATCAAGGCTGATGTTGATGGGCATCCTTGTAAGGACTAGTCGGTCATTTTCAAGGGCAGCATGTACAAAAGCTGTCAGCGATTGCGCGGCATGCCACTGGGAATTTCCCATGTCACGCCCTTCGCTTGACTCGCAACATCCTGAAGCCCTGGTGCTTGCGAGCTTTGCTCAACCAACTACTCAATATGCATGCAAGCCCTGGTTGACCATCAAAACTGGCAAGAAGTGAAGGGATGAGCTGCTTCCCGAAAGACGAAGCATGTAACTCTTTTGCGTTCGCAGCGAGAAACTGGTTGGAACCTGCATGATTCATCACGGTCGATCGTTAATTTAAGCAATGTATCTTTGGCGGACATGTTTACTCATTTACATGGGGATGCATCAAACCACGAATCTTGTGCCACTGCTCCCATCAAGTAGCTGTAGCTTGATATTCTTCCAAAGACCGTCACTGCTCGCTCAGTGGTTGCTTTCTGGTTTATCGGTGTCTAATCTTGCTTGTTTTTGTTCTTCTTTTGGGGGGAGGTACCCTTCGTTGTTGCTTGAAAAGTAAACCAAAAGGAAACGACCATGTTTTGGGGGGGCCTGAGACGAATCCAAGGCTTGCCGTGCCTGATCATCGTGGGCGCCAAAGGCTCCGCCTTGCGAGTCAGAGTTCCTGGTGACTCCGTTCCGAGTTCACCCCCCAAAATCCCTCCCTGACGCAAAAACTGGCATCATCCTGATTAAAGCTTGTTGTTACCTTGTGACCAAGGCTCATGGAATTCATGGCTACAAGGAACTTGTGGAATTCAAGGAGCTTGGTCTAACTGACGGCCTAAACAAAAATCCGCCCATGTCCTTGCTAGGCAGTTGGAGGGGGAACTTTTGACGGTTTACCAAAACGTTCAAAGTCTCAATCGGTCAAACCCAGAGCAACTAGAGGGGTTTGGTGAGCGCTCTTGTGAAGAGCAAGGCTCTTTATATGTCCATTTTTCTTTATATGTCCGCTTGAACAGCACCCCAATGTTCAACTAGCCCAAAGAGGATGCTAAAGCCAACAACAAAAAATAACAAGGCTCAACAGTCACAAACACGCGTCTCCAATCATGAGATAATGTAAAGTGGTACCCTGGTACCCCGCAAACCCTATAATGATTGAGGTTGCATGAAGACCCCATGGCTCCTTCGCCCCCTGGCGACATCTCCCAAGCTCCGGACCACGGGCTTGCGCATGGACGGGGGGATGGCAACGGGCTCCGCCTCAATCGCCCGTCCGGCGCGGGCCGCGCCCCCTGGATTTGGCCCCCGGCTTCCCTGAAAGAAGCAACTCAGCTCCAACGGCCCCAGCTCGCATCCTCCGGGTGTCCCTGCCATGGGCATCCTGTTGGGACCCATCATGCCCATGCGCTGCAAAGGCACCGCACTGGCCGAGCCCTGGGCACGCTTGGCTGTGGGGCTTAGGAAGGTCACAGTTTCTTCTGCCCCATTGGGTTCGGAAGGGTTTGGGGCGGGCAGAAGGTGGTTTAGGGTGGGGTTCCAACAGATTTGGAGTAAAGGCCACTTTTTGAAACTGAGGGCGAGAGGGAGCCCTGTCCATGAAAAACTCTGGAACTGCTGCACTGGCTTGGACACACAGCAACGTGAAACAAGGCAAGCCAAGTGCCATTCCGACTGGCATGCAACCACATCGCACCACTTGGAGCCGTGAAGAACACAATCCCCTTGCTTGCGGGCACCAAATCCGCAAAGTATCGGTCTTATTCCTGGGGTCGTTCCCTGGCGAAACACTGCGTCCCTGGCCAAGAGCGACTGGCCCATGGGCTTCATGGCGTCCTTGCTGGGAGTCGGGGCGCGACTCGTTCCCTTTTCTTTGGAAATCAAAAACCTGGAGCCCCGCCAAAGAGGAAACTTGGAAAAAAATATGGAAGACCGAAAGTTCTAGTTCACAACGACAGAGACGGTGTTTCTCGCAACATATGGCCTTTCGCTCTGTCGCATGGCTTTTCAAGGCAAAGGAAACCGCCCAATGTGGGTGTTTTCTTCGAGAAACCTGTTCAGTCTTCATCTGAAGGAGCTACATCACCCGCAAGTGGCTTCCTGCCTCTTCTCCCGCCAAAGAAAGGAAACGGACGTACAAGAGGTCATGATTTGTAACATCGTTCAGCCTTCCAACAAACCATTCAGGCCAAACAAACCGAATACCAAAAAAGAACAAAGCACTGGAACACACGACACCGCAACCCCACCCGGTCCGGGAAGGGCGTGGGCCGGTACCCAAAAGGCCGCGGCATGCCTGGCATTGCGCCCGGCATGGCGCCCAGCATGGCGCCCGGCATGGCGCCCGGCATGGCGCCCGGCATGGCGCACGGCATGGCGCCTGGCATGCTCACCTCGGGACTCGTTCGGTCAACCGGCAACTGGTTTTGGCGCCTGGGCCCCTTTCTCAGCCCCTGTTTCTTAAAAAAAAAAAAAACGTTTGCTTTTCTTTACCTCGGTGTAAAGCGGGACGCGGCCGAGCGCGCGCGCGAACGCAAGTGTGGCTGTGCAAGAGCGCGGTCACACGGGCAGTTCAGACACACATGTCCAGTTAACACACACACATATACATTCACCTGCGGCACACGCATAAATGTGTTGAGCTGGAAAACAAAGGTGTACGCACACATGTGTACACGTGGAACACGCATGTGTGCACACGTGAGCAAACACAAATGCTCACCTAAAGCGCACACACGTTTGCGCACCTCGAAAACAATCATGCCGCCGGATGTTCACTTAGAACATACTAATGCGTTCACGTGTCCAATTGCAATTGGAACACACATGTGCGTACACGTGGAACACACATGTGTGTACACGTGAACACACACACGTGAACACACACATTTATGTGCACCCGGAACACACACACACACGAGTGTTCATCTGAAAAAAACATGTGTTAATTGGAAAAGAAACAGGTGTTCAATTGGAACAAACATGCACACGTGGAACACACACATGTGTGCTGCACGCGTGAACACACACATGTATGCGCACAAGGGAAACACAGACACACACGAGTGTTAATCTGATAACAAACACGTGTTCTCCTGGAACACAAACACGTGTCTAATTGGAACAGAAGTGCACGTGAACACACATATATGTGTGCACCCGGAACACACACATGCGTTCATGTGAAAACAAACATGTATCCACCTGAAACACGAACACGTGTCCAATTGGAACACACATGTGTGCGCACGTGAACAAACAAATGTGTACACGTGGGTGAACACACATACATGCGCACGCGGGGCAGACACACACGCACACACACGTGTTCATCTAATAACAAGCATGTGTTCTCCTGGAACACAAACATGTGCTCTTCTAGAACACAAACACGTGTCCAATTGGAGCGCACGTGTGCGCGTGACCACACAAATGTGTACATGTGGAACACACATATGATGCGCGCGCGGAGCAGACACACACACACACGTGTTCATCTGATAACAAACATGTGTTCTCCTGGCACACATACACGTGGCTGATAAGAACACACATGTGTGTACACGTGAACACACAAATGTGTACACGTGGAACACACATACCTGTACAAATGAACGCACATACATGCGCGCGCAGAGCAGGCACACACACACACACGTGTTCGTCCGAGAACCAGCATGTGTTCTCCTGAAACCCAAACATGTGCTCTTCTGGAACACAAACACGTGTCCAATTAAAGCGCACGTGTGTGCGTGAACACACACATGTGTACACGTGGAACGCAGACACACACACACGTGTTCATCTGATAACAAACATGTGTTCTCCTGGAGCACATACACGTGGCTGATAAGAACACACATGTGTGTACACGTGGACACACATATGTGTACACGTGCAACACGCATGTGCGTACACGTGCACACACAAATGTGTACACGTGGAACACACAGATGTGTACACGCGAACACACACACACACACATATGCGCGCCCAGACACCACACACATGCGTGCTCAGCTGATGACAAACATGTGTTCCTGGAACACATGCACATGCGTACACCTGGAACACATATGAGAGTGCATTTCTGCTCACCTGCAACACACATTCGGAACCCATACACGTGCTCAGGCATTTGTGTTCACGCGCAACACTGGCGCAGACCTGGATCACACAAACATGTTGAACAAGAACCATGTTCTGTGTTGACTTGCAACACACATATGATCACATGGAACACACGTATGTGCACATGTGGAGAAACATGCGCAACACAGATGTGCAACACACCTGCGGTCACCTGGGCAACAAAAATGCGTTCACATGGAGTTTACATTTTCTGCACGCCTGGGCGACACCATAACCAAGTTCCCGAAGCCAGCTGTGAGGCGCTATTCCATGGCTAGCGCGCGAGCCTGCTGTTGCTGCATCTGCTACTACTGCTAGTACTATCAGTATCGGATGCGTCTCCAGCATTTACAGGCTTCAGCTTAGCAAAAGCTCTCCGGCGCACTTCGCTTCTTTCTCGCGCAGCTGCGCAGTGTCTTTCGTATCGAGCAATCTGTTGATCGATGGAACGCTCTAAAGTGCCTCTATCATACTGCGGCAACTCTTCGTATCGATTCAGAAAAGCATTTGGTTTTGCAGGGAAATGCGCAACCCAATTCTTCCGTACGCTCGGTACAAGGCATCCCTGCCCTCTTGCCTCAACCGTTTTTTTCTCCCTTTGTCCAGCAAATCACATTCCATGGCACATCCTCGGGCGATGGATGAGGCTTGCAGAGGGGTCGTGAACCAGTCCATCACTACATTTTCCACCAGATAAGCTGGCTTCCTGATCAGCAGCGGTTTCAGCTTTTCAAGAAACTGTGCGAATTTGACAAACAACTGCGCTGCCGGCTCTGCAGCTGCGCGCCCCGTCACGCAGCTGAAGTCAGGGCACGGTGGACCAGCAGTGATCAAGAGTTGGCAAGACCCTTGCTGCAAGATGGCACTAGCAGCCAGTTGTTCGGGTTGCTCCGCGGTCAAGCCCCCACGCTGGAACACATTGTTGCGCGCCACTTGCTCAGCAACTGCAACTGCGCATGGGTTGATTTCCCACGAAAAGGTGGCCCTAACTTTGACGTTCAAGGATTGAAGCACCAAAGAGGCAGAGCCCACACCGCAATGTGAGCTAGCCTGGCACTTGCTGGAGGCACACTGCCTAGGAACCCCATCGTCTGGGTCTGTCCCTTGTACTGATTTGCTGATGAGGGCTGTGGAAGGTCGGGTCCCCCGTGATGGGGCCCTATTCGTCAATCGGTTTCCCGGCAAGGTTGGTCCGGGTTTCCCAAGCGGTCATCTGCGCGGCGCCACTTGTTGCCTCCACCCCGCCATCCTTGCTGGTGCATCCTTGCTGGTGCCATCCTTGCTGGAGACGCTACTGTCGCTGGAGCTGGAAGACGATGGGATCGCCGAAGTCTCATCGGGGAAGCACCTGAGGCAGAATTTGAGGCAGGCAGCCTTCTGGCTGACGCGGGAAAAGGAAGACCCATATTGCCACCCGCATCTGGCTTTCCAGCGGATCGGTGGCAGCATGCGCTCATCCGTAGCTGCTAGGTGCATGCGCTTGTTTCTGGGCTGCACAACATGTGCGGGGAAGGCTTCCTGCACGGCCTTGCCAAGAGCTTCGACCCTCGCACGGATCACGCCCAGATCAGGCTCTGCTGCGCTGGACCCGCTGCCAGCCACCACGGCAGCTGCCAAAGGCTGGGCGCTGCACACGCCTCTGCCGCTTGCACTCTCGGGCCTGCTGATCAAGATCAGGCAGGTGAGGATCGCCCACAGGATCCCAATGGCTGCCAAGCGCCCCGGGCGCAACACTCAAAGCTCTCCCCACCCCTGCGCGCGTTGGGGCAACATCCCGCACTGCTCCAAGCGCACGCGGCCTCAGCCCCGGGGAGGACTTGCACGCGTGTTTGGACGACATTTACGTTACTTGTCAGCCCAAACGTGCGCCTGCTGCAAATATCTCTCTATGGCTGCAGAAGACCACCTGCCCTGCAATTGGATCATACGGCGGGGTAATCCCAGATTACTGAGATGGGCGCCAGCAATGCGACAACAATGTCCGCCAAACCGATGGACTTCTCTGCCCTGACAAGACATTGCGGAAGGACGCGATGACCTGCGCCATCGACGCAACTGCTCCTTCAGAGTTGGGGAGAAGAGGCCTGGTCTCAAAACCCTCACCTTGCAGCATTTCTAGTCGCCGAAGGTGCCGCTCTGCTGCGCAAAACGGGCACAATTCTTGCTGTCTGCACTGGGCGTCAGTCTTGAAGATGGGCAGGAGAAACGAAACTTCACGGCTTGAGTGATGTAGTTGCAAGCGCCCTGCCACTGCGGCCGCTATCTCTGCCTCTCGCAGCATGCGCCAGCAACACGCCACAATGAAGTCCCCAATTGCATGGACGTCCCTGAGGTCAAACGGACGGCACTCCTGATCTTCACCGGTCACCCTGCGCAGCAGCCAAACGTTGAAGCTGTCCTTGAGATGGCCTGGGCCCAAGCCACGAACCACTGCGCGAGTTATATCCTTGATTCCTTGCGCGAGTTCGGGGGGAAATCTGCACCCCAGTTGATTGCAACTGATGCGAAACGATGGCTGCAAAATATTGCTTGGCAGTCTTGTACCTGCCGGCGCGCAAGCTCGCGCCAAAAGCCCGGAGGTTCTTCATATAGTGGCCAAGCAGGCAGCTCCCACGCGTAAGCCACCCTTTCATAGAACCGGACCCAAGAGTATCGCTGCTTCAAGAGCATCCAAGGATTGCTGCCTGTGTTCGGCGCGGCGGCCAATATTGCTGCGGCAGCGTCAGCCGTCGACTGCCCGCGGGACGCCTGCAAATCCCTTCTAGCTGCTAGCGGCTCCACCGCCGCAGCTAGAGTCTCCTGGCAAGCCATTCATCAATGACTCAAGGGCCCATGCTGGGAGACCGGCCTGTAGTAAATCTCGCTGCCCCAACAATCCAAAAGATGTGACCCGAGCAACCACAAAGCATTCGGCAAACTCAGTGAGGCCATTTCTACGGAGAGCGCCCCAAAGGCCACAAGCATTCATGTCACTGAGCCACAATTACTACACACAGGGTGCTGCAACCGATGAGGCCCAGCCCAAGTGACTTCTGTATCAACTGCTTTTTTGGAAGTCCTGTCCTAATCACCATCCTTGTCATCATCAATGGCGTTTTCCAACTCGTGAAGGGCCAAAGGCAGACTCGATCCGCCCTCTTCCATGGCGCTCAAAAGAAAATGGAACTCTTGGACCAGCGACTGCGGTGTCACGCAGTTCTTGCTGGACATGTCCATGCACACAACAAGTTGTGTTTCACTGCATATCAGTGCGTGCATATGAGCTTGTTTTTCAATGGATGCGCCCCAGAACGTTCTTCGCCCTTCTCCAAGAAATGATACCATGAACAACGAGCCACACGACCCACACCCACTAACACTGTTCTTTGCACCCAAGAGGACCTGGAAAGATTGAGTTGTTACCCTGATGTTTGGTTGATATTTTGGCTGCCCAAAGGTGACGAATATCCCTGCCAACCTCCAGCGAAGGTGTTTTCTTCCGCCAAGGCGCCATGCGGCTCGGCGGCATGCCCGCATACATCACGGGCTTCTCCATTGGTTTCTGGCCTGCCCACCACCAGTCCCTCCCATATAGGCATTGGTTTTATTGAGCGGTGGGCACCTAGGTCTATTTTGCAGCCTGCTTCTAGGTGTCGGGTGTAGGGTTTGGGCTTGCTACATCATCTATCAGTGTCCATGGCACCTCCTCCCCGGAGCAAGTCGGAACTGAGCTTCTAGCGCAGAAAGGGCGCGATTTCCTTGATTATAGAAAGTGATTTAACGATTCGGAATCAGAGCAAAAGTTTTGGCGGCGTGTTCTGTTTCTCACCACGCGGTTCCCCCTGGTTATGGTTGTGTCAGAAAGAGTTGAAACATGTGTATATATATATATATGCTTACATAAATACATTGTATATACATAGAAAGATAGATAGATGGATAGATAGATAGATAGATATGGCCCGCGAAAGTCTGCAGCTTGGGTGGCGCTTAACGGCTTTGGACACTTAGGGCCACTCTTATCTTTTAACAAATAGGCCCTCCGCCCGGAAGGGAAGTGGTTCAGGGTGGTTTGAGGTTAACTTAGGGCTGGTTTAGGGTTGGTTTAGGAGGGTTGGTTAGGGTGGTTTAGGGCTGGTTTAGGACGTTTATGGTTGACTTCAGGCTGATTTCAGGTTGGCTCAGCGTGTTTAGGGTTGGTTTAAGGCTGGTTTAGGGCTGGTTTAGGGTTGGTTTAGGCTGGTTTGGGTCCAGGTTTAGGACTTGCTTAGGGTTGATTTAGGGTTGGTTTTGGGTTGGTTTGGGGTTGGTTTTGGGTTGGTGTAGGGTTGGTTTGGGGTTGGTTTTGGGTTGGTGTAGGGTTGGTTTATGGTTGGGTTTAAGGTTGGCGTAGGGTGGTTTGGGGTTGGTTTGGGTTGGTTTAGGTCATGTTTAGGGTTAGGGTTGGTGTAGGGGTGGTTTAGGGTCAGTTTGGGGTTGGTTTAGGGCTGGTTTTGGGCTGGTTTTGGCTTAGGGTTGGTCAAGGGTGGTTTATGGTTGGCTTTGGGCTGGTTTACGGCTGGTTTATGGTTGACTTCGTTAGGGTGGTTTAGGGTTGGTTTAAGGTTGGTTTAGGGTTGGTTTAGGGCTGGTTAAAGGTTGATTTAGGTTGGTTTAGGGTTGGTTTACGGTTGGTTTACGGTTGGTTTAGGGTTGGTTTAGGATTGGTTCAGGATTGGTGTAGGGTTGGTTTAGGGTGTAGATCTGGTTGGTTTACGTTGGTTTCGGGGTTGGTTAAGGGTGGTTTAGGGTTGGCTTTGGGCTGGTTTAGCGACCGACCGACCAACCGACCAATTCACCGACCAATCCACCGACCGACCGACCGACCAACCGACTGACCGGGGCGACCGAGACCGACCCACCGACCAACCGGGGCAACCGACCGACCGACCGGGGCGACCGACTGACTGCAAGACAGACCGGCCGAGCCAAAACACCAGCACCACGCAGCAAAACGGCCGCACCAAACCTAGGAAAAAAACCGGGGCCCCTTTGGGATAGCTTCAACACAAAAACAAGCTTGAAACCACATTTTGGGGGAGCCAGCCTCATTCTGAGATACAGCTGAGCTGTGCCCAAAGCCTTTTGACTTTTGTGTACCTACGTGATGATCAAGGAAAACATAGCGTAGCCATACCAAAACCGCCAGGGAATGGAAGCCGAAGCGCCCACAGCCCACCTGCCAGCAGGGAAGGGAACTGCACGGTACTGGCTGGGGACTGTGCCGTGAGCGCCGGCTGCGTGAAGCGCCGGAGGTTCCTGAGGGAGCTGAACCACTTGTCCCCGTTTGACACATACCCATTTTGACACATACCCATTTGCAAGGGCCACGTCCCCCAAGTAACTCGCAAGGTCGTGGCCAAACATTGCGAGCTTCCATTTTTGGAACCCGATTTATCGTTTTTTTGGGAGGGTACACCTTTTGTTGCGTGCGTTAAAGGGATGCCAAAAAGGAGAACCCGCCCATGTATTTCTTGCCAACATGTTGTTGACTTTCCCATGAAGCTGTCAAGCTTCGGGGACTGCGCTGGGCTCTCGCGACTGCTGTGCATCGTAGAGACCGTGTCCATGGTGGCGTCCAAGGGCTGGTCCTCCCCAAAGAAACGAAGCGTTGGCATGGAGCCCGAGTCAAGAGCACGATATAGAGAGATATGAAAGGAAAGAAGGAAAGAAAGAAAGAAAGAAAGAAAGAAAGAAAGAAAGAAAGAAGGAAGGAAAGAAGGAAAGAAAAGAATCCACCACCTGCCTTCGCCTGCCAACTGGCCGAAATTGGGTTGCGGGCGGAGCAAGCCCCAAGTCGGTCCAGGTTCTCCTTGCCCAGGAAGGACTTCTCCAAGCTCCCCTCATGGTTGGCGGGGCGGTGCTCCAAAACCTCCTGCGCCTGAGCCGGAATCGACGTGCCGCGTTTTCAAGGTTCCATGTAGACGTAAACGTCACTTCGGTTGCTGGATCAATAATCCTAGAACAACCGGGCGCCTTGAAAGGCCGATTTGTCAGGAACCTCTGGAGGGCCGACTACAGGAAGCCATTGGATCGGGCGCAACACAACCATGCGGTTCAGCTCCCAAGTACGCCTCTTGCTGGCAAACATCCATTGGAGGAAGAAGCGTCCTTGGTCTTCCGCCAGTTTTCCCATGGCAAGGCCACCCGGCGCCCGCGCCGCCCGGACGCCTGCTGCAGCAACTGCACCGCGCTGATGCAGCGCTGGTCCGAGTCTGCTAGGTGCTCCCGAAGCTGGCGGTTCTCCTCGCCGGAAGCCCAGCGGTGGTGGAGCCAAGAAACATAGGTCGCGATATACAGTGGAAGCAAAATGTCGAAGTCGAACTGATGCGAGCATAACGCTGACAAAAACAATTGGTGCGGGTTTGTCTTGATTGGTTCTTCGCCTTGAATGGTTAAGAGTTTGTAAGCAACCATACGTTGCTTGGTTGGACTTGTAAACTTCAACAACCGCGCCTCTCACATTCAGAACGGTTTTTGTCGTGTTCCCCTATTGAATCATCTAACTCCCCTTCATTTGGCTGCAATTTCTTCAGCCTGCGGTTCTCAACTCTTTTTCTTCCGCCTTTGCCTCTCTCTCTCTCGCTCTCGCAGAGGTAAGCTCCTCGCAGCACCTTAGCAAATCAACAGTTGAATTCAGGCCGCAAAACGGCGCGGACGTGCGAGCCCCGCCGAGGAAGTGAGTGTTGCGTAATTCTGAGAAGCAAAGGGTTGATGGCTTGCTTTCTGATCCGTTCCCAACAAAAGCCCCAGCCAGCCCTTTCGCAAAAGAGGTGGGTTCTGGCTACTGTTACCAGATGCGCGCGCACCATGCGCAGGTTCCCGCAAAACAAGGCACGCATCACAGAACATGTCCTGAATCACATGCAGCATCCTGAGCGCAAGCAGCCCAGTGGGGTTGACAGCTGCGCCACTTCTCAACCAAGCGCAGCGTGACTTCTGGCAGCTGCTGAAGCAAATGGACAACGTCCAAATTCCAAAATGAGACTTCATCTGCATCAGAAGGCACTCTCGGATGTTCAGGCAACATGAAACCACCAGACCTGGTCAAGGCCGCCCCCTGGTCAAGGCAGCAAACGTCCACAAGGTGCAAGCAAGCGGCTTCCCATGGCAAGTTGACCTAGCGCCTGGTGACTCAAGCGAAACAACTTCAAGATCGAAACCCTCGTGCTCTGCGCCAGGGCAGATTGATGAGCTTCAAACGTGCAGGGCGCTGCTCTATCCCTCCCGCTTGCGTGAGCACCCTCCCAAGCGTCCGGCCTCAACTTTAGAAAAAGATCAGGGAAAACAATCGCGATGCTTCCAAAAATGAGATCTCCTTATCCGACCAGTGAGGCCGGAGGAGCGAGCACCGGGCAACCCGCCCCGTAGGGGCTGTGCCACCGGTCGAGTAGGGCAACAAAGACAAGTCGGGAGCCCGCAGAACAGGTGGGAAGAGGAAATCCGATCTTTCGTTCGAAGTTCGAAAGCTCCACTCTTTCCCTCCCAAACTTCTGCCCCGGGTGCCCATGAGCCCACTCCTCCCGCAGGTGCTCGAACTCCTGTCGCATCTCCGATGTGAAGACTTCTCCCTCCTGGAACTCTTCGCCCTCGAACTCTTCGCCCTCCATGTACTCGCCCTCCTGGTGCGGCGGGCAAACTATGGGAGGAAAACTTGAGATCCCCGCCCGCAACTCCGTTGCCATGCGCCTTTTTGGCATTTTTCCTAGCAGGCCTCCAAAAAAAACAAGGAGGAAGGGAGGACAAGGGGGTAGGAACAAAGGACCAATGGAGTAACCGGCGAAAGTGGCAAGAAACGGCACAGTTTGGATGCCGTCAAAAAGAGGTGGGGAGAGGACAACTCTGGCTGTGACTGTTTCAAAGCGACGCCCAGCGGGGACGGAGCAACTGTTTTGGGGGAAGTGCCGCTCACTTCGGCAAGAAACAGCTCTTCACTGCTTAATTGCTTCGTTGCTTCTGCCCATCACCATTGACTAAAAGTTGGGCCCCTTTTCGGATGGCATTTGAAAGATCGACACCAAGTCTTCACGCCCACGCCTCGCCGCCTTCCCCCTCGCCGCCCTCGCCCTCGCCGTTGGCCCCCACACTGCGGCGGCGCCGGCGCACGGGCGCCGGGGTCTCCTCCTGATCGTTTGAAAGAAGAATTGCCTTGTCTGAAAATTTTGGCGCCCCATAAATGGTGTTTCTAATTGTCGGTTTCCTTGAAAACACACTTGCTTGAACAAATCTGCTTTCGGTTTTTCGGTCAAGGGGTATGCCCAGAGTTTGGTTGAACAGATTCTGCCATGGTCTCCTGCGGCTGGTTCTCCTCGCCCATCTCAATGATCACCCCCTGCGATCCGGCGGGGAGGATGTCCGGCAAACGAAGGCAAACTAGGGGAAACCAGTGTGTAAAACCTAGAGCTAAACGTCAACATGCCTGGGTCTCATTTGCCATCACCAGGAAATTCGGGTTGGTGCGCAGTTGGTGTGCCTGAGGATCCTTCTAGGAACATGCCCGTCCCTAAGCCCGGCCTTCTCCAGCATGGACAGGGCGAACTGCACGTGGGCCAAGCGGCCCCGCGCCTGGCCCACGTTGGCCATCTTGTCGCGGAGGACGGTGTTGACCTCGCCCGCTTGAGTGGGTGACCCGGAATCGCTGCCGCGCTGTTTCATCCACACTGCGGTTGTTCCGCCCGCCAACTGGCTGTGCGCAAAATGCTGGGGGCCCCTTCAAGTAGCTGATTTCCTCCTGGTGTCGTTGAGAACAAGCAGGGCTCAACTGATTTTGATATGTCTCGCACTGAGCCTGAGGAACGGGGTAAGCCGCGCCTTGCCGTGCTTCTGCCTGATGCGGCCAATGCCCTCTTCCATCTTCTCGCCTGCGCAGGGTAACAAGCAACTGAGGGTACCATGTCGGGGACAAAATCCCAAAGGGGGAAATCTTGACGGTCATCTGCCGGCTTCAATGACTGCGACATGGCCTGATGCACGTTCGGGCCAGCCAAGGCAGAAAAAGGCCGCCCGAGCAACTTCCCCCGGCTGCAAAACTGAGAGCGGTTGTCTGCACCCTGGGATGATTTTTACAGGAAAACCACTGATTGGAGGGCTCCCTGAAGCGTTCGGGTGGGAACCTTCAAGCCCAGGAAATGCCCAGATAACACAAAGGATGGATTAGGCCGACCGGTACTTCCAAGCAGACAAGAACATTTGTGAATGATGGCGATGCCTACATTGCAGACAAAAAGGGGTACATGATGGCTGACCACCAAGACCACTGGGGGTCCACGGGACAAATTCGAGAGTTTGTTTGCAGTCTTTGCCGTGAAAAATAAATCACGAAATTTCGACGGGTGACTCGTTTCAATCAACGTTGGCCCGGATTCCCAGACTCCCAAACGGTGCGGAACGCGGCCTTCGCGGTTCTTCTTCACTGTGGCCTGCTGCGCCTGCTGCTCTGTGCGGCTCAGCTGGCCAGTCAGCTTGTTCACCTGACATGCGGCTTGTCTTCAGGGAAACCCTACACGGTCTGGGTTGTCGTGCTTTGGTTTCCGTTCCAGAAAATAACAGCGACACCCGCGCAAAGAGAGAAGGACAACGCAACCAAAGAAAAACTGTGTCAAATTGCGGGTTTCAGGAAAGGTGGTTTCATGTCACTTAGTGGCCTTGGAGCGAAACTCTGGGCCCACCAAAGTAGAGGTGAAAGGGTTTGTTCCTTGGGTCGGCTATGTTGTCCGCGGTTCGGCGGGACAGTCCTGACAACAGTGCTCAAGTTTGCTTCCAAACACCACTGTTCAAAGGACACGGGTCATTGACCACACTCTTAGGACTTTGTTTTCGCCATAGGATACGACGGCCAGTGGCGGCCAGGGTGCCGACCGCGGAGACGTTTCAGCGTTTCAGCCCGCCTCCTGCTCGCTCTTGGTGAGGCCCCTCTGCGCCTGCTGCAGCTCCCGGCTCAGCTTCTTCTTGGCTTCCCGCAGCTCCTGCCGAAGGATACAACAGCTCCCGCCAAAGAGGAGATTTCATTTGTGTTGCAAATATATGGACCCCCCCCCACCTAAGGAACAGAACTCAAGAAGGGTCCCACACACGGCGAAAGGTCAGGGCTCCCTACTCCCCAGGCTTCCTGGAAACAAAACGTAAGCCACTTTAGATTGCCCCAACAAGTGCTGTTCAAAACCGCCCTCTAAGGGGAGAAACAGGTGCTGAAGACCAATTGCACACATAGGTGTACTGACATGGCTTGTTTCTGCTTGGCCCCCCTTTAAAGCCATCCAATAAGGGGTGCACCTTTCTACTCAGCCCCACGTTTCGCCTGTGCCCGCCTGTGTGCGCTTGCGCTCTGCCAGCTTCTTCGCGCGCTCCTGCGGACTGCCGAGTCAGGAGATCCTCAACCCTTAGGGGGCGCATGGGGCCCTTGGGGTTTTTGGGGTCTGGTTGGGAAGGGTCGATGCCTTTTGATGAGCTGGGTTACGCGCCCTCCTGCAGGCGATCGGTGGAGAATTTCCAATAACTCTTTCAGCATGTGTTTCCGAGCGAAACGCGAGAGATTGGCGACAACAATGAAATCGCTCAAGGCCTCTTGGCCTTTTGGGTCAACAAAAGCTGCAAGATCTCTCAGACCCCCTCTCTGCACGCTCTCTTCTGCCCCTCTCCTCATTCTTCTGCTGGGTCTCGAGATCCCTGAGCTTGGCCATCAACTCCGGGTCCTTCTGCGGGGAGCTTGCCCGCGGGTTGCCTCGCGCTGTGGCCGGCCGCATGGCTTTGAAGGCGTTGGTGCCTTTCAACGGCGGAGTCGGTGAGGTCGCGAAAGCGTTCGAGCCACGCGCTGCCGGCTGTGAAAGCGCGGGGCGTTCTGCACACTCAGCCGGAAGACACCAGGGCGGACGGTGGAGCTGCGCTCGCCAATGTCTAACTGCAAAGCTGGGAATGGCAAATCTGTTCGACAACTTTGCTTTGAAATCCAAAGGGCGGCAGCCACCTCAAGGTGGACCCGTACACAGACCGACACACTCACGCAAATGAGGTACTGCGCAACAGACAGGGCACCGCTAATGCGCTGCGGGCCTCTCCCTTGCGAGTGAGCTACAATCAGTATCAATCGGACCCCCCAAATCGTGCCAAGCGATTTGGATCTGAATTTCAAATGGGTTTTGGTGAATGCTTGGTTCCAATCGCTGGAACCTCACTGGAGCCTTGAGGCTTCCCCTTTTCTGGTCACGTACCCCAAAGGGGTGGAACTGAAACAAACATGTGGTTCCAAGTGGATGTCCGACCTCTATTCGTCATCTGCTCCAACCAAAGAAAACTCTGGCAACTGTCCAAAAGGATCGCTGGAACGGCTTCCCCAGGGCTCACTCTGCGCTCTTTCCGACTCTAAGCTGGGATTCGTCGGCGGATCCCGGAAGCCCCACAGCCCGATGCTTCTCTCGCGGGGCGACGTCCGGAGCAGTGTTGGGTTGCCCTCCCCAGAGACTTCACGTCTTCAGACTACTCTTGGGCTAACACCAGGTCGCCAGCATCCACAGCCCAAAAACGAAAGCGCAGGGCCAACCCCTCCGCCGCCACCCAGGAGGCTGATCGCTTTGCCTTTGGCAAGCGATCCAGGCTGGGGACCCGAACTTCGCACCGGGCGAATCCACGCGCGCGCCTGAAAAGGTCCCACGCTGCCGTAGGAGCTTGGTTTACTTGTTTCGTGTGGGGAACACGTGTTGATTTGGTTGAGAAACAACGCGCATGCCCTGCGCACGGAGACACCGTCAGCATGTCGTTCGTTCGCGTCCGAACCATCCCAAAAGGTGGTTGTCCCTTGAGACAAACCCACAACATTAACCCAGGATGGCTTAATGATTGCTTGATTCCTAGGTGGGGTGCAAGCCCACTTTTTAGAGGAAGCTTCACGTTTTGGGGGGGGGACATCCCAAAAAAAGTCACGCAAGGTCCCACTATCCAGGATTGAAAGGAAGTTATCCTCGCTGTTGAAACAACCCCCATCTCCACCTCATTTCCAAACGTCAAATGGAATTGCCTGGGACCTGGCAAACGCTGATCTGCGTGCCATGGCGGTTTGTACGCGATGGCCGCCGGTTCGAGGGCAAGGAAGTGGGTTTGCAGCGGAACCCCTCCCGGGGCTTTGACCAAAGTGTTGACACTTGGCCCCTGCTGGGGTCTAACCGGAGCGAAACTGTCACTTCCTTGCCTCGGATGAGACAGGCTGCCTCACCTGTGGAAGCACCCTATCTACAGTTGGCACCCCGTGCTCTCCGAGACCTGAGGCCCGACAGGGCGTCAAGAACCTGGCTCCAAAGCTGTCCTGAAACTGGGCAACAGCGATAGTCCCGAGAGCAACAGGCAAAAACCATGTGTGCGGCGCCAACCGCGCGCTTCGTCGCCAGCTTTCGCGGACTTCGTGGAGCACTGTGGCTCACCTGGACAGGTATCAAAGTGAGATTCCCGTCCCACCACTACCTCATCACTTTATAGGGCATTGCTCACTTCCGAAAGCAACATTGATCCACCAAGCATCCACACCCGGAAAGGCAGGAGTGTCTTGCTGGCTACTATCAAGGCTGATGTTGATGGGCATCCTTGTAGGGACTAGTGGGTCATTTTTTAGGGCAGCATGTACAAAAGCTGTCAAGCGATTGCGCGGCATGCCACTGGGAATTTCCCATGTGGGCGCCCTTCG
Organism: Effrenium voratum; assembly: GCA_963377175.1. Classification (NCBI taxonomy): domain Eukaryota; class Dinophyceae; order Suessiales; family Symbiodiniaceae; genus Effrenium; species Effrenium voratum. The sequence continues at coordinate 961,930 of CAUJNA010003672.1, read as the reverse complement.
CTTGACTCGCAACATCCTGAAGCTCTGGCGCTTGCGAGCTTTACTCAACCAATTACTCAATATGCATGCAAGCCCTGGTTGACCATCAAAACTGGCAAGAAGTGAAGGGATGAGCTGCTTCCCGAAAGACGAAGCATGTTCCTCTTTTGGGTTCGCAGCGAGAAACTGGTTGGAACCTGCATGATTCATCACGGTCGATCGTTGGTTTACTTGCGTAGGTCTATGAATGCGAATCTAGCAATTTACCTTTGGTGGACATCATTTGCATGGGGATGCACCAAACCACGAATCCACGAATCTTGTGCCACTGTTCCCATCAAATAGCCGTAGCTTCATATTCTTCCAAAGACCGGCACTGTTCGCTTAGTGGTTGCTGTCTGGTTTTTCGTTGGCTGTTCTTGTTTGTTTGTGGTCTTCTTTTGGGGGGAGTTTGAAAAGTAAACCAAAAGCAAACAACCATGTTTTGGGGGGGGGGGGGGGGGCCTGAGACGAATCCAAGGCTCGCCGTGCCTGATCATCGTGGGCGCCAAAGGCGCCGCCTTGCGAGTGAGAGTTCCTGGTGACTCCGTTCCGAGTTCGCCCTCCCCGGCGCAAAAACTGGCATCATCCTGAATGAACTTTGTTGTTGCCTTGTGACGGAACTTGTGGAATTCAAGGAGCTTGGTCTAACTGACGGCCTAAACAAAAAGCCACCCATGTCCTTGCTGGGCAGTTGGAGGGGAAACTTTTGACGTTGTCCCAAACGCTCAAAGTCTCAATCGGTCAAACCAAAAGCAACTAGAGGGATTTGGCGAGCGCTCTTGTGAAGAGCAAGGCTCTTTGTATGTCCACTTTTTCTTTGTGTGTCCGCTTGAACAGCATCCCAATGTTCAACTAGCCCAAAGAGGATGCTAAAGCCAACAACAAAAAATAACAAGGCTCAACAGTCACAAACACGCGTCTCCAATCATGAGATAATGTAAAGTGGTACCCTGGTACCCCGCAAACCCTATAATGATTGAGGTTGCATGAAGACCCCATGGCTCCTTCGCCCCCTGGCGACATCTCCCAAGCTCCGGACCACGGGCTTGCGCATGGACGGGGGGATGGCAACGGGCTCCGCCTCAATCGCCCGTCCGGCGCGGGCCGCGCCCCCTGGATTTGGCCCCCGGCTTCCCTGAAAGAAGCAACTCAGATCGAACGGCCCCAGCTCGCATCCTCCGGGTGTCCCTGCCATGGGCATCCTGTTGGGAGGCATCATGCCCATGCGCTGCAAAGGCACCGCACTGGCCGAGCCCTGGGCACGCTTGGCTGTGGGGGAAGAGGGGCTTAGGAAGGTCACAGTTTCTTCTGCCCCAACTCGAGTCAATGTCGCAAGATTTTCAGCCACAAATGTCTTGCCTACGCTGAAGCACCCATTCTAGGGTGGCAGTAAGCTGGGTTCGGAAGGGTTTGGGGCGGGCAGAAGGTGGCATAGGGTGGGGTTCCAACAGATTTGGAGTAAAGGCCACTTTTTGAAACTGAGGGCGAGAGGGAGCCCTGTCCATGAAAAACTCTGGAACTGCTGCAATGGCTTGGACCAAGTGCCATTCCGACTGGCATGCAACCACATCGCACCACTTGGAGCCCCGAAGAACACAAACCCCTTGCTTGCGGGCACCAAATCCGCAAAGCACTTCTAGGGTCGTTTCCTGGCGAAACCCTGCGTCCCTGGCCAGGAACGACTGGCCCATGGGCTTCATGGCGTCCTCGCTGGGAGTCGGGGCGCGACTCGTTCCCTGTTTTTTTCCGGAAGTCGAAAACCTAGAGCCCCGCCAAAGAGGAACTTGGAAAAGCAACCCGGAAGACAGAAAGTTCTAGTTCAAAACGACAAGAACGGTGCTTCTCGCAAAATATGGCCCTTCGCTCTATCGCATGGCTTTTCACGGCAAAGGAAACCGCCCAAAGGGGTGCGGTTGGGAAACACGTGAGTGTTTTCTGCGAAAAACCTGTTCAGTCTTCATCTGACTACATCACCCGCAAGCGGCTTGGTTGCGCTTGTTTCCCTTCCCCTTTTCCGCCGAGCGAAAAAAATAAATAGACGTACAAGAGGGCATGTTTTGTAACATCGTTCAGCCTTCCAACAAACCATTCAGGCCAAACAAACCGAATACAACAAGGCACTGGAACACACGACACCGCAACCCCACCCGGTCCGGGAAGGGCGTGGGCTGGTACCCGAATGGCCGCAGCATGGCGCCCGGCACGGCGCCCGGCGTGGCGCCCGGCATGGCGCCCGGCATGCTCACCTCGGGACTCGTTCGGTCAACCTGGGCAACTGGCTTTGGCGCCTGGACCCCTTTTTCAGCACCTTTTTTTGTCTTGGGCCCGGAGCATTCCCTTCTGCCCGGCTTTGACAGGTGCAAGCAAAAGGAAATAAGGAAGAAGAGAAAGGTGGCTGGTCTCACCAAACACCATTCCTTTCCATACTCCCAGGATCAACCATAGATCAACTAGACTTGCCAAAGCGAAGAAATATTTGAGATGGAACCACGCAGGGTTTCTCAACATACTGATGGACCGCAGAAGAAACGCAGCCAGAAAAGGGAAAGCGCCTGTGGGCAGCACGGGAAAATGGTCACCCAAGCGCAATTTCCCAAATGGCCCCGATTGCAGATTCACACAAAAAAAGGCCTCTTGTCCAACACAAAGGGTTGTTTGGTTCTTTTGCGCGCCCATGCTCTTTTCAGGTGATTCAATGCGGATCGCGACTGCGTGCGGTGTCACGTTGAGAGAAGTTCCTTGTGCCAAACAGGAATTTGGATGTTGCTCCCTTTGCTGAATTATTCCCTTCGCAGGAGAGACTTGAAGAAAACTACTGCAAAAGCCTGTTCCCTACTCATTTCAGGGATGGGCCCCCCCCCCAGACAAACATCGATCTACGAGCGAGACAGGGTTGCAAAACCTGCTGGCCGGCTCTGGTTCCCGTTTGGTTGGGGCGAGGAAGGCCCCTGTCGGCTTGCGCCAGGACACTTTGCTCCACGTCCGTACGAGCCATGGTCAAGATACATGGTTCGTGCAATGGACATGCGTCAGGCATACAGCCTTTTGTAAAGACAAGTAAAGGAGCTTGACGAAGCAGCTTGCCAGTGCAGGAGCCAGCTGGACAGCAAACTAGCTAATTAGATTTCGAGCGAGCTGGCTAGATAGATGGTGAACAAGCATGAACAAGCTAGTTGATCGGCTAATGAGCTGTTGGACCTTGTTCAGATTCGCATGATATGCAGGTGTACATATCACTGTGTGCATATGAGCTTGTCTTTCAATGGATGAACCCCAGAAATGTCTTCGCCCTTCTCCAAAAAATGGTGCCATCAAAACGAGCCATACGACCCACACCCACTAACACGGGTGAGGGATCAAAAACAAACTTGTTAGGCATCAAAAAACCTATTCCTGAAGATTAAAACGAATTATTAGGGATCAAAAAACTTTCTTTCTTAGATTTCCTACCAAAATAGGAACTCAGAGGATCAAAAAAGAAACTTGTTAGGGATCAAAAAATACTTCTTCATGTCGTGGCACGCGCGGCACTTTTGCAAGGTCAGGGGCTTTGTGGCAGGCACGGCACTTTCGCAAAGTCAGGTGAAGAGTTCGTGCAGATTTCGCGGCAGGCGCAGCACGGTACAGGTTTCGCGGCAGGCACAGCACTTTTGCAAGGTCAGGTACAGATTTCGTGGCAGGCACAGTACTTTCGCAAGGTCAGGTACAGATTTCGCGGCAGGCGCAGCACTTTCGCGATTTCGTGGCAGGTGCAGCACTTTCGCATCAGCGCGGCGCAGCACTTTCGCAAAGTACGGTACAGATTTCGCGGCAGGCGCAGCACTTTCGCAAGGTCAGGTACAGATTTCGTGGCAGGCGCAGTACTTTCGCAAGGTCGAGCAGGCGTTGCAAGGTCAGGTACAGATTCGCGGCAGGCGCAGCACTTTAGCAAGGTACGGTACAGATTTCGCGCCAGGCGCAGCACAGTACTTTTTCAGGCGCAGGACTTTCGCAGGGTGCGGTACAGATAGCCCCCCCCCCATGATCGAAGAAGTGATGATTCAACAAAGAGTGATGATGATCGAAGAAATGATGCTTCAGCAAAGAGTGCGTTAATCTCTGTAAACATTCGACAAACCAGCAGGGGGGGTTGGGCGGGGGGGCGGCAGCATGATTCAGCACAGGGTGCGTTAATCTCTGTACACATTCCGAAAATCAGCGTGGGGGTTGGGGGGGGCGGCAGCCCCCCTCCTGATGTTCGAACAAGCGATGATTGAACAAAGGGTAATGATGATCGAAGAAGTGATGATTCAGGAAAGGGTGCGTTAATCTCTGTAAACATTCCGAAAATCAGCGGACGGAGGTGGGGGGGCGGCACCCCCCCCCCCATGGTGATCGAAGAAGTGATGACGCAGCAAAGGGTGCGTCAAGCTCTGTAAACATTCTACAAATCAGCAGGGGGGTGGGGGGAGCGGCAGCCCCCCCCATGATGTTCGAAGAAGTCATGTTTCAACAAAGGGTGCGTTAATTTCGATAAACATTATGAAAATCAGCGTGGGGGTTGGGGGGGTGGCAGCCCCCCCATGATGATCGAAGAAGTGATGATTCAGCAAAGGGTGTGTTAAGCTCTGTCAGCATTCTAAAAATCAGCAGAGGGGTTGGGGGGGGCGGCAGCCCCCCCATGATGATCGAAGAAGTGATGATTCAACAAAGGGTGTTAAGCTCTGTAAGCATTCTACAAATCAGCAGGGGGGTTGGGGGGGGCGGCAGCCCTGCGCGAAGAAGCGATGATTCAACAAAGGGTGATGATGATCGAAGAAGCGATGATTCAGCAAGGGTGCGTTAATCTCTGTAAACATTCTACAAATCAGCGGGGTGGTTGGGGGGGGGGGGGGGGGGCCTTCCTTCCTTCCTTTCTTCCTTCCTTCCTTCCTTCCTTCCTTCCTTCCCTCCCTCCTTCCTTCCTTCCTTCCTTCCTTCCTTCCTTCCTTTTCCCATAGCAATAAAAAAAGTGTCTTTTGATCCCTAATAAAGTTTTTGTTGACCCCTAATAAGTTTGTGTGATGCCTAATAAGTGTTTTTGATGCCTATCCCCACTAACACTGTTCTTTGCACCCAAGAGGACCTGGAAAGATCGAGTTGTTACCCTGATGTTCGGTCGATATTTTGGCTGCCCAAAGGTGACGACTATCCACGCCAACCTCCAGCAAAGGTGTTTTCTTCCGCCAAGGCGCCATGCGACTCGGCGGCATGCCCGCATACATCACGGGCTTCTCCATTGGTTTCTGGCCTGCCCGCCACCAGCCCCCTCCTGTATAGGCATCGGTTTTATTGAATGGTGAACACCTAGGTCTATTTTGCAGCCTGCTTCTAGGTGTCGGGTGTTCGGGTTTGGGCTTGCTACATCATCTATCAGCGTCCGTGGCACCTCCTCCCCGGAGCAAGACGGAACTGAGCTTCTAGCGCAGAAAGGGCGTGATTTCCTGGGAAACAAGCTCTGCTTTTAGCATTCGCACTGTAGAAAGTGATTCAACGATTCGGAATCAGAGCAAACGTTTGGGCGGCATGTTCTATTTCTCACCATGCTGCGGTTTCCCTTGTTTATGGCTGTGTCAGAAAGAGTTGGAACCCTGTCTGGTGCAAAACTGAAACATATATGGTAAGGGTGGCGCTTAATGGCTTTGGACACCTAGGGCCACTCTTGGCTCCCCGCCCTCCACCCCAAACGGAAAGGAGTAAACGGCTCTCTGCCAGAAAAACTGGGTTTGAGGATCGCAAACATGTCCTGACTGCATGCTTTGCTGCTTGAACTTGTCTGGACATGGGAAATCAAACAGTATCATTTGCTCTGCTTTTCGAAATGTGCGCAATTCCTTGTGCATGATGGCGTACGCATGTGTGCAAACATGTTCTTTTGTTAAACTTGGGTTGTGGCTGCGCATTTAAGACCCACCTCCACCTCAGCCCTCCCCCGCTTCTTTGGGATAGCTTCAAGACAAAAAATGAAAGTGATGATCAAGGAAAGCATATCTTAACAAGCCGCGCCCACAGCCCACCTGCCAGCAGGGAAGGGAACTGCACGGTACTGGCCGGGGACTGTGCCGTGAGCGCCGGCTGCGTGAAGGGCCGGAGGTTCCTGAGAGGAGCTCCCCCCCCCCATGCCACAGGGAGCCGAGGCTTTTTGTTTGTCAGGCCTCCTTATTTCAAGGGTTTCCTTAGAAGCCCCACGCTGAGATTGGTTGAGGGGGTGAAGACACCTTGAAAAACAAATCAATTGTGGGATTCAACCATGCTTGCAATCAGTTTGCTTCATTGTATTCAGTGAAACCAGACAGAGTGAGCCATGCATTCTGGGGGACCGAATCCTCATTTCGACACATGCCCATTTGCAAGGGCCACGTCCCCCAACTAACTCCGTGTCGGATTTTGGCAAGGTCGCTGCCCAAAATTGCCGGCTTCCATTTTTGGACTTCCATGGCTCCAGTTGTCGTTGTTTTTTCGAGGGTACACCTTTTGTTGCTTGCTTTAAAGGGACACCAAAAGGAAAACCAAAATCCATTTTGGGGGTCCTCAAAAAAGGGCACGCCCATGTATTTATTTCTTACCAACATGTTGGGTTGCCGGGGGAGTTTGCCTGGACCAAATGACGGTCACTCTGGATGTGGGTTGGGAATTGCGCAAATCCTACGCAAATAGCAGCAAATCGTAGCTTCGGCGCGATCAAAGAATGCCACCAACACTTTGATGCAGCTGCCCAGGCCCCGCTGCCTTGTATACGTATGCAGACAAGTCATGAGCTGCGCTGAGAACTCGCTCAGAACTTCCGTTCCTGCTCGGTACCGAGAGCGCAGCAGGTAGCAAGAAGACCCCAAGCGCTCTTAGACACCAGGTGTCTAAAACCTCACATGGCGCGTAGGGCTGGGAGCTCAGGATCGACTAGTTTGAAGCATGGGTTGGCCTCGACATGCTGGAAACATGGACCCGTGTTCTTTCCATCCGCCCCCCCCCGGTTCCCTCATCCCCTCCCCCTCGACAGCGGCGAACATTCGCTGAGGATCGGCACGCACGGGGCAGCATGAAAGTCCGCGCAACCCCCCCCGTCAACCAAACATGTTGGAGACTCTTCCCATGGAGCTGTCAAGCTTCGGGGACTGCGCTGGGCTCTCGCGGCTGCTGTGCATCGTAGAGATTGTGTCCATGGTGGCGTCCAAGGGCTGGTCCTCCTCCCCAAAGAAACGAAGCGTTGGAATGGAGCCTGAGTCAAATATAGAAAGATAACGGAAGAAAGACACAGAGATATAGCAAGATATAGAAAGATATGGAAAGAAAGAAAGAAAGAAAGAAAAGAATCCCACCACCTGCCTTCGCCTGCCAACTGGCCTAAAGTGGTTTCTCAAGTCGGTCCAGGTCCTCCTTGCCCAGCAAGGACTTCTCCAAGCTCTCCTCGTGGTTGGCGGAGCTACGGTGCTCCAAAACCTCCTGCGCCTGAGCCAGCGGAATCGACGTGCCGCGTCTAGCCAGCCATCGTGTGGTTTTGGTTTAGGCGTCTGGCATCGACATCTCTGTGCTTTCCTCGCAGCCGGGGTGATGCTCAACTTTCTTCCCGTGAACCGCCTTCCGCAGAGTTTTCAAGGATACATGTAAGCGTAAACATCAAGATCCTAGAACAACGGGGCGCCTCAAAGGCCAACAACTTGCCCGGTTCCTGCAGGGACATCTGGAGGGCCGACTGAGCACAGGAAGCCATTGGAAGCCACTGCGGTGCAACACAACCCCTCTTGGTGGCAAACATCCATTGGAGAAAGAAGCGTCCTTGGTCTTCGACCAACTGGGTGTGGGTCAAAATTACACCACCAGGGGACCGCAGGTTTTGGTCCATGTTGCCACTTACAGGGGTTCCATTTTGGGTACCGATTTTTGACCCACAGCCAATTTTCCAATGGCAAGGCCACCCGCCGCCCGCGTCGCCCGCGTCGCCGCGTGGCCCTCGCCCGCGTGGCCCTCGCCCGCGTCGCCCGCGTCGCCCGCGTCGCCCGCGTCGCCCGCGTCGCCGCCCGGACGCCTGCTGCAGCAACTGCACCGCGCTGATGCAGCGCTGGTCCGAGTCCGCTAGGTGCTCCCGGAGCTGGCGGTTCTCCTCGCCAGAAGCCCAGCAATGAGCATCGGTTAAGGAAAATTTACAGTGGAAGATAAACGTTGAAGTCTAACTGCGAGCTTAACACTCACAAAAACAATTAGTGCGGGTTTGTCTTGATTGGTTCTTCGTTTGCCCAGTTAAGAGTTTGTAAGCAACCATATCTTGCTTGGTTGGACTTGTGAATTTCCACAACCGCGCCTCGCATATTCAGAACGGCTTTTGTCGTGTTCCCCTGTAAACTTTGGAAAAAGATCAGGATTGCGGAAAATCCTTCCCAAGCGTCCAGCCTCAACTTTAGAAAAAAAGATCGGGGATCAAGGAAAAAAATCCAGAAACCCGAAATCAGGATCGCGGAAACTGAATTTCGGAGATCTCTCCCTCTTACACAACTCGCCTACCGGTGAGGTCTGCGGCACCCACCGCTCGAGTCGCAAGGAAAACAAGAAAAGCTCGGGAGCCCGCAGAAAAGGAGAGGAAATCCGATGTATTTTTTTTCGGAGCTTCCTCCATTGTTTTTTCTCGATTTTTCGAAAGCTCCACTCTTTCCCTCCCAAACTTCTTGTGCCCCGGGTGACCATGAGCCCACTCCTCCCGCAGGTGCTCGAACTCCTGGCGCATCTCCGATGTGAAGACTTCTCCCTCCTGGAACTCTTCGCCCTCGAACTCTTCGCCCTCCATGTACTCACCCTCCTGGCGCGGCGGGAGGAAAACTTGAGTTCCCCGCCCGCAACTCCGTTGCCATGCGCCTTTTTGGCATTTTTCCTAGCAGGCCTCCAAGAAAAAACACAAGGAGGAAGGGGGGACAAGGGGGTAGGAACAAGGGACCAATGGAGTAACCGGCGAAAGTAACAAGAAGCGGGACAGTTTGGATGCCGTCAAAAAGAGGTGGGGAGAGGACAACTCTGGCTGTGACTGTTTCAAAGCGACACCCAGCGGGGACGGAGCTACTGTTTTGGGGGAAGTGCAGCTCACCTCGGCAAGAAACCGCTCTTCACTGCGTCATTGCTTCGTTGCTTCTGCCCATCACCATTGACTAAAAGTTGGGTCTCTTTTCGGATGGCATTTGAAAGATCGGCCAAGTCTTCACGCCCACGCCTCGCCGCCTTCCCCCTCGCCGCCCTCGCCCTCGCCGTTGGCCCCCACGCTGCGGCGGCGCCGGCGCACGGGCGCCGGGGTCTCCTCCTGATCGTTTGAAAGAAGAATTGCCTTGTCTGAAAATTTTGGCGCCCCATAAATGGTGTTTCTAACTGTCGGTTTCCTTGAAAACACACTTTGAACAAATCTGCTTTCGGTTTTGGTTGAACAGATTCTGCCATGGTCTCCTGCGGCTGGTTCTCCTCGCCCATCTCAATGATCACCCCCTGCGATCCGGCGGGCAGGATGTCCGGCAAACGAAGGCGAAACCGGTGTGTAAAACCTATAGCTAAACGTCAACATGCCTGGTTCTCATTTGCCATCACCAGGAAATTCGGGTTGGTGCGCAGTTGGTGTGCCTGAGGATCCTCCTAGGAACATGCCCGTCCCTAAGCCCGGCCTTCTCCAGCATGGACAGGGCGAACTGCACGTGGGCCAAGCGGCCCCGCGCCTGGCCCACGTTGGCCATCTTGTCGCGGAGGACGGTGTTGACCTCGCCCGCTTGAGTGGGTGACCCGGAAACGCCGCCGCGCTGTTTCATGGACGCTGCGGTTGTTCCGGCCCCCAACTGGCTGTGCGCAAAATGCCGGGGGCCCCTTCAAGTAGCTGATTTCCTCCTGGTTTCGTTGAGAACAAGCAGGGCTCAACTGATTTTGATATGTCTCGCATTGAGCCTGAGGAACGGGGTAAGCCGCGCCTTGCCGTGCTTCTGCCTGATGCGGCCAATGCCCTCTTCCATCTTCTCGCCTGCGCAGGGTAACAAGCAACTGAGGGTACCATGTCAGGGACAAAAATCCCAAAGGGGGAAGTCTTGACGGTCATCTGCTAAGGTGGCTTCAACTGGGACACCTACAGCGTGGAATGTACCTATCGTTGCCACCTCGAGGCAAATGGCCCCCGTCAAATGGACCGCTTCAAAGACTGCGACATGGCCTGATACACGTTCGGGTCCCAAAGCCGGAAAGCTAAGCCCAGCCAAAGGCAGAAAAACTTCCGATGTTTTTACAGGAACATTGGAGGGCTCCCTGAAGCGTTCGGGTGGGAAGGAACCTTGGAGCCTAGCCAGCGGAGTCCCATGCAAACCGACCGTCTGACGGTTTGGGTTGGGACAAACAGCCCTGTATCTCACATCCTGTACTGTAGTGGAACATTGTGAATGATGGCTATGCCTACATGCCAAGGTGCATATGGGTAGCAGACAAAAGGGGCACATGATGGCTGACCACCAAGACCACTGAGGGTCCACTCAGGACAAATTCGAGATTTTGTTTGCAGTCTTTGCCATGAAAAAAGAAATCACGGAAATTTTGATGGGTGACTCGTTTCAATCAACGTTGGCCCAAATCCCCAGACTCCCAAACAGTGCGGAACGCGGCCTTCGCGGTTCTTCTTCACTGTGGCCTGCTGCGCCTGCTGCTCTGTGCGGCTCAGCTGGCCAGTCAGCTTGGTCACCTGGCATGCGGCTTGTCTTCAGGGAAAACCCTACACGGTCTGGGTTGTTGTGCTTTGGTTTCCGTTCCAGAAAAGAACATGCCCCTTTCGATTTCGAAAACACGGCCCAGCAAGCGACACCCGCACAAAGCGAGAGAAGGACAACGCAACCAAAGAAGGACTGAGTCAAATTGCGGATTTCAGGAAAGGCGGTTTCATGTCACGTAGTGGCCTTGGAGCGAAACTCTGGGCCCACCAAAGAAGAGGTGGAAGGGTTTGTTCCTTGGGTCGCCTATGTTGTCCGCGGTTCGGCGGGACAGTCCTGACGACAGACACGGGTCATCGGCCACACTCTCAGGGCTTTTTTTTCGTTATCCTGTTGAACCATAGCAGAGGAGGTCAGGGTGCCGACCGCGGAGACGTTTCAGCCCGCCTCCTGCTCGCTCTTGGTGAGGCCCCTCTGCGCCTGCTGCAGCTCCCGGCTCAGCTTCTTCTTGGCCTCCCGCAGCTCCTGGCGAGGCTTGCAGGGCCCAAAGGGACGGGCGCGGTGGTCCGAGCCGCGTGCAGGAGCAAACTCCGGCAAGACAAGAGAAGAACATCGCGGAGTCGGTCTGCTCAAGTAAACCCCGACAAGCGGGCGGTTTGATGCTGTGCTTTCGTGGGAACCCCACTTCGGAGCCACGGATTTCAGGGCCGAATGGCTCCCGCCAAAGAGGAGAGTTCGTCAACCCTGTATGTCATTTGTGTTGCAGATGCATGCACCCCCGCCACCTAAGGAACAGAACTCAAGCCCACCTAAGGAACAGAACTCAAGAAGGGTCCTACACACGGCGAAAGGTCAGGGCTCCCTACTCCCCAGGCTTCCTGGAAACAAACCGTGAGCCACTTTAGATTGCCCCAAGAAGCGAGGGGAGAAACAGGTGCTAAAGAACTATTTTGCACACATAGGTGTACTGACATGGCCTGTTTCTGCTTGGCCCCCCTTTAAAGCCATCCAATAAGGGGTGCACCTTTCTACTCAGCCCCACGTTTTGCCTGTGCCCGCCTGTGTGCGCTTGCGCTCTGCCAGCTTCTTCGCGCGCTCCTGCGGACTGCCGAGTCAGGAGACCCTCAACCCTTAGGGGGCGCATGGGGCCCTTGGGTTTTTGGGGTCTGGTTGGGAAGGGTCGATGCCTTTTGATGAGCTGGGTTACGCGCCCTCCTGCAGGCGATCGGTGGAGAATTTCCAATAACTCTTTCAGCATGTGTTTCCGAGCGAAACGCGAGAGATTGGCGACAACAATGAAATCGCTCAAGGCCTCTTGGCCTTTTGGGTCAACAAAAGCTGCAAGATCTCTCAGACCCCCTCTCTGCCCGCTCTCTTCTGCCCTCTCCTCGTTCTTCTGCTGGGTCTCGAGATCCCTGAGCTTGGCCATCATCTCCGGGTCCTTCTGCGGGGAGCTTGCCCGCGGGTTGCCTCGCGCTGTGGCCGGCCGCATGGCTTTGAAGGCGTTGGTGCCTTTCAACGGCGGAGTCGGTGAGGTCGCGAAAGCGTTCGAGCCACGCGCTGCCGGCTGTGAAAGCGCGGGGCGTTCTGCACACTCAGCCGGAAGACACCAGGGCGGACGGTGGAGCTGCGCTCGCCAATGTCTAACTGCAAAGCTGGGAATGGCAAATCTGTTCGACAACTTTGCTTTGAAATCCAAAGGGCGGCAACCACCTCAAGGTGGACCCGTACACAGACCGACACACTCACGCAGATGAGGTTCTCCCTTGCGAGTGAGCTACAATCAGTATCAATCGGACCCCCCAAATCGTGCCAAGCGATTTGGATCTGGATCTGAATTTCAAATGGGTCTTGGTGAATGCTTGGTTCCAATCGCTGGAAGCCCACTGGAGCCTTGAGGCTTCCCCTGTTTTGGTCACGTACCCCGAAGGGGTGGAACTGAAACAAACATGTGGTTCCAAGTAGATGTCTGATCTGTATTCGTCATCTGCTCGACTCCAACCAAAGGAAACTCTGGCAACTGTCCAAAAGGATCGCTGGAACGGCTTCCCCAGGGCTCACTCTGCGCTCTTTCCGACTCTAAGCTGGGATTCGTCGGCGGATCCCGGAAGCCCCACAGCCCGACGCTTCTCTCGCGGGGCGACGTCCGGAGCAGTGTTGGGTTGCCCTCCCCAGAGACTTCACGTCTTCAGACTACTCTTGGGCTAACACCAGGTCGCCAGCATCCACAGCCCAAAAACGAAAGCGCAGGGCCAACCCCTCCGCCGCCACCCAGGAGGCTGATCGCTTTGCCTTTGGCAAGCGATCCGGGCTGGGGGACCCGAACTTCGCACCGGGCGAATCCACGCGCGCGCCTGAAAAGGTCCCACGCTGCCGTAGGAGCTTGGTTTACTTGTTTCGTGTGGGGAACACGTGTTGATTTGGTTGAGAAACAACGCGCATGCCCTGCGCACGGAGACACCGTCAGCATGTCGTTCGTTCGAGTCCGAACCATCCCAAAAGGTGGTTGTCCCTTGAGACAAACCCACAACATTAACCCAGGATGGCTTAATGACAGCTTGATTCCTAGGTGGGGTGCAAGCCCACTTTTTAGAGGAAGCTTCACGTTTTGGGGGGGGGACATCCCAAAAAATGTCACGCAAGGTCCCACTATCCAGGATCGAAAGGAAGTTATCCTCGTTTCCAAACGTCAAATGGAATTGCCTGGGACCTGGCAAACGCTGATCTGCGTGCCATGGCGGTTTGTACGCGATGGCCGCCGGTTTGAGGGCAAGGAAGTGGGTTTGCAGCGGAACAGGAACCAACCCCTCCCGGGGCTTTGACCAAAGTGTTGACACTTGGCCCCTGCCGGGTCCGGAGCGAAAGTGGCACTTCCTTGCCTCGGATGAGACAGGCTGCCTCACCTGTGGAAGCACCCTATCTACAGTTGGCACCCCGTGCTCTTCGAGACCTGAGGCCCGACACTCGCAGGGCGTCAAGAACCTGGCTCCAAAGCTGTCCTGAAACTGGGCAACAACGCGAGTCCCGAGAGCAACAGGCAAAAGCCATGTGTGCGGCGCCAACTGCGCGCTTCGTCGCCAGCTTTCGCGGACTTCGTGGAGCACTGTGGCTCACCTGGACAGGTATCAAAGTGAGATTCCCGTCCCACCACTACCTCTTCACTTTATAGGGCATTGCTCACTTCCGAAAGCAACATGATCCACCATGCATCCACACCGGGAAAGGCAGCAGTGTCTTGCTGGCTACTATCAAGGCTGATGTTGATGGGCATCCTTGTAAGGACTAGTGGGTTATTTTTTTGGGCAGCATGTACAAAAGCTGTCAAGCGATTGCGCGGCATGCCACTGGGAGTTTCCCATGTGGGCGCCCTTCGCTTGACTCGCAACATCCTGAAGCTCTGGCGCTTGCGAGCTTTACTCAACCAATTACTCAATATGCATGCAAGCCCTGGTTGACCATCAAAACTGGCAAGAAGTGAAGGGATGAGCTGCTTCCCGAAAGACGAAGCATGTTCCTCTTTTGGGTTCGCAGCGAGAAACTGGTTGGAACCTGCATGATTCATCACGGTCGATCGTTGGTTTACTTGCGTAGGTATATGAATGCGAATCTAGCAATTTACCTTTGGTGGACATCATTTGCATGGGGATGCACCAAACCACGAATCCACGAATCTTGTGCCACCGTTCCCATCAAATAGCCGTAGCTTGATATTCTTCCAAAGACCGTCACTGTTCGCTCAGTGATTGCTGTCTGGTTTATCGCTGGCTGTTCTTGTTTGTTTTTGTTCTTCTTTTGGGGGGAGTTTGAAAAGTAAACCAAAAGCAAACAACCATGTTTTGGGGGGGCCTGAGACGAATCCAAGGCTCGCCGTGCCTGATCATCGTGGGCGCCAAAGGCTCCGCCTTGCGAGTGAGAGTTCCTGGTGACTCCGTTCCGAGTTCGCCCCTCAAGATCCCTCCCTGACGCAAAAACTGGCATCATCCTGAATGAACTTTGCTGTTGCCTTGTGACTAAGGCTCATGGAATTCGTGGCCACAAGGAACTTGTTGAATTCAAGGAGCTTGGTCTGACTGACGGCCTGAACAAAAGGCCGCCCATGAAACGTTCAAAGTCTCAATCAGTCAAACCAAGAGCAACTAGAGGGGTTTGGTGAGTGCTCTCGTGAAGGGCAAGGCTCTTTACATGTCCACTTGTTCTTGATGTGTCCGCTTGAACAGCACCAAAGAGGATGCTAAAGACAAAAAAAAAAACAAAACAAGGCTCAACAGTCACAAACACGCGTCTCCAATCATGAGATAATGTGGCTCAATAGCACTCCAATACCCCGCAAACCCCATTCAAATGATTGAGGTTGCATGAAGACCCCATGGCTCCTTCGCCCCCTGGCGACATCTCCCGAGCTCCGGACCACGGGCTTGCGCATGGACGGGGGGATGGCAACGGGCTCCGCCTCAATCGCCCGTCTGGCGCGGGCCGCGCCCCCTGGATTTGGCCCCCGGCTTCCCTGAAAGAAGCAACTCAGCTCCAACGGCCCCAGCTCGCATCCTCCGGGTGTCCCTGCCATGGGCATCCTGTTGGGAGGCATCATGCCCATGCGCTGCAAAGGCACCGCACTGGCCGAGCCCTGAGCACGCTTGGCTGTGGGGGAAGAGGGGCTTAGGAAGGTCACAGCTTCTTCTGCCCCAACTCGAGTCAATGTCGCAAGATTTTCAGCCACAAATTGCTTGCATACGCTGAAGCACCCGTTCTAGGGTGGCAGTAAGCTGGGTTCCACAGCAACGTGAAGCAAGGCAAGCCAAGTGCCATTCCGACTGGCATGCAACCACATCGCACCACTCGGAGCCCCGAAGAACACAAACCCCTTGCTTGCGGGCACCAAATCCGCAAGTTTTATTCCTGGGGTCGTTCCCTGGCGAAACCCTGCGTCCCTGGCCAGGAGCGACTGGCCCATGGGCTTCATGGCGTCCTCGCTGGGAGTCGGGGCGCGACTCGTTCCCTGTTTTTTCCGGAAGTCGAGAACCTAGAGCCCCGCCAAAGAGGAAACTTGGAAAACAATCTGGAAGACCAAAAGTTCTAGTTCAAAACGACAAGAACGGTGCTTCTCGCAACGTATGGCCCTTCGCTCTGTCGCATGGCTTTTCAAGGCAAAGGAAACCGCCCAAAGGGGTGTGGTTGGGAAACACGTGGGTGTTTTCTGCGAGAAACCTGTTCAGTCTTCATCTGACGGAGCTACATCACCCGCAAGTGGCTTGGTTGCGTTTGTTTCCCTGCCCCTTTTTCCGCCAAGCGCAGGAAAAACAACGTACAAGTGGTCATGATTTGTAACATCGTTCAGCCTTCCAACATTCAGGCCAAACAAACCGAATACAACAAGGCACTCGAACACGCGACGCCGCAACCCCACCCGGTCCGGCGGGAAGGGCGTGGGCTGGTACCCGAAAGGCCGCAACATGCCCGGCATGGCGCCCGGCATGGCGCCCGGCGTGGCGCCCGGCAAGGTGCCGCCCGGCATGCTCACCTCGGGACTCGTTCGGTCAACCTGGGCAACTGGCGTTGGCGCCTGGACCCCTTTTTCAGCCCCTGGATTTTATTTTGTTTGTTTAAGGGTGTAAAGCTTTGTTCGTCGACCTTCGCACTGCCTATTATTACGCTGTCGGCTACTACCGTCAGGACGGCTCGCTCGAGCAAGTCCTGGACAGGCTGCAGCATGTTCCAAGCGTGAAGCAGCTAGTCCTTGCGCACTGTAGTCAATCCGGATCGTCTGTTTTCCGGGAGCTTCCCTCTATCCTGCAGGATCAGTTGAGGGATTGGCAGCGCCACACATGGTTCCGTCGCTTTGCAAACCCACTTGGACAGGGATCCCAGGTGTCCGTGTCGCTTACCGGGACACGTCCTGGCTTACCTTTGGCTGACCTGCTTTTCAACTTGGCCGCAATCGATGTTTTATGTGTCCCGAGCGTTCGCAGCGCTTCGCTTCCAAGGCCCGGCTCGCCAACCACCGCTTCTGCGCGCATCGCGTGCGCTCAGTGTCACGTGCCTTTCGCGACGTTACCCACTGCGTCGCATGCCTCGCTGAGTGCTATCACACTGCCCGGCTTCAAAGTCACTACTACAGCCATGCAAAGACGCGCTGGCATTTCGCACTCCGCAACCGAACTTTTGATCTTCGAGCGTCGTTCCCTGTAATCAAGCCACCTGCCTTGTTGGTTGGGCACAAGCGCGTCCCTGCTGTTTGCTTGGAGGGCCCCTCGCCACCTTGTCTTGAGGAACGGTTTGGTAGTGACTGCCTCACGGCGGCTTTTCCCACGTTGTTGGCCGATGTCATTCGCGAGCCTGAGGGGCCACCTCAGCCGGTTGCTGATGGAAATGTGCTTGCTGCCGCCTCCTGCGCAGCCCCAAAGACTGAAATTCCGAAGTTGGTGCTTGCTATGTACATACTTGGGTCGGTTTTCCGAGTGCTGCCGCTGAACTTGAAGCGCAAGACTTGCAAGCTTGTCCAGCCGTCAACTTTGAGCAGACTTGCGAAAGCCCCTTGCAAGGCCTGACGCTCGAGAAGCCAACGTACTTTGTGTTGCACTTGCCATGCCAAGCCTGGAGAATTTCCGGGCTCCGGGCACTCTTGGTCGCTCCCTTCGCGCACCGTTAAGGGGTTGCAGCAACTCGAGCTTGCCAACTCACTTCTCTTCAACAGTCTGAAAATCCTCCTGACTGTTTTTGCCACAGGTGGAGCTGTGTTTTCACATCTTCCAGCAGAGATGTCAAATCCGGCCATCCTTTCGCTGGAAGATCCCGCAACTCAAGTGGGTTCTGCAGCTGCCTGCCTTTCAGCTGCTCGCCGTGTACCCGCGCGATTGCAACCAGGTCACTTCGAAGGCCGTCGACCTCCTGCTTGGAAATGTGCCTGACGCCGTTGCGTGCTTGGCCCGCCGCAATCTCCCATCACATCTCTCTCCTGCCCGTGGGGCGCAGGTGCGCGTGCAAGTTGCGATCGCCGACTGCCTGGTTGCACGCACGCTGCAGTTGCATCGCACCCTGCCTCAGCCTCCTGAGTGTGCAAATGACTTTGCTCGCATTCGTGCGCTGCTGCCCGCAAGTAGTCAGTGTGCGTAGGCCCTGTTTTCGGCTGCGGTGCGGGCAGCCCAGTAATTCGTTTTGCCCTGCAAGGACAAGGCAGCAGACATGGAGCCTTTTGCGCCAGAAGAAGAAGAAGGAGGGTGTAAAGCCGCGGCCCGGAGAGCCGGCATTGTTTGGGCCCGGAGCATTCCCTTCTGCCCAGCTTGAACAGGTGCAAGTAGAACAAAATAGGGAAGCAGAGAAAGGTGGCTGGTCTCACCAAAGGATCAACCATAGATCAACCAGACTTGCCAAAGCGAAGAAATATTTGAGACGCAGAAGAAACGCATCTGGAAAAGGGAAAGCGCCTGCGGGCAGCGCGGGAAAATGGTCACCCAAGCGCACTTTCCCTGATGGCCCCGATTGCATATTCACACTAAAAAGGGCCTCTTGTCCAACAC
Organism: Effrenium voratum; assembly: GCA_963377175.1. Lineage (NCBI taxonomy): Eukaryota > Dinophyceae > Suessiales > Symbiodiniaceae > Effrenium > Effrenium voratum. The sequence goes on along the minus strand of CAUJNA010003672.1, from coordinate 943,728 downwards.
AAAGGGTTGTTTGGTTCTTTTGCGCGCCCGTGCTCTTTTCAGGTGATTGTGCGGATCGCGACTGCGTGCGGTGTCACGTTGAGAGAAGTTCCTTGTGTCGTTTGGATGTTGCTCCCTTTGCTGAATTGGTTCCCTTCTCAGGGGAGACTTGAAGAAAACTACTGCAATGGGCAAGACAAAGTTGCAAAACCTGCTGGCCGGGCTCTGGTTCCCGTTTGGTTGCGGCGAGGAAAGGCCCCTGTCGGCTCGCGCCGGGACACCTTGCTCCACGCCGGCATGCAATGTCCATACGAGCCATGGTCAAATACATGGTTCACGCAATGGACACGCCTGACCACGTGCAGGCATTTGTCATGTCAGGTAGAGGAGCTGGCGACGCAGCTTGCTAGTTCAGGAGCCAGCTAGACAGCAGCCAATTTAGGTTCGCTAGCCAGCTGGTTAGATGGTGAACGAGCATGAACAAGCTGGTTGATTGGCTAGATTCGCACGATGCGCAGGTGTACATATCAGTCTATGCATACGTTTCCTGCAGTTTGCCCTTCCCCAAAAAAGTGTACCATCAAAAAAGAGCCACACGACCCATACCCACTGAGACTGTTCTTTGCACCCAAGAGGGCCTGGAAAGATTGAGTTGTTACCCTGACAGAGGTTAATGACTATCCCTGCCAACCTCCTGCGAAGGAGTTCAGGGCACAAAACGCCAAGGCGCCATGCGGCTCGGCGGCATGCCCGCATACATCATGGGCTTCTCCATTGGCTTCTGGCCTGCCCACCACTCCCCTCCCGTGCATAAAGAATGGTGGACACCTAGGGTCTATTTTGCAGCCTGCTTCAGGGTATCGGGTTTTAGGGTTTGGGCTTGCTACGTCATCTATCAGTGTCCATGGTCACTTCCTCCCTGGAGCAAGCTTCTAGCGCAGAAAGGGCGTGATTTCCTCTTAAACAAGCTCTGCTTTTAGCATTCGCACTATAGAAAGTGCTTTAACGATTCGGAATCAAAGCAAAAATTTGGGCGGCATGTTCTATTTCTCACCCTGCTGAGGTTCCCCTGTTTATGGCTGCGAGAGAAAAAGTTGGAACCCTGTCTGGCGCAAAACTGAAACATATGTATATATATATAAAGAACCTACCTGGCTTTGCGAAAGCCTGCAGCTTGGGTGGCGCTTAATGGCTTTGGACACCTAGGGCCACTCTTGGCTCTCTATAAATACGCCCTCCACCCCAAACGGAAAGGAGTAATCGGTCTGCCAGACAAACAGGGTTTGAGGATCGCAAACATGTCCTGACTTCATGCTTTGCTGCTTGAACTTGTCTGGACATGGGAAATCAAACAATTTCAAATGCTTTGTTTTTAGAAATGTGCGCAATTCCTTGTGCATGATTGCGTTATTTATTTTACTTATTTTTTACTTGGGTTGTGGCTGCGCATTTAAGACCCACCTCCACCTCAGCCCTCCCCCACTTCTTTGGGATAGCTTCAAGACAAAAAATATGAAACCACATTTTGTGATGATCAAGGAAAACACATCTTAACAAGCCGCTTGGGGCGCTGCGAGGCACAGCCCACCTGCCAGCAGGGAAGGGAACTGCACGGTACTGGCCGGGGACTGTGCCGTGAGCGCCGGCTGCGTGAAGCAGCGCCGGAGGTTCCTGAAAGGAGCTCAACCCCAACCCCCCCCCCATGGGAGCCAAAGCCTATTTGTTTCTCAGGCCTCCTTATTTCAAGGGAAGCCCCACGCTGACATTGGCTGAGGGGGTGAAGACACATTGAAAAAACAAACCACTTCATTGCATTCAGTGAAGCCAGAGGGAGCGAGCCATGTATTCTGGGGGTCCGAATCCTCATTTCGCCACATGCCCAGTAACTCCGTTTCGGATTTTGGCAAGGTCGCTGCCCAAAATTGCCGGCGTCCATTTTGGACTTCCATGGCTCCAGTTGTCGGTCATTCTTCGAGGGTACACCTTTTGTTGCTTGCTTTAAAGGGACACCGCCAGGAGCGAAATCCATTTTGGGGAGGTCCTCAAAAAGGGCACGCCCATGTACTCTTACCAACATGTTGGGTTGCCGGGGGGGGTTTGCCTGGACCAAATGACGGTCACGCCGGACGTGGGTTGGGAATTGCGCAAATCCTACGCAAATAGCAGCAAGTTGTGGCTTCGGCGCGATCAAAGAATGCCACCAACACTTTGATGCACCCAGGCCCCGCTGCCTTGTATACGTATGCAGACAAGTCATGAGCTGCGCTGAGAACTCGCTCAGAACTTCCGTTCCTGCTCGGTACCGAGAGCGCAGCAGGTAGCAAGAAGACCCCAAGCCCTCTTGGACACCAGGTGTCTAAGACCTCGTAGAGCGCGCAGATAGCGGAGAATTCACATGGCGTGTAGGGCTGGGAGCTCAGGATCGACTAGTTCGAAGCATGGGTTGGCCTCGACATGCTGGAAACATGGACCCGTGTTCTTTCCTCCCCCCCCCCCCCCCCGGCTCCCTCCTCCCCTCCCCCTTGACAGCGGCGAACACGCTGAGGATCGGCACGCACAGTCCGGGCAAACCCTCCGTCAACCAAACATGTTGGAGACTCTTCCCATGGAGCTGAGCTTCGGGGACTCCGCGGGGCTCTCGCGGCTGCTGTGCATCGTAGAGACTGTGTCCATGGTGGCGTCCAAGGGCTGGTCCTCCCCAAAGAAACGAAGCGTTGGAATGGAGCCCGAGTAAAGAACACTGCAGATGTTCCAAAAATCCAGAAACGATTCCAGAGAGAAAGACATAAAAAAGTAGAAAGATATGGAAAGAAGGAAAGAAAAGAATCCCACCACCTAAATTGGTTTACGGGCGGAGCAAGCCCCAAGTCGGTCCAGGTTTTCCTTGCCCAGGAAGGACTTCTCCGAGCTCTCCTCGTGGTTGGCGGAGCTACGGTGCTCCAAAACCTCCTGCGCCTGAGCAGGCCCCCCATCGTGTGGTTTTGGTTTCAGCGTCTGGCAGCGGCATCCCTGTGCTTCCCTCGCGTTCGGTTTTCAAGTGTGGCTCGTGGCAAACATCCATTGGAGGAAGAAGCGGCCTTGGTCTTCGACCACCAATTATCCAATGGCAGGGCCTGCTGCAGCAGCTGCACAGCGCTGGCGCAGCGCTGGTCCGAGTCCGCTAGGTGCTCCCGGAGCTGGCGGTTCTCCTAGCAGCCCAGCGGCGCGGAGACAAGCAACGTACACAAACATAGGTCGCGTTCCTGCTGAGTACATCTGGTTCATCAACTCGTAATTTTGCTGTGTTTTTTTTGCCTTCTCTTTCCTTTTTTTTTCGCCTGTAGAGTTCACTGCTCTTTCTATTGATTTAGCTCCCTTCACTGCGTGTCAATGCGCGTGGCCCTGGGCCGGAGACGCATCAAAACGTCAAGGGAGCCTTCGGCGCACGCTTGGTTTGCTTCGTTTGGGGGGAGGCTCCCAAGGTCAGATGGAACACTGAAGGGAACCCCCCCCCATACCACGGTCTAAGATGGCGAATGGACCCCACTATCAGGCAACCCAAAGTTGGTGGTTTGGATTTGGTGGTTGGGCCCTGCTTCTTGTAGGCAGATGGGAACCACTTTCCTCCAAGCCACCAATCCAAACCAACCAGCTTAGGGAAGTTGATACGGGGAATTTTCGACAACCCTTCAACAGCCAAACCCACGAACCATGGAACCCACACACGCTGGCGCGCATCGCAGTGCTGCACGTGGCCTGAGGAGTTTGGGGAGCTGCTTAAAACGAGGGTCTTTCCAAAGGTTTCTCAAAATTATGTGCCAAGAGTGTGCCTCACATTCTCTCAAAGTGGACCCCGTTGGTCGGTGTTTTGCAGGGACCAGCAAACCCGGTCCCTTCCGAAAGTTGTTGAGAAGCCTCCAAAGGAAAGCCTCCAAAGGACCGCCCCGCCCCCCCCCCTCCCCCACTTCCAAAAAAGAAAACACCCAAAAATCGGTTTCCCCTTTGGTTTGACCCACCAATCGTGGCTTGTTCTTTGGCTTCCCTTTTGGCTTGGGGGAGGATTTTTTTCATATTCTTAAGAAGGGGAAGCCCAAGAACAGGAAAAAGAAAAAAGAGGCCTATCCCCTCTTGATTAAGGGTTTGGGTTGGGATTCAAAACCAATGGTACCATTTTGGGGTGGGATTTTTAACATCCCATTTGCCACAGTTTGGGGCTTGGGTTTTCACCCCCAGCCAAGGCCAGGGCATCCGGTCAAGGCCGCGGCATCCGAACGAGTCGGCCGAGGATCCACGCGACGAGACGCTCGGGGGCGGAGAAAAATTCGGCGCCGAGGCGGTGGAGTTACTGGGAGTGGGCGAAAAAATCGACTTGGTGCCCAAGCAAAGTGGCTCATCAAAATCGGATCCTTACAGTGAAAAAACCTGACACATTGCCACTTGTAGATGGTGGTGTCCCTTGATTTTGGTGCTGAAAAAGCAACATGTTTCAAATGGTTTCAAAACGTATTCCGGCGTTTGGAGTTCTTGAAGCTCTGCCCCCAAACTTCTTCTCCCATGATGCTCATGAACTTGTCCGGCTTGGTTTTGAGCCACTCCTCCCGCAAGTGCTCGAACTCCTGGCGCATCTCCGATGTGAAGACGTCTCCCTCCTGGAACTCTTCGCTCCCCTCGAACTCTTCGCCCTCCATGTACTCACCCTCCTGGCGAATCGGCGAGTCGGCGAGTCGACGACAGAAGCCCAGAGGGACGGAGCAACTCTGTTTGGGGGGTCCCATTCCTGCTTTAGGAAGCACCCAAGTGCAGCTCACCTCGGCAAGAAACAGCTCTTCACTGCCCACGCCTCGCCACCTTCCCCCTCGCCGCCCTCGCCCTCGCCGTTGGCCCCCACACTGCGGCGGCGCCGGCGCACGGGCGCCGGGGTCTCCTCCTGATCGTTTGAAACAAGAAATGCCTTGTCTTAAAGTGTTGGCGCCCCCGGAAATGGTGTTTCTAATTGTCGGTTTCCTTTGCTTGAACAAATCTGCTTTCGGTTTTTCGGTCAAGGGGTATGCCCAGAGTTTGGTTGAACAGATTCTGCCATGGTCTCCTGCGGCTGGTTCTCCTCGCCCATCTCAATGATCACCCCCTGCGATCCGGCGGGGAGGATGTCCGGCAAACGAAGGCAAACCAGGGGAAACCAGTGTGTAAACCTATAGCTAAAAGTCAACATGCCTGGTTCTCATTTGCCATCACCAGGAAATTCGGGTTGGTGCGCAGTTGGTGTGCTTGAGGATCCTCCTAGGAACATGCCCGTCCCTAAGCCCGGCCTTCTCCAGCATGGACAGGGCGAACTGCACGTGGGCCAAGCGGCCCCGCGCCTGGCCCACGTTGGCCATCTTGTCGCGGAGGACGGTGTTGACCTCGCCCGCTTGAGTGGGTGACCCGGAAACGCCGCCTCGCTGTTTCATAGACGCTGCGGTTGTTCCGGCCCCCAACTGGCTGTGCGCAAAATGCCGGGGGCCCCTTCAAGTAGCTGATTTCCTCCTGGTTTCGTTGAGAACAAGCAGGGCTCAACTGATTTTGATATGTCTCGCATTGAGCCTGAGGAACGGGGTAAGCCGCGCCTTGCCGTGCTTCTGCCTGATGCGGCCAATGCCCTCTTCCATCTTCTCGCCTGCGCAGGGTAACAAGCAACTGAGAGTACCATGTCGGGGACAAAAATCCCAAAGGGGGAAGTCTTGACGGTCATCTGCTAGGTGGCTTCAACTGGGACACCTACAGCGTGGAATGTACCCATCGTTGCCACCTCGAGGGAAATGGCCCCCGTCACATGGACCGCTTCAATGACTGCGACATGGCCTGATACACGTTCGGGCCCCAAAGCCGGAGAGCTAAGCCCAGCCAAAGGCAGGAAAAGGCCGTTCCAGCAACTTCCCCCGGCTGCAAAATTGAGGAGCGGTTGGCTACGGCACCCTGGGATGATATTTGCAGGAAAACCACTGATTGGAGGGCTCCTTGAAGCGTTCGGGTGGGAGCCTTGGAGCCTAAGCCAGCGGAGTCCCATGGAAACCCAGGGATGCCCAGATAACACAAAGGACCGGTACCTCCAAGTAGACAAGAGCGTGGAACATTCAAAATTTGTGAATGATGGCCATGCCTACATGCCAAGGTGCATATGGGTAGCAAACAAGAGGGGTACATGATGGCTGACCACCAAGACCACTGAGGGTCCATTCAAAAAACACATTATTGTTTCAAAACATCGTTTCGATCCACGTTGGTCCCCAGACTCCCAAACGGTGGGACACGCGGCCTTCGCGGTTCTTCTTCACCGTGGCCTGCTGCGCCTGCTGCTCGGTGCGGGACAGCTGGCCAGTCAGCTTGTTCACCTGGGCATGCGGCTTGTCTTCAGGGAAAACCCTACAACGTCTCTGAACAAGGGAAACCTGAAAATAAATGGGTTGTTGGCTTTGGTTTCCGTTCCAGAAAAGAACATGCCCCTTTCGATTTCGAAAACACGGCCCAGCAAGCGACGCCCGCACAAAGCGAGAGAAGGACAACGCAACCAAAGAAGGACTGAGTCAAATTGCGGGTTTCAGGAAAGGCGGTTTCATGTCACGTAGTGGACTTGGAGCGAAACTCTGGGCCCACCAAAGTAGAGGTGAAAGGGTTTGTTCCTTGAGTCGGCTATGTTGTCCGCGGTTCGGCGGGACAGTCATCGGCCACACTCTCAGGGTTTTGTTTTCTCGGTACCCTGTTGAACCATAGCAGAGGAGGTCAGGGTGCCGACCGCGACGTTTCAGCCCGCCTCCTGCTCGCTCTTGGTGAGGCCCCTCTGCGCCTGCTGCAGCTCCCGGCTCAGCTTCTTCTTGGCTTCCCGCAGCTCCTGCCGAAGGATACAACAGCTCCCGCCAAAGAGGAGATTTCATTTGTGTTGCAGATATATGGACCCCCCCTCCCCCACCTAAGGAACAGAACTCAAGCCCACCTAAGGAACAGAACTCAAGAAGGGTCCTACACACGGCGAAAGGTCAGGGCTCCCTACTCCCCAGGCTTCCTGGAAACAAAACGTGAGCCACTTTAGATTGCCCCAAGAAGCGAGGGGAGAAACAGGTGCTAAAGAACTATTTTGCACACATAGGAATACAGGGCCCGCTCCCATGCATAATCCCGTAATCCCGGAATGTGGGCACAAGAGACGTCATCTATGGAGGGGGGGGTACGACATGGGACTTTTGTCGAGTTTGCAAGTTATTGGTTTCTGACTTCCCCATTCTGATACATTGCTCTTGAATGAGCTTCCTCCAAGATTGGGGTTTCAGGTTCCAAGTTCATTTGTGTATGCAGTCACAAATGCCCGAGACCTCCAAACCTGACTTTAAAGCCATCCAATAAGGGGTGCACCTTTCTACTCAGCCCCACGTTTCGCCTGTGCCCGCCTGTGTGCGCTTGCGCTCTGCCAGCTTCTTCGCGCGCTCCTGCGGACTGCCGAGTCAGGAGATCCTCAACCCTTAAGGGGCACATGGGGCCCTTGGGTATTGGGGTAGGTTGGGAACTAGACCGAAGGGACGACGCCCTTGGATGAGCTGGGTTACGGGGCCTCCTGCAGGCGATCGGTGGAGAATGAACGAATCGTTCCCCATCCCAAGCCAACGGTTCAATACCTCTGTCACTGCATGTGTCTCCGAGCGAAACGCGGATTCGCAACCACAATGAAATTGATCATGGCCTCTTGGCCTTTTGGGCGAATGTGCACCATGATGGAGTGCTGGCCAAATTCCACCGTCGCTCAAAAGCTGCAAGATCTCTCAGACCCCCTCTCTGCCCGCTCACTTCTGCCCCTCTCCTCGTTCTTCTGCTGGGTCTCGAGATCCCTGAGCTTGGCCATCAACTCCGGGTCCTTCTGCGGGGAGCTTGCCCGCGGGTTGCCTCGCGCTGTGGCCGGCCGCATGGCTTCGAAGGCTTTGCCTTTCAACAGCGGAGTCGGTGGGGTCCGGAAAGCGCTCGAGCCACGCGCTGCCGGCCGTGAAAGCGCGGGGCGTTCTGGACACTCAGCCGCAAGACACCAGGGCGGACGATGGAGCTGCGCTCGCCAATGTCCAACTGCAAAGCTGGGAATGGCAAACTCTGCTCGACAACTTTGCTTTGAAATCCAAAGGGCGGCAACCACCTCAAGGTGGACCCGTACACAGACTGACACATGCTCAAAATACAGGGCACCGCCAACGCGCTGAGGGCGTCTCCCCTACGAGTGAGCTACAATCAGTATCAATCAGACACCCCAAATCGTGGGTGTCCAAGCGGGATCTGAATTTCCAATGAGTTTAACCCTCGTGGCAAATCTGCTTTTGCTCTTTGGGTAGTTTTTTTGCCATTTGCTTTGACCCAACCTTTCGCAGATCGGGGTACGTGACCAAAACAGGAGATGCCTCAAGGCTCCATTGGATCAACAAGAGGGTTCCAGTGATTGGAACCCAACATTAACCTGTCTGGGCGACGAACTTGCATGTCCTTTTCGAGTGCTCAGAATCTAACAGGTCTTTCAATCTTCAACCGAGGCCACTCTCAGGCATTATCTCCAAACCCAGCTTCCCGCCTGCCTTGGTGGAAGCCCACAATTGGTGATTGGTTCCAAAAGGAAGCGCTCTGGACCCGTCGCCTCAATGATGATCTGTGGCTTGAATGGACTCGTGCTGATGCTTGCAAATGGCCGGACCCAGGTTTGTGTGTGCGCTGTGTCCTGCTTCATGTCAACACATGCAAACACAGGTGACCTTTTGGAAAAATTAGACGGCCCTAGTGAATGGACACCTATGCAAGCAACTTCACTGTTGGAGGGCTGCATTCGCCAAGCCCTTTGCATTTCACTGCTATGTTTGTCCAATACTTAAGCCAATGCTGCGGGCGATCCAGGTCCACCAATGCCTCCCAACTCAAGATTATTTGATGACGAGTGTACTTGTTTGATACCCTTTTTCAGTTTGGTTGAAAGGGACACCAAAAGGACACCAAAAGGACATGGGGTCCTATGTCGACACATACCCAAAATGGATAAGACTGGTGGGGCAAGGCCGAACCGCACGAGAATCGAATCCCCTGTGCTGGGAAACCTGACACGTGACACGGCCGAGAGAACATGATTTCAAGAACTCAATCATGCCAGCAAATGGGTGGCTGGCTCGTCTTTCTTTGAGTTGATACCCTGCTTTTTGCTGGGTTTCAAAGGGAAACCAAAAGGCAAACCGCTCATTTTGGTGGTTCCCTAAAAAAAAGAGGCACCCAAATGTATCTCAGGCCTTCGATGGACCGCGTGCGGTTCCCCCATTCCATTGAGCGTAAGCAAACATCTCCTTTGTCTTGTTTGGTCCTTTGCTCATTCGTCACGCCCAGTGGATATTTGGCAAGCCACGTAATCAGCCCATTCTCCGGCCACAGTGTTTGAACTTGGCCTTCAAACCGAACACACGCTGAAGCCTGAGCTCTCTGCACAAGGGATTTTCGCTTGCTAGATGCATGAATTCGAGCCCACATTGAGATCTGCCCGAGGCCAAAGTCCACACTCGCACTTGCCAAAGCACGCTAGAAAGAAGAGGCATATATATATATATATGTATTGTACAGAAATACAATCACACATTAAACGCATATGGACATGGAAATATGCACATCGGTAATATTTGAACACTACATTATGAAGAGATATAGGTGTACAAACAAGAACTGGTGTAGGCGATGGCACGCGCAAGGTTCGCATGCACTCCTCTCAGGCATCCGTCCCGGGCGGGCCATTCCGTCTTCGGAGCCCGAAGCTTCGCCGCGCGAGGGTGGCGCCCCAAAGGAAATTCCGCGACTGAAAGGCGACGGTCATGATGAGAGGGAAGTGCCATTGTATGTAAACTAGGGACAACCCTGAATCAGAGCTTCCTTTTTTGGCCATCCCCCCCCCAAATCAAAAAAGAAGAAAAGGTGTACCCTCAAGCTCCTCCCAGTCAAACATGTTGCTTTGCAAACGCGATACGCAGAACGCCGCGCTGTGATGAAATTCATCTGGCCAACAAAAAGCGCCTGAGGGGCAAACCGAAAAAGCGAGTGCTCTTGCCACCTTGGCTTTCGGAAGAGGCTAGGTGCCCCTATGGAAAAATCGATTGGCTTCCTACAGTATCTTCAAGCACAGCTCACCTGAAAGGGCCTCGTGCAGGGTCGCATGGGCTCTTCTCCGAACCGGGCGGCCGACGGGTGAAACCTCGAACGCGCCAAGAGCGCGCAGCCCAGCCCTCACCTCCGTGTCCTCGGCGGTTGAGGTTTGGGCGGGACCCCGCACGAGACACCGAAAACCAAGAGGTGCAGAAAGGCCAGGAATATCAGGTCCCGGCCTGCACCCCATGGAGGATTTGCATCAATGTGTTCTTCTTTTCTTTTCTGGCAATGGTCCGAGAAAATTGGGCCGGGGGGTGCCATGGTGTCAGGCACACGGAGTCAGCCCGAAGCCCCAAGCCCGAAGCCCAAAGCCGAAGAGCGAAGCGCAGCTGGCCCCCCGGCGATCTCGCGGTGCTGGTGGTCACCGGCCGCTCCGGAGCCATGCCTCTCCGAAAGCGGTGAGCCAAGCCCACGGAAAGCCGAGGCTTTCCCGGGATTCAACATGGGGAGCTTCACGGAAAGGCCAAGGGCTTCGGAGGGGCCAGCGGAAAACCTCGGAAAGATCTTTCCGAATGGATCTTATTGAGTTGCGCTCTTTTTTCCCATGGCTTTTGGAGGTTTGGCTGGTGGTTTTCACTGTTTTGGGTTTTTGTTTCGTGGGGGGGGGAGGGGGGACTGGCTTCTGGTTGCATCTGTTTCTGGGTGTTTGTTTGAAACGCAAAGGGAATTGAGTTGGACGTCTTCTTTCTTGGAGGACTTGCAGGCAGAACATGTCTTTTCCTGTGGATGTCTCTAAAAGAAACCCCTGCTTGAGGGTGGTTTCTTCTAAAAAACACCCCACAGGAGAAACCACAACCACCCCATGAACCCCCCCTGTAAGAACAAGGCCCAAGTAAAAGGGGAAAACTCCGCACCGCTCTGGGCGTTGGGGGGAAATCGGGAACACCGAAGCTCGGGACCGCCACGACCGGCTTTTTTTTCGGCCTTCCAGCACCTCGGGATAGCTTTGCAGCATCTCCTCGAAGCCTCCGAGTTCGAAAGCGGCGCCGGCTCGGGGCGACGCCGCTTTCGAAGAGCCCTTTGCACCAGCCCCCAAGATCGTGCGCATCCGCCCTCAAGCAAGGGCCACGCGGAGAGAAAAACCCCTCTGACGCCTCGGGATCCGGTTTCTTTGTCTTCGTCGCAAAGAACAACGTTGCAACCCCATGCCGACCCCAGAAAGCACATAGAACCTCTGGTCTTGGTTTACCAAAAAACAAAACCGGAAGCGCAAATGACGGTAAGCATTTCGGCGCAAACTGTCACGTATCAGCACCAACCCGAGCTTTGCAGACCATCTGGGCCCCACGCCACCGGTCAGGGCGTGCACATTGTCCCAGCCCTGCGAGCACGAATGGCACCCAAGGCAGATGGTACGCAAGCCAGTTTAGCGACACAACAAGAGGAAGACACAAGGGACACACGCGCGTTTCATCTGCACATATGAATGCCCATGCACATGTGTATCTTGAATATGTATATGTATATATATATATATACATATATATATATATATGTATATATATATATATGTGTATATATATATATATATATTTATTTATTTAATTTTCTTACACGTCATATTCTCATGTTTTTGCGCGGAAAATCGCAAGAAATGGATTGCCTCCTGTTCAAAACGATCCGAAAGCTACAAGTTTTGCCCAAGTTGAGACCTCCACAAAATCTTTTTGTTGGTTTCCACAACTCCCTATGTGCCATGAAATCCAGACGCAACTTGGAACTGGACAACTGCACAAAACAAGCGTAAGCCCCGGGCCCAACGAAAGCAGTTGTTGGCAATGCCAACAAGCTCCGGTAGCTCAGCCAACCAAACGAGCAGCCAACCCAATTGCCGCCTGTCGAAAAAGAATATCTCCCTGCGCCACTAGGTTTGGGCGAAGCTCTTCGAGGGCCTTGTTTGAACAACAATCCGAGCCTTTGCTTTGTTTCTGTTTTGTTTCCTGTTTAGAAACAAGAGACTAAATGCCAACCCCCAAACAAGAGCATCCCCCCCATCCCCCCCCAAAAAATGGAGAAAGTAGGGGGCCTGGGGGGTGGTGTGTTGATGGTTGCCTGTTCTGGTTTTTATGTTCATCTCAAATCTGTGTTCCCCCTTATTCGTTTTTAAAAGAGGGTTTTTAGGGAGCTTATTTATCGTTTTCGTTAAGGTAATCATTTTGGTAATTGCCCCCCTTGTTCATTGTTGGGCTGGGGGCCGACATTTTTTTCATTTGAAAGAGTTGGCCCTTTTAGTAGTTATCAAGTTCTGGGGTGTTGGTGGTGTATTTGTTTTGTTAGTGTTTTTCTCACTAATTTTCATTTATAGGTTAAAAGTTCAGTATAATTATAACATATAAGATTTTACATGTTATTATTATATTATGATTATAATTTCAGTTCAGGATAATAATCTAATTGGTTTGTCTTACTTCTTTCATACATCATTTTAAAAATAATATTAACATCTCTCACTGTATTCTGAACATTAAACTTTTTACTTTCAATAAATAATTTGATATTTTCTTTAACATCTTCTCCTTTCTCTTGACTATAACCCAACATCCATAATATATCATAAATCATTTCATATTTTTCTTACTGATTTTAAGAAACTGTTTAACACAATCGTAAGGTGGTATTTTATTTACAGTTAGAAATATTAAAATATCATCTTCTACATTTCTATTATGTATTCTTTTTATTCCCAACAGACATTTGATTAAAAATTGATTATCTCTCCAAGTTTTACAATTTTTACATATGTCTTCTTCACCATCCATTGAATAATTAATAATATTATTCACTATTTCATTAGGTAAACTCAATTTATACAATTCCATATTTTCTTTTTTGAAGTGACAACAATCATAGCATTTTTTATTGATATAATTATTGATTCCATCACCGTTCATTTTCCTTTCAATATATAAGGTAATCAAGGAGACCTCTCCCCCATTTTCAGGGAGACCCACATTCAAGGAGCCCTCTCCTCCAATTTCAGGGAGACCTCTCCTCCAATTTCAGGGAGACCCACATTCAAGGAGCCCTCTCCCCCAATTTCAGGGAGACCTCTCCTCCAATTCAGGGAGACCCACATTCAAGGAGCCCTCTCCCCCAATTTCAGGGAGACCTCTCCTCCAATTTCAGGGAGACCCACATTCAAGGAGCCCTCTCCCCCAATTTCAGGGAGACCTCTCCTACAATTTCAGGGAGACCCACATTCAAGGAGCCCTCTCCCCCAATTTCAGGGAGACCTCTCCTCCAATTTCAGGGAGACCCACATTCAAGGAGCCCTCTCCCCCAATTTCAGGGAGACCTCTCCTCCAATTTCAGGGAGACCCATTTTCAACTCCCCCAAAACCAACAAATACATAAACTTTAATGTTTTCAGTTTCAACCTCATCCCCAAACCCACATTTCCAGTTTCAAACCCAAATCCCGAGCGACCCGACCAACCGAGCCTGTCCCGCTAAACATGTCTAATAATTTCATTCTTACTAGAGATATTTAGATTAAAAATTATTGCTGTAAAATTCAATATGTTTTATTGTTCTTTCATGCTCTGCCTTACCATCTCTTCTGATGATTGACCCACAACAACAAGTATATCTTTGCTTTCGTTGTTGTAGTCTAGCACCTCTGTTTAAAGTGTGTCGCTTTCTGTCATATTCAAGGATTTTTTCTCTGTTGTCTTCTTTATATTCACTAAGCGTTCTACCTGCAATGTGTTTGTTCAAGTCAGGTTTGTATTCCCGTATAATTTCACCTTCTCTTTTAAATAGTTCTTCCCGATTATTACAACTACAGTTTTCAATAAGTTCTATATAATAATTATCTACACCTAACTCGTTCATGGAGCGATACACCTTATATGAATTTGCTCTCGGGTTTCTTGTTGCCTTTCTATGTTGTGCCATTCTTTCGCTTAGTTTCTGTGTTGTGCTTCCAATGTAGATACTGTTATTTTTTGAATTTCTAACTATGTAAATTTTCCCTTTTGAGTAGTCCTTATGGTTTCTTCTGTCTTTGATGCTGGTTTCCATCGTGTTATATGTTGTTTTATGGTGTTTTATGTTTAAATATATGTCAGGGTTATTTTATGGAATAATGCCCATATGGTAATGAAGTGAAAGCATCAATATAAAACCTTTTATTTTCATAATTACTGAGAGATTGCTTTACTTGAGACATTGAATATATTTGATGCGACTTACTCCTAATAAAATTATATGTGGTTTCGTGCTTTTTGTTTTGAAATAATGCTTCGTGGTAGTTCTGATACGACAGTTCTTTTTCCACTTTGTGTTTCACTACACCTTTTGATTTCTTATGTTCATCAACCTCACCATGAATTGTGAAGGCATACGATTTAGGTTTTAATCCGATGAATTTAGTAATGATTTTCCATTCACTTCGTCCTTAAACATTCCTAAGACCTTCTTATTAGTTTTGTCATGACATGGATGCTCAACAGGATAGTCGCTAAAATCCATGTGTTGCTTTATATCATTGAAATCCTTATAGACATCATCAGTCATTGTTTGAATTACATAACTGTCAGTATCAGTATAAACCAGTTTTATGTTTTCATTATACTTCTTTTTCAATACATCATAGTAAAACTGATACATATGTAATTTGCTTAAATCTAAAATACTCATTCCCAGGAAAATCGGTTTATCCAGTTTCAGTTTCGCTTTAGTTTTTTCAACTCCCACCAGATTTTCATTTATAATAAATCGGTTTTTGAATGTTGGGTTATTCACGCATTTTTCATATCTTACCTCATTATCAACTAATTCAAAATCCATATGGTTTCGCTTGTCTTCCATAGTTTTTCCGTACACCGCGTTATTCATTAATTTAAATAAATCTTTCTCAAAATCGCTTTTCGCTTCTTTCCTTTTACCAGTGTTAAAGTCAATCCACGGTTTCAACCACGCCCTTTGTTGAAATTTGATTATCCTATGGACTTTGGTCATTTTCATTCCCATTTTCAAATAATACTGTAAAGTCTTGATATGAACCACATATTTTTCTTTATCCTTTAGATTTAATATTAACTTACTTGTTTTCTCGTCCTTGGGACTTTTACCATCATAATATATTTTGAAGACTTGCTTTTGATAATCGGAAAGCATATTCACATTTACATTCATTATTTCAGGCGCTAGTGGATAGTCAGAGTGGAAGTCGTGCAATGTTTCGGGATATTCCAAATCAACTTCCATAATATAACCGAACTCATCGTTTTCATTCCATTTTTCAACAATGGGAGTTTTCTTTGCCCACTTGATATTTTTTAGCGGTAACTTCTGGGACATTGCTAAACCATACAAGTTATTAGCATCCAAGTAACTAATATAATTTGATGGCTTGTTCTCATCATATGCTTCCCCCATATACTTATTATTTGCCACTGCTAATTTATGACTGACTTGACACATACCACCTCTCATTCCCTTTTCAACCATCTCAAACATTTCTTGGTCATGCAATTGTTCTATTTCAACACCAGTTTTTAGAAGCATCGCGTCCCATGCGAAATTTGGCAACGTATAATAATGAGCGGGGTCTAAACCGTAGTATTCCATACACAAGTCTCTAAAGTTTTCAAATACATCGGTCAGTAGTAAAACATCAGTTCTTAAATACAAGTCGTGATACTGCCCGAGTGTTCTAATCCCGAAGTGCTTCCATACTTTCAGTGCCCTTTCATAATCTTTATCACTTACATGTTCTTCACTCAATTTACTGTAAAACGCTTCTTTCGGTGGTAAAGCCCTTTCCTTAAATCTTTCAAAATCATCAAAGTAGTCATAGGGATAAATACCCTTATCGGTCAATAAATCCAAATCTTCATCGGTTTTAACATACGGGTTTCTAACGCTGTATCTGAAATTGTTCTTCCAATTCTCACGCTTTTTATCATCCTCATATTTACTCAACTTCACCAACTTATCCAACGAAGACGATAAGAAACTGAAACTGTCCTTGAAACAAAGATTTTTAAAACCAAAGGTTATAAACTTTTCGCTGTTCTGAGCGATACATTCGATTTTAGAATTTTTGTTCAGTTCGTGAGCTTTGTTGATGATTAAGTGGGCATCATAGTTTTTAAGGTTATGAAGAAACACAGGGATTTTATAATATCTCATACTAAAACCAAGATTACAATCATCGTGGGCGCATCCTCTGTAAGCTCCAGTAAAGTGACAATGGTCTCGAACCTTCTTGTCCTCAGGTTTAAAATCATTTCCACAGATAAAGCAAGTAGTAGCATTTTCAAAATCTTCCTTGTCCTTTTCAGTCATGATTATCTCTTTTACTTCCTTCATCCTACTAATAATATCTTCTCTGACTTCATTGATTTTTTCAACAAACTTATCCATACAATCTTCACCTCTGTATAAGTAAGGCTCACTACTTCCGGTTATAGCATTGACTACATTAATCATAAAACCACACGGACGATGATTTTGATATGATGTAGTTTTAGCTTTTGCCGATTTGCTTTTAACATCAATTGGCACAGTTAAACATTCAAAGTCGGCATAGATTACGAATGGAGCTTTAAGTTTCTTGAAATGGTTTTTGAATGCTATTGTTTCACCTGCTTTTGGCATTTCTATTTTTTGACCCTCAACTGCTAGACATCCCTGTTCTTCGTGTTTCTTTAAAAGTTCTTCGGTCTTGAAACCATGTGAGCAGGTTCTACAGTGATACTTCTTCGCCTTCATCTTGTTAGTCTGACTACTCATTAACTTATCATAATTTTTGATATAAGCGTAATGGGATTTAACATCATCAGTCAATTTAATCAAATCGATTTTGTGTTGTGCTTGTGGGTTGTTGCTTCTTTTGTATAATAAAATAGTTTTACTATTCGTATCGGGGTTTATGTAATAAACATTGACCGATATGTGTTTGTTCTGTTCTTCAAATAGTTCAATCTCATCATTACCTACTGGAAAGTCAATATTATCCCATTTGATAAATTTGTCATCTACATATTTCTTATAATGATACATCTCGCAGGGATGGTCTTTTTTGAATAACTCATAAAATCCACATTGAACAGAATATTTAAAACATAAGTCATCCTCATTTTTAATATTAATACAAGCCTTTTTGTTTGCCACCCAGTCGGGCAATGAAATAAAGGATGAACCACGGGTAGGATTGTACCTATCATAACTGATGACTAACTTTTCAACTTGTACAAGAACCAAACTCGACTGAACTTCTTCGACTACTTCAATTTGTGTCTCAATGTCATGTCCAATGTTGTTTAAGACGTTGTTCAACTCATCGGTATTATGAATATTGTATCTTCTGCTTCTTAACCTCCTTTGAATAAGTTCATTGTCGGGATTTTTGAATGATAAATCAGTTTCCACGATTATTTTCAAGTTCGGGTTTCTGTTCAGGAATTCGGTCAGTCGTTGCTTCTGGTATTTTAAGTAGGATAAACCTTTCAACCCCTTTAATCTTATATCACTTACCGAGTAGGTGTTGGCGTATCCCTTGAACGCTTGTTGCTCGTCTGTGATTTTGGACTTGAATCGCTTGACATAATCCTGTAAGGGTCTACCTCTCGTTAGTTTTAGATAATTAGCACCTTTCATTAAAAGGCCATGCTTTCTATATCCGTCACTCCTTGCCACTTCCTTTAGTTTCGTGTTCAATACGTTTGAAACTGGTTTGTTCTTATCATATCTGTAGGTCTTATCACCTATTTTGAGTTTTTGTGTTTGCCTCCCTTCTTTTTGTATTAGTTCGCCTTGTTGGCTGTTTAAAATGAAATCTATGATTATTTTCTGACATGGTAACCATAATACTATACTCTATATAATATAAGGTATTTTCTCTTTAAGTAGTTTTTCGGGCTGGGGTTGACTGTTGGAGAAAATGGGTTTCGGGTTGAGAATGAACGCATTAATCTCATTAAGTGTTTTTAATAAGATGAATGATTATTATTTTTTCATAATGTGCATTGTCGCGAAGCTTGCGAACAAATTTTAGATTTCTTGTGTTTAGATAAATTTGATTTGCTTGATATCGTCCTTCCGCAGTCCTCACAAGTGTAAGACTGTTTTAGGTTATTGTTGTAGTAATTCTGGTGGTAGTTCTTCTGGTCGTCCCTCCATCTCACGGGTTGCTCATTGCCATCGCTCGAAGTCTGGTTCTGTTCGCTTATCATCTGTAAGACTAAGTCGTTTTCTGCTTTCATCAGTTCAACCATCATATCAAATTCGTCATTCGTTATTCTCTGTTTACTATTACCGTTAATAAAAATTCCTGTCATTTTACTATATTAGGGCGTTTTGTCTTTAAGTAGTTTTTATTTTTTCTTCTTGCCTCGGCTACTTTTTGTATTTGTGCTTTCTGGGCTTCTACTCCTGCTTCTTGTTTCCATTTGTTCCCTCGTCCATTCACTACCTCTTGCTATTTCTTGGGGTGAGTTGCTCCTGCTTCTTGTTTCTAATTGTCTTCTGTTCATTTGATTATCTCTTGCTCTTTCTTCTGGTGAGTGGCTTCTGCTTCTTGCTTCTACCTGTCGTCTTGACCAGAATGATGCCCTTGGTTGTTCTTCTTCCTGTTCCCTTGATTGTTCTGATGGTGTGGATGTCTTCTTGTCACGTTTGAATAGTTCAAATACGCTCTTGTCTTCTCCACCTAAAAATATGTTTCTTAACGATTTTATTTCTCGGCTTTCCTCTTTCTTATCTTTTTCGGTTGATGCTGATGACGATGATGATGTTAAATGAAGACTTTGTAAATCTTCCTGCTTTTCATCTTTTGGTTCATCCTTTGGTTCATCTTTTGGTCCTGAAATTGCATTACTATAAATTTCATCAGCAAAATCTTTTGCTATATATCGTGTTGTTTGTGCGTCTGCCTCGTTGTTTTCATATAACTGTGATGTTGGCGCTACTTCATCAAACATATCAGGGAACAATTCGTGTTGAAGAACTTGTTCATCAGTTTGAACCCTAGCATTCAACCGTAGTCTCCTATCGTATTTTGAAAGGTCAAAATCGTCAAAATCTATATTGTTGATTGACAAGTCAATTACCTGTCTTTCGGGGATGATTTCAATTTTTAATCTGTGCGTCATCGCTTCCTTTAGCATTTCTTCAAAAGTAGGGCGTCGGCGTAATCCATAATATTTATTAGTCATATTAAATATTATATATTTTTTTATTGTTGAGTTGATGAACTTGGTTTCTGTTTGAAGTATTTGTTATAAACATTGTCATTGTAATATGTTTCTAACCGAGCACGAATTCCTTTTCTTTCTGTTGTTCTTGCATTGTTATATTCGTCTAATAATTCTTTGAACTCATCGTATTTATCTGCATTTATTACATTAAATTGATGTAGTGTTGAAATTATGTTATCCATCATAGTTCCCGGATTTTTTGATAAATACACCGGCCACAACCACTTTATACTAGTTAAATAATTTTTGAAAATTCGTTCGTCATCAACGTCTTCGTTTTCGACATTTTGTAATTCCAACTCGATTGCTTTTTCATGCATTTCCATTATCTCAGCATTAGTAACGGTTGTTTGCGCGTCATCGTCATCATCTTTACCTTTTTTCATTGCTTCTACTTCAACAACTGGGTCGTCTTCTCGTTCATCTTCTTCTTCGCCTTCCTCTAATGGTTCTAATTCTGGCATTTCATCAGCGGACACCATTGAATGAACTTCTACACCGGCAGGATATGAACTCTTAGAAACAGCACTTGCCATTTCTTCGTGTTGTTCTCTCCAACGTCTCATTCGTTCAGCAAGTTCTTCTTTCTGTTTGTTTGTTTCCGCCAATCCTTCTTGAATGAAAGACTGGTGTTGTTTCAGTGTGTCAGCAAGTTTCAATTCATCATTAAGTTTAGCTCTTACACTACCATCGTCCGACATTGCTCCTTTCATAACTTCTCCTCTCCGGTCTAGTTCTTGTTTCTTTTGAATGTCTAAGACGTCCTTATTATCAAACTGACTACCGTATTGGTTTAATCTGTATCTTGTCGCTTTTCTGTCTATCACATTTTCAATTGATGGACGGTTCTCATCTCCTACCAACGTTTCTTTTAACAATTCATCATAAGAAGGTCTCAAATGTAATTGTGATTTCAATGAACCTACTTTTACCGGTCCTACTGTATTCAATCTACTAATTGATTTAATCATAGTATATTAATTATTTAGAAAAATAAATTAATCTGATATATTCTTAATCATTTCTTCTAAATGCTTCTTTCTTACAGTTAGTTGTTCCTTCGTTTGTATTCCATCTGGTGACCGTGTGTTGTCTAATATGTTTCTTATTCTGTCTAATTCCTTTCTGTAACTTTCGGTTCTGTTGCTTTCAGCTAAATCATTTCTATACTTTATTAATGCTCCCTGTGATTGTCTCGCTTCCAGTGTGTCCTTCAACTGTTTAAAATAATTCATTCTTGAAGCAACTCCCCATAAATCTGAAACATTATAATGACGTTCTACTTGTGGCGCCCTTTTAAATTCATTTCTATGACTTCTCATAAGCATGACTAATATATATTATAATTAGATTATTATTTAAAACATTGATGAAGATAATTTGTTTATTTTTTCTTGTTTATCTTGTTTTTTCTTTTGTTTAAGTTCTTCATAATGTTGGCTTAATAGTTCTGTTGCCGTGGGTTTCTTAATAGTTTCTTTAATCACTTCTTGTTTAATCTCATTCTTAATTTCTTCTTTTACTTCAGGTTTTATCTTTCTAATATTCTTTTGTGGATTGACTGGGAGCATCTCGGTTTTTGCCCCTTTACAATTTTTAGGATGTGAGTGTCTCAAACTTTTCAATGTCATCTTTTTAGAGCATTGTTCACATTCCACTAATTCAACTTCTTTTTTAATTCTTGGTAATGCTTTTGCTTTCGCTTTTGGTTCAGGAATGACTTCTTCAGGTTTAACTTCTTCTGGCATTGGTTCTTCATTAACTGTTTCATTTTGTTCAACGACTTCATTATTAACAGGTGCTTCTTCTGTTTTAGTTTCATTATTAACATCTACTACCTCAATACTTGACATATAATATATATAGATTTTCCATATGGAAAATCTATATATATTATTTCAATTTTAAAGTGTTATGGTACATTTTTTGATATGCCTTTTTTCTATCTCGATTGTTTTCATACCATTCCTTACTTCGTTGCCTTGCTTTTTGACTGAGTTCTTCACGGTTTGTTTCACGATATGTTTTAATTGTATCTTTGTTTTTACTTGACCATTCCTTTTGATACTCTTTGATTTTGTCCTTGTTAGTCTCATAATATGTTTTCTTCTTGTCTTTGTTTTCATCATACTATCATTCCCTGTTCGTCCTGCTATTCTGTTATTTCACTCTGTCTTATATTCTCGTATTAATTCCCCTTCTCGCTTTCGTAATTCTTCTAAGTTGTTACATTCATAATTTTCTAACAATTCAATGAAAAAGTTATCTCGCCCTAATTCTCTCATTGTTTCATATAATTTGTAGTTCTTACATTTTACACAGCTAATATTGTTTCTATGCTCGCCCATTCTTTTACTTAAAGGCTGTGTCGTGCTTCCTATATAAATCATATCGTTAATGTTGTTTCTAATGCAATAAATTTTACTGTTGTTGTAATGTTTCTTATTTTTAGACGTTATTTGTTCTATATAAGTATGTTCCATTCTGTTTATATCTGTTAAATAATATTATGTCTTTATATAGAATATATTTAAATAATACCGCTTTTCACAAACAATAATGACAGGGATACATTTACCCCATTTAAATTAATTTCATTTCCTAATGAATTACTAATCCAAAAATCTAATTGTTTAAAGCTTCTATTTGATACATCCAAGTAATCCAGAGGGTTTAATTCCGAATCAAAGACAATTCCCGCGTGTGGTGCTGTGACTGGTACTTTCTTAACAACTGTGCTATCACCGGTTCTTAAATTTACTTGATTATAATTAGACAATTGAGAAGAATGAATATAAATATTTCTAATGGGTTGAAGATTAACGAAACTAGAAACATAAGGATTATTATATTGATAAACTGCAACTTGATAATTTCCTAAAACTTCATTAACAGATTGCAAGTTATTAGCATTAAAAGTTCCATTCCATATATAATCTGCATATGTTAGTTTCATTTGTTCATCAGTTAACACAGCGAACTTTCTATCGGCATAGTTTGAAGAAATTGTTATTTTATTAGTTTTCACACTGTAAGTAACTTCATAAGTATTTGAGAAATTAGTATTATCTACAACACCATTTATTTTTGACTTTAATTCTGTCGCTAGTTCTGTGCCAGTATATACTCCTTCGTCCAATTGTAACGCTAAATAATGGACATTTGTGTTATCTTCATCTGGAACTAGTGGAGAAGAATAAAAGTATAATATATTATTTAATCCTGACTGAATCGAATACCACGAGTTAGGTAATGTTACTTCGTGAATGTAGCAATGAACTCCGCTGTCTGTTTGTAATGTTTCCGGCAATTCAACTTTGAAATTCGATGATGTACCGCTAATTCTATGAGCGCTGTCAATATAGACCTTCTTATATGTGAGCATTATTAATTAATTTAGAAATTAATTTATAACTTTAATTATATGATTAATAATAAAAAGTTAATTTATGAAATGAAGCAAGGGAAAATTAAACATTATCAACCTTATAAGAAAACAACTAAAATAACTAATGTTATGAAACAAACTGACAAAATATTAAATAGTTATAATCCTAATTCTAATTTAACTGATGCACAAGGATTGAGTAGAGCCTATGGAAATGGTAAAGGTTTTTATATTGATGCTGATAAAATGTATGTAAGCGGTACATTTGGAAAAGGAACGTTTGGAGGTGCTGTTAATGACATTCTGGCAGATGTAGGACTTCCCTTTAAAATGACTAAATATTCACAACGATATAAAGACACATCAACAGCATTGGATGAAAACAATGAAGTTAAACATCTTATAACACATAGTCTCGGTTCAAGTGTAGGGGCACAGATAACAAAAGATTATCCTGAAAAAGAATTAACTCTAACCACTTATGGAGCGCCGTTTATATCACGAAGGTCTAAAATTACCGATGATTACATTAATTTTAGAAGTATCTTAGACCCTGTCAGTATTGCTGACCGTGGTGCTATAACTGTTTATACTGGTTCATTAAATCCATATACTAACCACGATTACATAACTGGATACGGAGACCAAGGCAAAGATGTTTCAAGAAGCAATGAACCGGTAAAGGAGATAATATAGTTAAATAAGTACTTAAATATATAACTATATAATATTATATATGTATAATCAGTTACATGAAAACTTGACAGAAAGTGAAACAAAATATAAACCATCAACACTTGTAGAAAGATTAAGGGATTTAAATAGAGATAATAAACGAACACATGTAAAATGTCAGTGTGGATGTTTCATTATTCGGAGTGTCAGAGTTAGACCTGACTATATTGATTATAACTGGGTTATTTCAATTTATAATATGTTCGTACCAAAATATAAAAATGGTTATGTTCTCATCAATGACAACACTAACAATTGTAATCATACTCAATCAGACCTTGATGAAATAGTAAAAAGAAAACACGCAAAACTATTTTCATATTATTATTATGATACAACATAAGAAATATGACAATGAAACAACGGATGATATGATTAAGAATGAAAATAAAAGTATAAGAAAAGTACGTATGAAGAAATTAGAGAATTAGTAATGGAGAAAGAAAAAGGGAATAATCCAGTTGAAGATAAGATTAAGAAAAAGAAAATGAAAATATTTAAAAATAATAATTCTAATCAAAAGGATTACACTAAATTATTTAATTTAGTTTAGTTTAAATTATTTCTAAATTAAATTATATATAGCAATGGAAACTTTTAGTGCTGAAGATATTCTAATTGACAACCTCTCATTCAAATTAAATAAAGGTGCAAGTTATATCAACGACCGTCGTTCAGTCTCGTTTTTCCCTTCTGGAAGTAATATCTACACCCCTTCATCTGGTCAACGTGTGTTGAAAATAGCTTTAAATGCTGAAGATAATACTTGGCTTGACCCGCAGAGTGTAATGGTTTATTTCACCGTTGAAAACACTGACCCGTCAGACAATAAACGCTTACGTCCTCTGTCTCCTGCTTATTCCTTTTTTAGAAGAGCAAGACTAATTGCTGGTAATCAACTTGTTGAAGACATTGATTATTACAACCGAAATCATCACATGATGAGTTGCTTGATGTCAAAAGGAGCAAGAGACAATGAAGACGCCCAGAGTTTTGGTTATAGATATGATGATGATTTAAACACACGTCGTGCAGTTCCTGCATCGGGTCATATTGGTCCTGCATATGACGCTTACACAATTCCAGGCTTTAGAAGAAAAATGGTTGTGGGATTTAAACCGATGCTTGGTTTATTCAATCAATTTAAGTATATCCCGTTAAAAGCGTGTCCACTTGTTTTAGAGCTTGAACTAGTTTCAAATTTTACCGATTGTGTTGTTACAGCGGGTGGGTCGAGGTTTCCAGAAAGTGGCAACACAGACACAAGCCTTCATACAAATGAGCAGTTCTCAATTAGTAACGCATTCCTTCAAACTGATTTGGTAAGCTTGGACAATGACCTTCATAATAAATATGTTGCACACCTACTTGATGGGAAAGAATTACCTATTACTTATAATACTTATATTTGTCAATCTAATCAAGTTCCCGATGGTTCGTCGTCAATTAACACTACTGTTGTTCGTTCAGTGTCTAAACTCGCTGCCGCGTTCATCTCTTTCAGTAAAAGCGCAGTAGGCGATACTCACGTTATGAAAGAATACAACAATTTCTATCATCCTATGTATTATTTGAATTATCAAGAAAGTGGATACTACAATTCCGACCTTGATTTAGAATTTCAACTTCAATTAGGTTCAAAACTATATCCTGAGTATCCATGTCGTTCATTAACACAAGCATTCTATTATTTACGAAAAGCATTAAATTTACCATTGTTCCATCAACACCATTTATCGATTGAATATTCTGCTTATCGTGTTGATAAGTTTATCTTTGCTATGGATTTCGAAAAGGTTCCCGATAGTTCATATACTGGAATTAACACAAAAGCTGGGCAACAACTTTTAATTCGTGTGAAACCTATTGGAAGTATGGTAACAGCAAATATGCCAGATACAATATATATAACGTTAGTGAGTGAACAAATATTATCCATACGCGATGCGGGCGTACAGATTTTACATTAAGAATAAGTAAAAATGATAACATTAAAATAAATAAATATTATCATTTTCTACTATTAATATATAATGCCTTCAATAAATTTAACAAACTTTGAGAATGTTGTAGCGCACACAATTAGCGAAATCAATTCTACAAGCGGGGTAACAAACATTAGAAACATATACGCCAATCAATCAGATATAATTGATTTACTCAACAACAAAGCAGACCAAGTAGATACTTACACAAAAGCACAGATTGACGCTAATTTTTATGATATAACTCAATCATACAATAAGACGGAAGTTAATGTATTATCAAATAATATTAGTTCAAATACATTTTTAATAGGTAATCTGACAATAACTTCAAATACAAATTTTAATATTTCATCAAATACAAATTTAATAAGTAATTTAAATTCTACTATGACAACTAATTTTAATAATATTAGTTCTAATTCTAACTTAATTAATACAAATATTAATAATATTTCATCTAATACACATTTAATAAATAATTCGAATTCTACTATAACAACTAATTTTAATAATATTAGTTCTAATTCTAATTTAATAACAGGATTAAATAGTACAGTAAATTCACATATTTCAGCAATATCAGATTTACAGAATGGAGGTTCACTTAATGAAGCAGATTATTATAATAAAATAACAACTAATAATTTATTATCAAATAAGTTAAATACATCAATATTAAATAATACATTAATACATAATATAACAACTACTGCAACTTTCAAAATAGCAGAATTTGGAAATTATAATAATTTCTTTGAAATGTATAATGATTATTTTGATAGTTATGTTTATGGAAATTTAAGTGGAGCAACTATGTTTTTGAATCAAAGAGGTTTTGGTGATGTAGAAATTAATAATTCTTCAACTTTTCAAAATGATAAAATATTATTAAATCATAATACTACAATATTATCTAATTTACAAGTATCTGGTTTATTTTCGTGTTCGTCTATTTTAGATATAGCAGGTTCTGATGCTAGATATGTTTTACAGTCAGATAATTTAGCAGGATTAATAAGTGGTAATACAAATACGATAAATACAATAATTACAAATGATAGCGCACAGGATGTATCAATAAGTCAAAAATTAGACAAAGTTAATACAACTGCACAAACAGTAAACTCTCCATTAATACTTAGTCTAACGGATAATACTAATCCAATATTTAGAATCCAGGACGCAGTTAGTAACCAACGACTGGAATTTAAAAGAGGTTGTCAGTTGGACTCTTATCAAGGACTAACAGGTGCTACTTCTTATAGATTATGGTTAGGATGGAATACAGGAGATGTTATTATTGGAAGACCCAATAATGCTTCAAGAATTACGATTAACGGTAATGTTCATACTTCGTACAATTTTGCTCAAGCACACGGAACATCATATTTCGAAGGAGGTGTGTATATGAAAGGAAATTTATTTACAAATAATGATTTTTCAACAGATATTAAAACAAAAATAGATAATATCAATACTTCAATAAATGGATTAGAACCATACTTAGAAACATATACACCGGATGCAATAGAAGGTTTTTATATACATCATCCTAATTTTGTAGCGTGTAGTGTAGGAGATATAACTAATGCTTCTAACCAATATTTTATGGCTGATGGGCTTGTAGGAAAAACATTTTTTAGTAAACCTATAGATGTGTTAGGTAATATTTATACGAATGCTGATGTTAATTGTGATAATGTTAATATTGATACTGATGGTAAATTAACAATTGATACAAACTGTGAATTATATAGATATGTTAGTGCTTTTTCATCTTTTGATATGAGAAATACCGATTCTAATTCTTCAATTAGATTTATTTGTGGAGACCCCGCTGTTCAGTCTAACATAGTTGGGGCAGTTAATATTACCAGTGGATGGACTTTTAATACTGCTACTGTTGATGTTATGGGTAATTTATTTGCTGATGATGTTTATGTTAAAACTAATGGAGCATTAAGAAGCAATCATTTAGCACCTAACGGAGGAACATTAATAACCGTTGATACTAATATGGCAATACAAAATGCTTATTTAGCAACTAATACAATACAATCATTTGATTTAACAACAGTTTCATTTTTAAATGATATTTCCATGACTACTGGCACAGACATAAAGCTTGGTACGAGTGAAATATCAACTTATTATGATGGAACTAATTTATCGACATTTGATGTAATATTCAGAACGTCAAATACAGCTTTTAGAATTGCTGATAGCTCAAGTACTCCGTCAGTTTTATTGTCTATTGATAAGACATTTGGAACAACAGTAAATACTGGAAGTTTTACAAATAATGCCTCATCAACTTTTAATGAAAATGTAACAGTTGCAGGAACGAAGAAATTGCTATGTAATACACTTGAACCATCAACAGGAACTAACATAGATTTAACAGCAACGACAGTAACCATTAACGGAACGTTTGTTGATTCATCTGATTCGCGGTTGAAATATGACATAGACAATGTCAAATCTAACTGTATGAATATGATTAAGAAATTTAAGCCAAAGAAGTTTAAGAGACACGATAGAAATGACGGGGGTAAAACTCATATAGGATATATCGCAGATGAAGTATTAAAAGCAATTCCTAAAGAGTTTGAAAATATTGTATGTAAAGATAAAGAGTATTTAGGATTGAATTATTTAGTTTTACCCGTGTTGGTTCATAAAGCAGTATTAGAATTAAATGATAAAATAGATAAACTTGAAAAAGAAGTTAAGGAATTGAAAAAAGAAAAATCTAAATAATAATATATAATGGGTATTGGTCAAAGCAAAAACGAAGAAAATAACAGTATGGAAGACATTAAGAATTTAAGAGTAGATGAAAAAACGAGAGCGGATACTTTAATAATAAAATCTATTCAAGAATGTGTAACGAGAATAGAAAAGTTAGAAAATCAAAAATCGGACAAACTATTATATAAATTACCTGCGTTGAATTTATGCAACGCTTCATTGATTTAAATTAATAATATTAATATGATTCATTAACATTATTAATTAAAAAAAATATGAATAAAATTTACTAATAAAACTTTGTCTTTCTTAATTGATGACTTTAATAGTTATTTTTTTCACTTGTAATGAAATAAAATTAGCCACATTGTCCCTATACACTAAATTAGTTTTATAAAGGTCTTTATTAAGAAAATAATAAATATCAAATAAATTATTTGATGTTAAAGTACGATTACGAACATGATTCAAACAAGTAAATGAGGTAGATGTAACAAATATATCATATTCAATTAATAATTTTAATGGTTTATGTTTTTGATGTAATTTATCTAACTCACTTAAGTTAAAAATATATGATATGCCGTTTTTGATAATATTTTTCATAATGATATTATCAATTTCAAAATACTGTGAATTCTTTAATTTGTAAGACTTATACACTGGTTTAAATTTACTAATATAATTTTTAATAATATTATTATTTTTTATTTTTAATAATCTAACATCACCTAAATTATAAGATAATACAAGGTTTTTAATGTCTAATGGTAAATCATAAAATAACATAATATATTTAAATCTTTATTTTATTTTAAATGCTTTTTCAAATCTAACATAAAACATATTATTAACATCTTTGGAATTCATATTAACATAAAAGAAGGAGTAGGGCTTATCATCTACCGCTTTATGATACATATTTAACAGTTGCTCTTTATCAACGATGGCGGAGTTTTCCTCAATGAATGACATTAACTCTGATACATTCTTTAACTTGAAGATATACAACGAACTAGAATTCAACCTAATGATTGGTGCAAGGACACGATATTTTTGAACGCTTAAACAAAAACTAATGGCGTCGTGCCTGCCTCTCGTTGCCAGTCCATGAAGTAACTTACTATATCTAACAAATTTAGGGTCGTCTGCAAAATCATCAACTATGATTAAAATTGAATGTAGTTTCTTCATCTTCTGTTCTTTCATATAATGAATTATCTTTCTTTGTGTGTTAATTATTTCTTCCAGTTCTTCAGGTTGGTAGGTGTCATAATATAACTTTTCTTTTTCATCATCAACCTTCATATTATCTTTTTGATATTTCTTGACTTCAACGAAGGTAGGGTCATTATGAACCGACGGGCTAAAAATGAATATACGGGCGAAGCAGTCCCTATAAACATTTAGGATAAGGTTTTGAATTAAAACTGTTTTGCCACCCGTTGATGAAGCAACAACAATTGAGCGAAAAGGTAGTTTTGGTACATGTTCATATTTAGATTGTTTGAAATCGTAATCAGTTATATTTATTGGTTTTATTATTGGAACATCAGACATAATAAAATAATATTAAAGTTATTTAGAAAATATTTTATATTTATTATTTTATATGAATAGAAGTTATTCGGATTATATTGATATAATAGATAAAGTAGAAAATATAGAACAAGTAATACTAACTGATAATAGATTTAAAAAAGTATGCTATTTTGTTTTAGAATTAATTAAGTTTGTGATACAATATATTAAAAATATAAATATTAATATAGATGGGGAGAAAGAAAAAGAATAAGACAGAATCAGTTGTTTCTTCAACTGATGAAGAAAAAGAAGAAATTGTTAAAGAAACATCAGTTATTGAGTTTGCTTGTCCAATGTGTAAAAAAATCTTAGAAATGAAAAATGAATTAGAAATACAAAAGAAAGGAAACTGTAAATGTTCGTGTATTCCGACAAGTTTCAAAATAAGTAAAAATGATAAGAAAATGAATATTGATAAAACTAAAGACAGTATAAACTTAGAAACAGATGTTCATAATATTGCTATACGCTTTGGGAGGGGAGTTACTCCATCAGATAATGGTGATAAGGAAACTCAGGAAACTGTTAAACAAATAATGAAAAATTAGTATTTAAAGAGTAGATTTAACATAATTGCAACATTTAGTTTTAAAAGTTTAGTTTTATAATTTAGTATATATGGAGGAACATTTAGCGAACATTGACAGTAGTTTAGAGTTGTTGTTTCCAAGATTAGAAAAAGTGTTGGAGCAAAATGAAAACATACTGAACATCTTAAAGAGCATGAATATTAAACCTACATATAATAACAATAACAGTTACCAAGCAAAAGAAGTAGATAGAGACAGTAGCGAATACAAAAATAAACGAAACATTTATGTTAAAAAACTGAATGAAAAAATCATAAAAGAACCTAAACAATCAAGTCTGGATTACTATCAAGTCAAGTATAAAGAAGACACCAAGAAATACGTTTAATCATTAACTAACAAAATTTCGTGTCTCAAAAGCGGTTTGTTTATTCCTGCTACTTTGTAAGTTTTATTACCCATAATATCATATTCAATTTTATCGATATTGAATATTTTATTAGACCATTTAGAGTTATACTCCTTTCTGTCGGTGTAATTACCCCTTTTCTTTTGAAACACTTTTACCTTGTCGTTCTCCACTATTCTGGGATACTTTCTTTTGTTTTTTTCTCGTAGTTTAAGATTGACCTTTACATTTATTTCATTGTCGTCCTTGTGTGCTTCAGACGGTGTCATCCTTGTTGATGAGTGTGATGTGCTGTTATACTGTTTCAATGCCGGCGTTAGGGCGTCGGTCCATTTCATGTTGTTAAACCTAACTCTATCGTGAATTTTGTTTTTCATCGTTCTAATAAAACGCTCGGCCACATTTGCGTGGGTCTTCGTGACGATGTGGTTTATTCCTTCACTGTTGAAGAAATCCTGAACTTGATTTTTAGTTGCAAACGCTCCGTCGTCATCAGAATACACGGACATCGGATAACCCATCTTTTTAAAGCTTGTTCTCAACGCCTTCAAAACGTGCTCTCCGTCTCTTTCCTCCATCGGTATTACATCTGCTAATTTACTGAAGATGTCAATCACGACTAAAGCATACTGTGGAACGATCTTGTCTTTTGCTAAAGGTGACATATGCATTATGTCTATTTGATATTCATATCGTGCGAATGGAGCGGTATAGGAATTAGTACCTCTATAATTTTTGATTTGTTTATTTGGTTGTTTCTTTAAGAAAGACTTTACATCGTCTAATGTTATTGTTGGGTCTTCTTCCTTTGCCTTCTTGTGTGTCGCTTGTGTGCTTCCGAAACCCTCGTCTAAGTCGTAATAGATGTTGCTGATTATTTGGTCTTTTGTTAATCTCGCCATTATATTAAATTGTTAGAAAATATTTTTTCAATATAAAGCCCCACCCCTTAACATAAAATAAAAAACTACTTAAAGAAATATTAACTTATTATATTAAGTGAAAATATGACTGAAATAAGATTAGAGGACTTGAATTTAGAAAATGTCGGAGTGATTGCTGACTTATCAAACTTGGTGCTATCAGACGAAGAAGATGATGATAATGACAGTTATAAAAAGGAATTAGATGAAGAGTTAAACAAAATAAAGGATTTCATCAAAAGACACCCTTTGCCAGCAGTTGATGAAAACGAAGAATTCTGGAATGATGTCATTAGCAGGTTTAGGGATAATAGCGGATTAAACTTGATGACGATATACTCATTTGTTAGGTTTGACATCATGAAAGAAATGTATGAAAACCTAACAGATGAAGACATCATAAAAGACTGTGGTAAAAAGTTAAACCGTGATGGAAAGTTTAATGCAATGATTATTAACCACTATATCTTATCAGGAGCGATACGGAAACTAAACAAAGAAGACAGTCTAGTAGATGGACAGATGCGAATTATTGAATTCTGGTGGGATGGAATAGGTGAATGGAAAGCGTGAGTGATTTAGTTTAATGATATTATTCAATTATAATATGATTAAACATTGTTTTATAATCTAACAAGAAGGTTAAGACATTTAAATTAAACCTGAAACCCAGACCAGCCGACCAGCAACCCCTAGCCAAAACTACTTAAAGAGAAAACACCTTATATATAAAGAGAAAAATGAGTGAGGGTAAAATGTCAGAGAATAATTTTATGGTTAAGAATTGTGCTAGCTTACCTGTTGATGTATTAAAAGGTATCATTTCATATAAATTAGGGGAACCTGAGTATTTGAAAATAAAACATAATCATATTAAGACATTAAAGAGAATACAACAACAATATAAAATAAACAGAACAGAAACAAAAAGAAAGACAAAGCGTCGAACTGCTGTAGGTGGTGATGATATAAAGAGACACGTAATTGAGTATTACATTTCAAGAAATAAACCTTTAAGCATTAAAAGCATTGAAGATATAGTTTTTAATGAAAATGAAAACTTAGGTTGTTTGTTAGATAGCATTGAAACCGATAACAGTTATGGAGAAGTTATAATAGTTGAGGTAAATATGTTTGTAAGGTTTCATCATTTCAATTATTATGAAGACAATAAGTTTAGTACTTTTAGTTTTTATTTTCGTAGTGATGATGTTGTAGATAATATAACCATAGATAATATAGCTGATGTAATGAGAGTGGCGCATCAAACAATAGACAGTCAAATGGAAGATGCAAGAAGTAGAATGAATTTTGAAGGAGTACAAAACATAAGGTTTAAACTAATGGTTGATGAACCTGTGTAATTCATAACTAAACCATAACCCCTAGCCAAAACTACTTAAAGAAATATTACCTTATATATTAAAAGGAAAATGAACGGTGATGGAATCAATAATTATATCAATAAAAAATGCTATGATTGTTGTCACTTCAAAAAAGAAAATATGGAATTGTATAAATTGAGTTTACCTAATGAAATTGTGAATAATATTATTAATTATTCAATGGATGGTGAAGAAGACATATGTAAAAATTGTAAAACTTGGAGAGATAATCAATGTTTAATCAAATGTCTGTTGGGAATAAAAAGAATACATAATAGAAATGTAGAAGATGATATTTTAATATTTCTAACTGTAAATAAAATACCACCTTACTATTGTGTTAAACAGTTTCTTAAAATCAGTAAGAAAAAATATGACACGATTTACGATATATTATGGATGTTGGGTTATAGTCAAGAGAAAGGAGAAGATGTTAAAGAAAATATCAAATTATTTATTGAAAGTAAAAAGTTTAATGTTCAGAATACAGTGAGAGATGTTAATATTATTTTTAAAATGATGTATGAAAGAAGTAAGACAAACCAATTAGATTATTATCCTGAACTGAAATTATAATCATAATATAATAATAACATGTAAAATCTTATATGTTATAATTATACTGAACTTTTAACCTATAAATGAAAATTAGTGAGAAAAACACTAACAAAACAAATACACCACCAACACCCCAGAACTTGATAACTACTAAAAGGGCCAACTCTTTCAAATGAAAAAAATGTCGGCCCCCAGCCCAACAATGAACAAGGGGGGCAATTACCAAAATGATTACCTTAACGAAAACGATAAATAAGCTCCCTAAAAACCCTCTTTTAAAAACGAATAAGGGGGAACACAGATTTGAGATGAACATAAAAACCAGAACAGGCAACCATCAACAGACCACCCCCCAGGCCCCCTACTTTCTCCATTTTTTCCCCCCCCCGGCCTTCTCCACGAGCAGCCGGGCCACTCCGATGGTGGCCTGCTCGTTGGCGCCGTAGACCACCTGGGCGCGTTCCCACGTGCAACTGGTTTGCTCGCGGGCAGCATTTGAAAGGTCTCAAAAGGGACTGAATATTGCCGCGTGCTCGTGAGGGCCCCCCGGTTTCGCGGCAGGCGCAGCACTTTGGACATGTGAGCGCTGGATTTCGTGTCTCTAAAGGGAGTGGATCTTTGATTTCGTGTCAGGCACAGCACTTTGGATATGTGCGTGCTGGATTTCGTGGCAGGAGCATTTGAGAGGTCTTGACAGGGACTGGATGTTGTCGCGCGGCGCGCGCCCCGTGGTTTCGTGCCAGGCGCGGCACTTTTCGACCCGTGGCCGGCGCCGGATGTCGTCCCAGGGGCCTTGGGGTCTCCGAAGCTTCGACCCTGGGCCGCCGGGCCAGCAGCTTAGGCTCGCGCTTGCAGCGCAGGAGCTCGGGGATGAACTGATCCTCGCCAGATTTTCGCCTTTTGCCATGGGAAACCGCGGTTTTTCCCCAAGCGGCCGGAATGGTTTGAATGGGAAGCACCGAAATGGGCGGCTGCGACTTGCCAATTGTTTTTGTTTTTGTGTTTCGCTTTGAAACGCACCTCAAAACCTGAAACACCTGACCTCCACACCCTCAGCCTCCAGCCTTCAATTCAGAAGGGCCAAAGAATGAAACCCAAAGTGGCACCTTGGTAAATGGAACCAAAGACAAGGTGTGTAACCCTGGCTCTTCCATGAGCAACACCATGGCAAGCCCTCCGGTCCCGATTGATCTTGGGCGCAGGGTAGGAAACTGCCAAGGGCAGATGACACTGCTCGAACCTCGGATCCGATGGAGCCACGTCGGCGGCTTGACGCTCACACGCACACAACAACAACAAAAACATGCAGGAAGGGATCTGAAAAGGGGGGGTTCTTCTTTTCCCGAAGGTTTTAAAGGAAAGTCAAAGGGACAACCACCATTTCGTAGGTTTTGTTTCGAGACACCCCCGAGCGCCACGCGGGCGAACGGACACACCCTCGGCTTGACCGGGGACCCGGCTCCGCAGCGTCGCGCACGTCCAGCAGCACCAAATCCCGCGCCTGCGGCATAGGTGTCCTTTTAGGGGAAATAGATGGCCCTGATGGATGATTAAACAAACCACCAGGTAAACCAGGGAAACCCATCGATTTTTCCACCAAAACAACCAAAAAGGACACTTATGAAAACCAAGTCGCCGGTGTCCGGTTTCCTCGAAGTTTGGCGCAAGTTGCAATCTTCCTTTTTTTGGCCGGACCTAAGCCTAGATGTACAGTCCCCCCGCTCAAAGACAAAGAGCGGGAGGCATGTTCTCGCAGAAGCAACATCGACATCAAAAATAGATCCAATCTGACCTGTGAACTCCTCGTCCAGCTTACACGGTTTCATCCAAGCAAACGTGGTCATGAGGCAACTTGGTGTTGCCACCGACTTCGAGCAGCCACGCAGAGGCGGCCCCTGCCCAGCCAGGCAGGCAGTGCAGATCTAGAGTGAAGTCCTACTCCCAGCAGTGCCTTGACTTGGGGTAGTTCCCACAAGCGCAGTTCCCATAGGGTTTTCAAGGCTGGGGAATCCCTGTGCGACCTGCCAAAAAGTAGTACAAGAATGGAATTGCTGATCTTACTTGTTTGTTTCAATGTGCTTTGTTTTGGGGGGACCTGTTTTGGTTGGCTCTTGAGGGGAACCAGAAGCCAAATCAACTGTTCTGAGTGCCCAAACTGATTTGGAGACAAGTACACTCCGGACAAACAAACCCATGGCCAAATCCAGAACCCCCGCCCCAAAGAGTTTCGTAGCCATCGCTCAGTTTGAGGGGGGGCTGTGGAATAGTGTGGACTTTGCAAGACTACTGCATGAAACAAGACTGCATGCTCATTCCCCAAACCCCTCAAACAAGTTCCTGGTCAAAACAAGATTTTGTTGGTGACCTTTCGGCTTCCTTTGGGTATCCCCCTTGCTTGTTCTTGGTAGAGAATATCCTCCATCATATTGTAGGTTCATTCCCTGATGGAAGACCCAACAAAAGGGTGGTTTCCCTTTGAATTGCTTTTGAAACCACCCCGATAAGGGCACCCTCAAAAACAAACACGCTCGTCACTCATGGGATTTCGCCTTGGACACGTCGCTCGACCTCGCTGGCTACCGTTCAGCGAGTCGCGCCCGAGAAGCAATCTGCCCCCCCCCCCACCAAGAGGTCTTTCTTGACGAAAGCAAATAAGTATTTTCATGAAAAGGCCGGCTGTCTCTCAATGTTGTTGTTTGTTTAAGTCTCAGTTTCTTTCCACTTTAGGAAAAAAAAACAAACCCAAAAGAAAACGGCATGGGGGATCCGCATCCATCGCCCAAGGGCGGCCTCGGAGACGGTGGTGTCTGTCTCCACCACGCTCACTACAGACCTCAGGTGTTCAGGCGCCGAGCCGAACACCGAAGCGGACGGTCAACGGTCTACGGCAAGGGAAACGGGCCAAAAAGGCGATACCCAAAGGAAACCTGATGCAAATGCGTGCGGTCAAAACCTGGGTAGATGAAGATTCGTAGGAGACAATCCCAGCCACACATCGGTGTGGCCGCCTTTCGAATTCTTTGCATTGGTTTGGGGACACAATTTTAATACCGATCGGTCTTCATTGTGACTGTGGGCATGCCAAAGGATACCCAAAGGAAACCCAGAAACCTGAAGCCCAGCTGGCTGGTTCAAGAATATCAGGAGTCTTGGGATTGAACCGGAGGATTGTTGAAATTTGAGAAACCAGTTGGACGGCTGGGACAGGTCCTTCCCACCTTCTCTTGTTAAAACCAGGAAAAAGCCCGTGGCTGCGAGAGAATCTGGAGTTCTCAGCCCCTGTAAACCCCTTCCCGTACGCATACCATCCCTTATGGTTTTCTTGAAGGGGATTCCAAGCAGTTCACAAAACCATATGGTTCTCTACGAGCCAGCACTTCACCAGCCACAAAAGCCGCCCTTCCCAGATCGGCGCCATCGTTTGGCACTCAGAAAGACCCCGCGCTGGTGCTATGGTTGCAGGTCTCGGGTTAGTCCGTCACTCGGGTTTTGATTGTGGCGCAGGGGGTGGGAAGTGTCCCTTGCAAATTGGCAACAAAAGGTACCTTCGAAAACACACACGCACATAAGCTGAAAAGGGCATGCAATTTCAGCTGAGGAACTGCCAATCTTCCCCCTTCCCCCCCCCCCAAGCAAAAACAACCGATCTCGAATCCCATTAGATCTGCACAAATCACCAATCCCCAAGCTGGAAATCAGGGAATCCCACACAAAGACTTTCATCGCGGTTGGAATCGATCCTTATACACCCGAATCGTTAAGCTCATGGATTTTGACCCCAATTTGGGCAGGTGCCCACCGTGTCCCACACGACACGTTTGCCGTCTCTCTCGCGCGCCGGAAACCTGGTGAAGTCTCGCAGTGTGGCGAACCATCCGCCACGGCGGTAACTGGCGATGGTTCGGGCCTGCAAATCCTGGGAGTGTCTTGAAGGTGAAGCTAATCGTTGGTTTGAAGGGAAACTCAAAGGAAACCTGACTCAATTCTGAACGAGGCACACCCTCCGCCTCATTTCCACCCAACAGAACTGGACAAGGACCAGGTGTTGCTGCGAAAGGAGGCAGAGCAAGCCGGCATGCGCCATTGAATCATTTACAGGAGAGCCAACCCTGAGCTTGGACAGACCGAATCCAGGTTCCCGCCACCTTCACAAAACAAAAGCAGGGTGGTACCACTTGCGTTGGCTCTCCGAGCAACTGAAAGCCGTGGATCTGAAAAGCGAGCTCTTCCAGTTTTGAGCTCCTTGAGTTGCCATGTTCGGCCACGGCAAAAGCAACGCCCTTTCAGATCCTCGGCGGAAGAAGGCCTTAGGCCGAAGGTTCTTTGCACCCAAGAACAGGCGCCTTCATGACAGCGCAAGCATCACGCTCAATATGGAACCCAGGAAGCCCCTGATGGAGCTCTTCCGCGGCATTTGTGGCATCAAAGCAGGCGTCGCTCGGAGGCCTGTGGCCAAATGTCCGCCAATGATCGAAATATGATTGACACACAGCCCCTGAATTTACCTTTCACAGGACTTGAATCAAAGGGAAAATCGTGCAGCATGGCTGGCGTTCGCCTCCCACTGGAATCCCACTGGTTCCTTCATTTGCGCGAGATCTCAACTTGGAAACCTTTGGTGGACATCATGTGCAATGAACATGGATTTATGCAACCACCGGGAACCCCCACCTCCAACAGCCCGTTCATGTACTCGGGCATGTGCTGCAGGAAGCTCCACTCCGACCAGTGCTCCACCTCCCCCGTGAAGACACGCGGAAGCTGCTGCGACGAACTCGGCCGCGACTGAGGTGGGGGGCTTGGGCTCACAGCCTGCCGTGGCCAGCACCAATGCCGGCTGCTGCTGCTTTTTTGTGAGGGCCCAAGGGAAGAACATCATGTTGGCGTTGCTTTGTTTGCTGGATTTCATCATGGACCATGTCCGTACATATATATATATGTAGGAGTTATGTATATGTAGGAGTGAAATGTTAAACTGGGAGCTCCTGCGCACCCTGAATACCTTGAATGTAAACCTGCGAGTGTATCATGCCGGCAGTGCAGCACTCCTTTTGTACGGGCGTGACGCTGTAGGCTCAAGACCTTCATCATAGCAGCGAGTGCCACATGCACTGCAAGCTGCGCAAAGGTTGTCAAGGCATGTTATACTTTAACACGCCTCCTCAAACTGTACTGTGACCAGTACCCTTTGCACATGTACAAAAAAGCGTTGTTGCTCAGGATGATGTTTGCCAGGTATGCAGACGCACTGTACAACTGTGTCCCTCATAGCCGGCTCAACTGCAGCCTGAAACGCGGTGCGCCGCTAGGGCTGACCAAGTTGTCTAGCACTGCTGTTGCAAGATCAGGTCCGTGTTGCGGCGCCCCTGCGTGCAGGCATAAGACTGACCCATTTGTTGTCTTCTGTGAGCTTGCGCCTGTGCCAAGCATCGTTACTTCTTGCGATCCTGAGATGGGTACTGCTGATGAATCTGCTGGATGTGGGAGCGCCCTTTGTGGTACCTGTGTGTACCAATTGCTGTCATGGTGTACCTGGCTGTGCCAGTCATCTGTCTGGTCGTTGCTGTCGAAGTTGCGTGTCGCAGTTGTCGGTCGCCACTCTGCATTGTTTGGCCATGTGTCCTGGCTGTCCACATCTGTAGCAAAAACATGTTGCACGTTTGCCTTTTGCTCCTTTTCCTCCTTGTTGCTTGTTGTAGTCTTTGCCTTTCCGTTTGTCGCTGTATGCTTTTCCTTTGCTGAATCCTTGTTGTCCTTTGAAGGGCGTTCCCTGTCCAACCGGTTGATTGTACTGCTTGCCTTGTCCCTTGTAGCTGTTGTAGTGGTAGTTGCTCCTGTAGCCGCCGTAGCCTTTGCCTTTGTTGCGCCTTCCTTTGCCCTTGCGCTTGCCTTTCTCTCCTTTGTTGTACCAAGTTGCTCCTATGTCCATCGGCGCTGCTCCTTGGTTGCGGTTGTTGCCTGATGCGATTGCTTGTAGCCTGTTGAACGATGATGCTGCTCTGTAGCACTCTGTTACCAGAGATCAAATTTTGCCCATAGGTTGCGATGTTTTGTGCCTGCAACTGTAAGTGCTGCTGTAGCGGTCCTTTTGTTTCATTGAGCAGTATTGCTATCTTGACTGCATCTGGTAGTAGTGTGTTGTTGTCTTGTTCGTACTTTGAAAGTTGGAGCGCCCATGTTGTAAAGCTCTTTTCCAACTCCTGTTCATCAAGTTGTGGTTCTAGCAGCCCTGTAAGGTACCCAATGCTTCTTGCACCAAACACTTCTTGCGCCAAGTGGTATGGAGCGCCTTGCGCGTTTCAGCTGCCATGCTTCAAAGCCGTTGCCTTGAAGGTTTTGTCTGCCGATTGTAGACGCTGGTCCACCGCATGTGCTCACTAAGATGTGGTGTAAGTTCTGACATCTAAGAAGTCTGTTGCATGCAGGATCTTGTAGTCCAAGATTGGCTGTCATTTTGTACTTCCATTCTTTAAAGGTTTTGCATTCTCCTCTGAGTCGTGGTGGTGCTATCGCTGCTGCTGTTGATTGTTGGGCCGCCATTCCTTATGTGGTGTGTTGCCAGGATGTTTCCCAGGTGACTGTACTCTCGCTCCTCTACCATGTTAAGCTGGGAGCTACTGTGTAGCCTCCGTACCGGAAGTGTAAACCTGTGAGTGTGTCAAGCCGGCAGTGTAGCACTCCTTTTGCACGGGCGCGATGCTGTAAGCTGCACAAGGGTCAAGGCATGTTATACTTTAACATGTAGAAAACCGTCGGCAGAACGCTCGGGGCCTCCGAGTTCCCATCAATCTAAGCACCTCCGGCTCAGCTGTCAGCCCCCCGTCCCCCGCCTTCCCCTCGGCACACGTCGGAAGTCTCGGAGGCGCCTTCGGCGCCCCGAAGCTGCGGGGGCTGCGGGGGCTGCCTGGGCTGGAGCGGCGGCCTCGGTCGATTGCCATGTCGCAGACAAAAGAAGCGGCCTTTTCCACGGTCATGTGGCGCCAACCCCCGCAACCGGCAAAGCCACCCTTTCTCCCCACAAACCACTAGAAGGCCGCGCGGCTCTGTCGCAGCTCCTCGGGCTCCTCGGGCAGCGATGAGAAGCCAGGCTCCTGGCAAATAAAATGAATCCTTCCAATGTTTCAGCCGTGCTCATGTGATGTTTTCGGTGGTCGATGGGTTCTGGCGCTGTTCCGGTCCTGTCCTGCTAGCGACAAATCGAAATCCTCGCAACATACCACAACGCCAACACAAACAAGATCGCCCAAACCAAAGCCAACACCAACAACATAACAGGCTGCGGCCAGGGGAGCAAATGTTGCTTCATTGCGCAATGTTGATTGAAGGAGGTTGCCACGGACACACTGAAACTTTACTCTTTTCAGCGCACACTTGATTGCAGGAATATAGGTGCCCACGACCTGCCATGTCCCACAGCGCGCGCAAGGCAAACGCAGAGGTCAGCAAACTTGACATCAGGTGATCGATTTTACGTTTGCGCTCACTTGGCTTGCTGACGTGAAGGAACCGCTTACAAGCCTCGATCCCAGCTGGTGCGACCCATGCTTCCAAGACAAGGCAGGGCCGCCGGAACTTGAAGTGCTTGGCGCAGCTCGCCAACTGGACCACTCGTAGACATGAAGGAATAAGCATGTCTTGTGTGGGCGCCCTTTGTCCAGGATGGTTTTTTGTGCAAAAACATGTGTCAGGCCAGAAGCTTCCGGATAGTTTGACGCAACGTCAAGTGCATCCTTGCCAGAACCTTCAAAAGTGCTGGAATTAGCTCATGTGTGTCCCTTCAAGACATGAACCACCCCAATTCGGACACAGCCAGCCAGTTCAAGCTTCGCAAGCACCGAAGCACCCAAAAGAGGGCGGGTTCTTTCTTTGAGGGGAGGTAATCAGGTTAAGGTTCGTTGAGGAAAACCAAATAGAAAACATACATGTTGGCAAGCTTCCCCCAATTTCACAGCTTCCATATCCGAAGGAGACAAACTCAAAGACGGCCTCCCGTCCAAAAAAAAAAAACTCGTCTCCTTGAGCACCTCCACCCGCTTCGGCCGTTTTCGCACCGCCATGCCGTCCCGGTAGTCGAAGCGGTGCACGTGCTTGGAGAGCGCATGCGTCAGCACGGACTTCTCAAAGTGGAGCTCCACGTAGTACATGGCTCGAGCGGAGGATGCGTTGACGCTACTGGCTGGCACTTAGGTTTTGCTCATGTTCTCAATGAAGTGTGCAGCGAGGTGCGTCTTCCTATTTCTTGTCAGAGTCGCTTCGCCCACTGATCTTTGAGCAACTCGGATTGATCCAGGAAGAACCTTAAACTATTGTAGCTCAAGTT
The DNA here is from genome assembly GCA_963377175.1 of Effrenium voratum. Classification (NCBI taxonomy): domain Eukaryota; class Dinophyceae; order Suessiales; family Symbiodiniaceae; genus Effrenium; species Effrenium voratum. The sequence continues at coordinate 901,818 of CAUJNA010003672.1, read as the reverse complement.
AGCATAAAGCAAGGTCAGCATCTCTTGCTTGACAACGATTCGGCCGCCGTGCTGTCTCTGGGGTTGCGCAAGGGTTTTGAGCCTGTGGCTCGTGGAACAGCACGCGTGAAGCGCGTTGAACGGCCAAGATCAGGTTAGGGTGTTTGAAGTCCATAGCTTTGTCGGTCCAAGCAGGCGCACTTTTTTCAATGGATAAATTGCGGACAGTTGAAATACGTTCCAAATGGAACGGCGATCAAATGTGCGCCACCGCATGACCCTGATTAGCATCAGAAAGATTGAACATCAGCAAAAAGTCGTCGACAGGCGAATGTTAGAATCATAAGCTCCTCACTTACTTTCTTGGTCGGTTGGTCCGTTCATATGAAACTCCAAAATGGGCAAAACCAAAATTTCTAAGATGCACCTCGAACATTGCAAAACCAGTGCATGCATGGTTTGATCTTTTGCTTAGAATCATGGATGGGAGCGATTGTCTTTTACTTGGCATCCCTTTTCGGATGGCTAAAAAAAACGGCAACCGCAGGGACCCCTCATTCTGAGAAACTCCAATGCGGCTATGTCTAAACCCGGGGGGGGTCAGAAAACTGGCTCCGCTTTCGCTTTGGCTTCTCTTCCAAACAATCCCAAAAAGGGCCATTTCCCAGTCTCGAGGATGCTCGGCTTGTTTGACAAAAAAAAAAAAAGGGGAACCCGAGGGGTATGGTGCGGTTCTTGCGAGCTCATGGTCCAAGCCCTGCAACATCCAGACGAACCGCTCCTGCCACACGCGCTTGACGCGAGCCCCAGGGTTCCGGGCCCTGCCACAGAGCCCACAGACGCCACACTCATGGAGACGCCCCTGTGCTCCTGAGGCTCGGAATGGTCATAGGAAGGCCCCGTCAAATAGGGGAGCCCGAAGATGGTGAGCTTCTTTTTGTACCATCTTAAAGAAACAAACACTAACACAATGTATATATATATATGCTACCCCAACCTTGGAGTACTCAGGTGTTTGGCCAGATTGAGACAGAACTGAATTAAAAGGATGTGCAACTCCGTTCAAGTTCCAACCAAGCAGAGATCAAGCTCAAACGGCGCCTTGGAAGCCCTGACAGAGGAGGCATCGTCCCCCCGCTCGGAGCCCGGGCCTGGGCGCGGGCCACGTTTTGGCGAGTTTCTGCTGGGAGCTGCCAAAACCAATTGAACTACCTCGTGCAGAATGCGCGAATTAGAGAATGTCCGCCCAAAAAAACGTGCGCATGGAAACCAAAGTTCTTGCGACAAAAATGGGTTTCCGTACGACGAAGGCGGCAGCAGCAGCAGCAGCAGCAACAACAACAACAACGGCGGCGGCGGCGGCAACGGCGGCAACGGCGGCAACGGCGGTAACGGCGGCATTGGTGACAACGGCGACAATATCGGCAACGACAGCGACGGCGTACACATCCCTTTGGGGGACATTCCACGCAAGCGCGAGGGAAGAATGATCGGGCGCGCTCAAGCCTTTTCCGGCATCGTGCCAAACTGAGCTGGCCACTCACCGCCAACAATGAGTGGCTGGTCGGTGGGCTGAGAGCGGCCAAGTCTACTGTTGGCCTCACCATAGCCTCCAAACTGACTCAGCCAGAAGTACAACCTAGAATGACTATGCTTCTGAGCCAAGCCAAACGAGTGCTTCTGGGTCAGGCTCTCAGCCCCTGAGCCACTGGCCCATGGCATAGACAGACTCAGAAACCTGAACTCCAGAGCCGTTGGGCAAGCGTGGCAAACTTCAAAATAAAGGGCGTTTGGCTGATTCAACACAACGGGCCTGAACCTCTGCACGCACGATTATCATATTGTCAGGCAGGGCCTCTTTTGATGCTTAAGGTTACCCTGTACCGAGTCCGAGCAACTCGCTCGTCAGCTGACACGTTCGTTGGCCAGTTGCATATTCAACCGGCGCGCTGCAAGAAAAAACACATGAACATCAAAACACGTCGTGTCTCTACTTTGCCGCCATCCCTCCTTCCTCCCAAACATTTCCAACCCTCAACCCCAATGCAACCCCCCCCCCCACCCTGAAACACACTCAACCCCCACTCAAAACTCGACCCACCTCGCAACATCTTCACCTCTACCCTCAATAGCAATGGAAGTTTGGGGGGGAGGGGGGGAAAAGGGTGGAGTTGGAGATTTGGCAAAATTTGGTTCAAGTGCTTCGCTTATGCTTCGAAATTTGCCGTCTTCACCTCCGCGGCTAGCACGCAGTATTTTACAGCACTCCTTCAGCCCCCCACCCCACCCTCCTGACCCCTTCGGCTCACCTCCCGATCCTGCAGCAGTCTCACCAGCGTCGACGGCCGCACTCGCTTGAAGATCTGGAGGTGAGTTCAGGAACTCGTTCTGTAGGACTTTGAACGGAAACTGAATGACAACCAATAGGGTGAATCCTTTCCGTGCAACAGCAACCGAGAACCGTCGAAAAGCAACCCTGAAGCGTCCCAAGTCTCGCAGGGCGGCGCTGCCTCTCCCTTCTATTTGTATGTCCTATGCCTTTCACCGTGTCTGGCTGCACCAGCTGGGTGACAGCCCTGAAGTGGCGCTTTGTGAGGAGCAAGAATGTGACTTGTGCTAGTGTAATGGGAATGGCCATACGATCCCCTGCATCGAGCCGCGAGTGGGCGAGAGCATGAGCCCCATTCTACACACGAATCGTAGTCCTTTTGCCACCCAGGCTTGTGACCGTACCCAAACCCATCGTGGGAAACCATCCCGCTTCCAGACCACCATCCTTCTCAACGTTTCATGGACAGTGCGAGGTATCGCAGCAGTGGGCACCGTCCAACCTTCATCTCATCCAACTCTTCAGGGCTGTGTGGCTCCGCCCACCCAAAATGCGGGCCTCGTCCTTCCGCTTGGCCGTGACGTTGGCGGAGTGGAGCTGGCCGTGCCAGGAGCTCTCATGCGCAGAAGTCGCACCAGCCATGGGGGTTGGGGCGAACAGATCCAGATGCAAAGATGTTGCACTGAAAAGCACAGCTTTCCCCCAGACCGCTTGCAACATCTTCAAGCAATTGTTTCAACAGCCTTTTGGATTCGCAACAAATGTTGCCCAAAGCCCGATCTGAATCCCGCCTTTTCCTTCTTCGCAGAGGCGCCGGTATCGATGGACGAGGCGATGTGCGCATACCTACGCCAACAAACGCGAAGACTTCAGAGCTGAAGGCAAGGTCAAAGCATCAACGTGCTCCCTAGAGGTTCAACTCGAAAAACTTGTGAGAACCATCCCATGCAAGATATAGAAATGGGATGTGACCACACTGCTTCGAGTTGAACACGCCCTTGCCAGACTTTCCTGGCTCGATGAACCGGACTCGTTTGAGTTCGGGGAACCGGAAGAGAGTCCCAAAGGAAGCCGTAAGGGATGGGGGGCATTCTCTGATGTTCTGAGCACCGGCGAGAAAGTGTAATATGAATGTATGTCCTTGACACTGATTTTATGAGCTCCCTCGCGTGTGCGGATTCATTCAAAAGGGTACTTCTTCGTCTCCTTGATTGCTGTTAACGCGTTCCCTCAAGTAGCTGTTCCCTCTTCATAGCCATGATATGGCCCTTGCTCTTCTTGTCTAGCCCCAGCTATTTCCAAGAATTTGCTCAACCCAAATGGTCTAACCTTGCCCACTTTGTATCCTGTAACCTCCAAAAACGAAGTTTCTCTTATCCCATCACCAAGCACCATTTGGGCAAAGAAAACCTGCCAGTCCTGGGTCCAAAATGTAGCCATGGGGGGGGGGGGGGCTAAAGGTGGATGTCAGCCTAAATTGCTTATGAGACAAAGAGAAAGCTGATGAGACCTGTAGAGACAAAATGCTTGCTTGCTATTATGCCCCCCCCATGACATTTTGTTGCAAAAGCACCCCAGTTTTCAACCCCGAGCTGGTCACTTCTTGCTCTCAGGCACCTGGCAAGAAACATGGCCGTGCTGTTCACGTGAGCAATGCCAACCCATTCAAGACAAGCAGAATCCGACGGACTTGGTGGGGGGTTGCCCGGAAGGTGATCCGCATCCCCTCGTCAATGGAACACCTATGCAAATCAAGCTGAAATTGATACATCCCCATGCTCTATTCTGACTTGCCATCCATGGCTACGTTGCTTCGCCGCTCGTTCCAAAAACGCTTGAAACAGGTCTTCCATGTCTCCCCTGCACAATCTTCTTCTGAGCGTGGATGCAAAACCCCGACGCGCGTGCCACTCGGCGTCGCTGCTTGAGTCCTTGGCACTCACAATACGTTCCACGCCCACAGGTTCCTAAGCAACGAAACTGAGACACGCGACTCCAGACTAGACCCGAAGCTCGAGTCCTTTCTCGGCGAATCAGCGAGCATCCGCGCCTTCTTCTCCAGTGTTGGGAAGGAGGACTTCATGCCGAGGATCTCACAAAACGTCCGGAGATTTCCGGGCCTGCTGAGTCGCTACGCTATAACGGCTAGGCTGATGGGACAGTGAGTCTGTTCCGTAGGGCGTCCACTTTGGGGCTCGAGCTACTGCCGAAACGGCTCCGCGCGTGCCAAAGTCCGGGCAGGCTCATGCTGCTCCGCACCCCCACCCCCCCCTCTCTCTCACTTGCGCGAGCCGCTTTCCGCCCCGCGAAACTCGCTCCGCATAACTAAGTCTTTCAGCCGACGGGTTTTCCGACAGGTCGAAATGGTCCGGTCACCCTGAGCTCACCGCCGGCTCAAGGGCGCGCCACACAGGATACAAACCTCGGCACTCAACTGCCCACCCTGAGCTCCGTGTGTTTCCCTCCAAACGGGCCTCTACCCGCCCTCTCTTAAGAGTCCCCAAACTCATCGAACCAACAAAAGGCCCAAAACCGCGAGAACGGAAAGCATCCTGCTGCTCGGCAAATGAGGCCCTGAACCTAAAGGAAGCCATAGGAGGGTTTTCCTTCGCGGCTCCACGTCTCATTCCGCGCATCTGCAAGGAACGGGGCCGAGTCCGATGAGTCCGATTCCTCGCGCCGAGGCCCACACGGAGAGGCCCAGGCGCGACACCACCGTGGAGCCGCAGCCCTCGCAGGTGGGGGAGTACCGCCTCAGAGCGCCACGGCTTTCGGAGAAAGGAAGACCGCCGCGCGGCGTTTCGGGGGCGGGGGAGCGGGAGCTGGGGGGGAGCGGGGCCAAAACCCTGCGGTTTTTTTTGGGGGGGAGCTGCCCAGTCAAATTCTTGACAAGCGTCAAATGAAGCACTTGCTTGATCCTGCCAAACAGGGCAGGATGGTTTGGTCTGTGAAGAGGGAAAAAGATTAAGATGTCTGGATTTCCACCCGGCTCTTTTGGAAAACAACTCCTAAGACTAGCCCCGTGATTTTAACATTGTCAAAGTCACCCCCTAACTAGTAGGTTGAAGACAAACCACCCTGTTTCTGACTTTGATAACCCCTAGAAACAGTCAAAATAGTTACCCCAGCCCAGGAAACAAGGGTCTCCTCTCCCATAAAACGCCCCTGCGAATTCGTACCGCAGCAAGCGCGGCCAAGCTGCTTGGGCCGATCATCACCTGGCGCCAACCGCAAGGCCCGCATCCCCCCATCCCACCAGGCTGGAATCGCTCAAAAATGACCCCCCCCCCCCCTCCGGGTTTTACACTTACATATATATATATATATATACATATATATATATATACATATAGATATATATATATATATGAGCGACTTGCTAAACTCTAGGTTGCCGAAGCTGCCATCAACAAATTTGGGAAGGTCCCATCACTCACCACAGTTTGGGCTTACTTCACTCGTGTGATATATTGGGGGGGGGTATCGCTAATACATAAACTATCATCTTGAATAATGAAGAATCAACTTTCTTGTATCGCCAGCCATTCTTCGGAAAAATACATTGTGAAAATGAACCATCGGCAAATGCGCACAGCATGTCGCTACTGCTTTTTTCTCAGTCTTCGCTCGAGGAACTGGAGCTGCTAGAAGAACTTCCAGAAGAGCTGCTTAGCAGCTCTTTTTGGCTGTCAAGAAGTCCACTTTTTGGCTGTCAAGAAGTCCAATTTATGTTTTGCTCTGAGACGTGCCTTCTCCACTCTTTTTTGCTTGCGTCGAATCTCTTCAGCTACATCAGGTAAGAGTCGTTGACGTCTCAAGGAGGCATTGGGCACCAAGCTCTTCGTCCAGCGCCAAAGAACCCTGGGCGCCAGTGCGGCACGTCACCTTGCACGACAGAGTAATCGACCTCAACGCTTGTTGGGCGCGTCGAGAAGATACGATTGGAAATTCTGGGCTCAGCCCGCAACCTGCTAGCCACACTGGAAAGACAATAGGTATGTGAAATTTTCAGCTTGGCAGCGTTCAGCAACACAGGAGCCGTTGGCACAGGGCTTTCATCTCGAAGGCACTGAACTTTAGCGCCACCATTCGCTAACTGGTTCTCGTTTGCAAGGCCGACACCAGATGTTCGATGGTCAAGATGTCTGTTTTCTTATCCAACCAGCGGCGCAGGCACCCTCGGCACCAGCCGAACAATCTGTCAACGCAGCTCTTGAAATGCTTCTCACATCCAAAATGTATTGTGGTCCGCAGTCTGAAACGAGATGCAAGGCGGTCCATGGTTGCGGCGAGCGCTTCTTGGATAAGAGAAGCCGCGCCAGTTGGCAAGTTCTCAAGGTTGTATGGTCAAGAATAGTCGAAACTACTACAAAGTAGTGGGTCAGTAGCCTGGGGCGTTCATTGGAAGAGTTTGCAGCGTGCTCCACAATCATTCCTCCAAAGACTGAGCACTCCATCCGCGCAGTAGCGAAGAATTGATCTCCAGTTGCAAGCCAAGACTGCGGTACTGTCTCCATTTCTTTCCCGCCCGTCACTAGAACTGCGTGGCCAGAGCCGCATGCTGGTGGTCCTTGCAGCTGCGATGATGCAGGTACGAGCGCAGCAGTTTCAGCCACGCACGAAGTTCATGCGCACGCGAAGCTTCCTTTTCGTGCAGCTGCACCCGTTGATTTTGAGGAAATGGGCTGCCACGCTTCCTCAACCGTAGGAGACCGCAAGGAAATCCAGCTCCGATGTGTTTGCTGCAAGGCGCAGATTCTCAGTGACGATCCATGTAGCGCTGCAGGTCTCGGAGGAACTGAGCTGGCTGTATCTCATACTGCAGATTGCTAGCTCCCACAGTTCCCAGTATTCACTCATGATGTTTGCCAACTCCGACCTGATCGCAACCAAGGCTTTGCTGCAATCCGGCAACACTTTGTGATCTAAGTTGGCGCAGTGTTGACAATAGTCCGTCAATCTTCTGGGCGGCTTATACTGCGTCAGATGATGCTTGAGGATTCGGCGAAAGGTCGTTTCAGACAGCTTCGCACAAAGCTTGCTGCACGGCGGCAATGACTTCTGGTTGGTCAACTTGCGAAGATCTTCCACCAGGATTGACTGGTTGCAAAGGTTGGCTTGCTTTCGCCCACCGTCTCCGACCAATGGAATATCCTAAGCCAGTAGCAGGGTCCTTCGACCCACACAGTTGGCAAACAAGTGCGTCGATGTGCTGCTGAATGGATTTGGCAGACGCCGGCAGCTTGGCACCTTGAAATGGCAGCAGGTTGCTTAATCCAGTGAGAATGTCAGAGGCAGAGACTGCACGCTCACCCTCCGTGGCTTGCAGCAGGCTCGACACTTTGCCAGCACTGGCAGGCCAATCACTTTCCGCTTGTGCACCAAAGCAACTAGGATTTGCACAGCGTCCTCGCAATTTTGCGATTCAGAGAGCACCTGCCAGCATGCGTCGATGCGCCGCGTCAACTGCCGAGGTTTCACATCTGACAGAGGCACGCATGAGGTCTTGGCTGCTTCCTGCGAATTGCTTCTGTCAACCAAGTCCAGCTTCTGTCGCCTTACAATCCAGGCAGGCTCACGGAGAGAAACACAAGAAATATGGGCGAGGATCAAGGTACCAAACTTAGCCTTGCGCTGCTAATGCAAACTAGCAACTTACGTGGCGCTGCTGCAGATGCGCTCGCAGTTTTGCTCCCGTTGCCATCTTCTCTGTCAACGGCATCTGCACTCACTGAAACAAACGGGCAATCTGCAACCTCACGACCCTCAGCATAACCTTTCCGTTGTTCAGGCGAAAGCTGCTTCCAAGGACCTTTGGCAACCAACTCTGTCAGAGAAAATCTTTGCGCCTCAGTCAGCTGACCACCTCTTCCTGAAGCTGGCTGTCTGGATGCCTGCGGTGTGCCCGGACGTACTTCGGCCGCTTTGGCAACAAGAGGCGGGCCAAGGGTGTCACTTTTCAGGAGAGCTGCCAGCAAGGAACGAACGCCCTTCTTATCTGCTTCACTCCGCGGCACGCCATGATGATGTACTTGCCAGAGAAGAATACAGTCGTATCATGTCAGTTCCTGAGTATGTTATTATAGGTCTGATCTGGGGCAATGGCCTTCCGGAGCAGGTTTTAGTATCGCTTAAGCCATTTACTCGTGCAATACACCTAGAAACAAAATAGCCGCGGAATTCGCTGAAAGCAATTCAAAACCCTCTCGCGCTGTCTTCGCTAGGAAGTCACCGTCAAGGCTTTTGGAACATGATCATGCATTGTGTGCTTTGCTATGCTTCATGGACGCAAAGACTTTTTGCCACAGCGCACCGAGTCAGACGCTAAGAAGTCACATTCGTTTTGGCACGCAATCTGCGCGAAGGCTCTCTGGCCACAAAGGTCCCTCCACGCTGCGCCAGCTCCTCACTCTTCTGAGCACTGCAAGCTTTTAGCACTGCCAAAACATCAGGACAAGCTAGCTGTCTTGAACCTTTGTCACACGCAGCTCTCTCGCTGCAAAAATGCAACTGTAACACCAACTACCGCTCTTTCGCGCGAAGCCCACCTGCAACTGTGCCTTGCACGGTCGCACACAAAGCAAGCGGCGGCCTTCTCCCACAGCTTCTTGCAATTGTTCCCTTGGTGGTTGGCCATTTTCTTCAGCAACCTAGCCATGTGTGTCCGCTGCTCGTCAGTTAGGCAAAGCGCCTGCTGATCTACAGCTTCCTCACTAGGGCTCGCCTGCAAGTCAGGGTTCTCACCCTCACACTCCTGCACATTTGCTGGCTCAGCGGATGGTGGAATCTCTGTACTCACAGGCGCCTGGCCACCAAAGGCCGGGTCCTCAGATGCGAGCGCAACGAAAAATGAAGGAAACATATTTGCCTAAACGCAGCACTCAAAAGCAACGCTCCTGGTCATCTCTGTGCTCACAGGCGCCTGGCCACCAAGGGCCGGGTCCTCAGACGCGAACACAATGAGAATGAAGGAAACATATTTGCTTCTAAAAGCAGCACTCCCAAGCAACGCTCCGAAAATCACTTTCAATCACCTCCAAATGCCCGGGCGCATAGCACCCTGGGACCAAAAACCACCAAGCAGCCAGGGCAGCGCGGGTGCATAGCACCCTGGGACAAAAACAACACGGTCAGACCGCAACAGTGTCTCCTATCGCCTCGGTGCATCTGTAAACCCTTCCTGAACATGTACTCGGTATGGTGAAAAACTTGCCGCGAGTCTCGACGAAACAAAATGTGTCAAGCGCCTTCGTCTTCTCGTTGCCAGTCGGCGTGGTCTTTTTGAAGCTGGTGCGCACAGCGCGGCCTTGCAGGCACTGGGTGTGCCATGGTCTGGCTAGTCCTCTCTGCTTTCTAATGCACAGTTGCCGCAAATCAACTGGCAGGAAGCTGCCCTGCATACAAAACGCATCCTCAAGTTCAGCAGCGGTGTGCTGCAAGATCGGCTACGTAGTTGCCTCGGACACACCGGCGCTAGCTGGAGTCACCGCTGTAGCCTGCGCAGGGATGCATGAAGCAACGCTTGTTAACATGTGGAGCGACAGTGTGCAGAAGAACAAAACACACCTACAGGACCAGCCCGCGCTCTCAAAGAATGCATCGCAGGGCTGGCCCGGCCTTGTCCAAATGCTTGGCTCCAGTGTCTGGTCGCTTGGATCCCCGTGTCACCTTTAAGGCCAAGGCACGGCTCAGGGTGAGCTCACTTGCGCGCCAAGAACCAACACTGCCACCTAGACCTCAACCAGCCAGAAGCCGCCTACAAGACTCCAAGGAACCAAGGCACAAGAGGAGTAGCGACCAGTGACCCTACCCTCACACCTTGGCCAGGACACTGATCCCAAGTGGTCGGGCATGCCCGCTGCAACAGCCTGCTTCTTAGAGTAGCACGTCTTCTGGCCGTGCTTGAACACCCCTCAGGAGATGCAGAACACAGGGACCCTGAGTACGAATCCCAGCGTCTCCGTTCATTGCGACCAAACACACTCTTCCTTTTACCGAACTTAGCTGCTGCCAGGGCACAGTACAAGTTTCCCACTTGCGCTCCACTTGCGCGAATGTGCTGCTCAGCCGCCCATTCCATGCTTGTAACAACTCGGGTTTGCCAGCTGCACTGAAGCCCAAATCTCAGACGTACAAAAATGCAAGCTTATCCAAAGGTCGGATTCATGTAAGAATGCCAAAGCGGTATCGGTATTTGGGAAGGTCCCATCGCTCACCGCATGTTTTCAACATTTCCCAAAACCAATGGCGGCCGAAGACTACTTTACACTTACCGGAGTTCTGACGGTTGCTCATATATATATATATATATTCATATTGCAGGGTACTAACATATTATGCTTGCCCACCAATCGAAAAATGGGGGTCCCTGATGGTTTCGACCATCCCATTTCGGGGCTCGCCGGAGCCCGGGAATCTGCGGAACAACTTGGGTCGTGCTCTTTTTGAGTGGGTACCCCTCGTTTGGGGGGTTTAAAGGGAAACCAAAAGGAAAGCCACCCATTTTTGAGGGTCACCTGAAAAAGCAAGCAGGGAATTAGCGCCGGTGTGCTGAAATGCAGGCGTGGCCAGTTGGACCAATCGCCGCTTCATCACCGGGCCCACAAGCAAGCAGAAGCATGGCAGCGCCGCCGTCATCATCCTGGGGGTCTGCTGAGAAGAGTCTCTGTTCCAATCAACAACATGGGGCACGCCGTTTCGTGTGTGTTTCTTCTTGCACTTTGGCCCGGCTGCAGCTGCCTCAAATGCGCAAAGAAACTTTTGGCTTCGGAAGTGAAGCTGCTTTCTCTCGGAAAGAAAGGTCAAGCACTAGTCATCCCGAGCACGAGAAAATGCTTTTCCGGGAGCGTCCTCTGGATCCTCTTGGCCGCCACTGGTGATCTTCACGTTCAAGGCCTGGCAGCCCCCAAACTCCAAACTCAGAGTTTAAAGGGGGGGGGGGCTGGCCGAAATGACCACGGCAATATGAGAAACAAGAAAAATCTAGTAGTTCCCGTATGCGCAGCCCTCGAAGCCCCACACCTGGACCTCTTTCAGGTTTTCATGGGCAAAGGTCAAAGGTCATGGCCGTGGCTCAATTTGTTTCGCTGGTTCAATGTGGTGTCTATCAAACTAGCTCACACTCGTCTGGTGATTTTGCGACGCACCCAGAGGGTCAGCGATAAAAACAAAATTACATCTGCATAGACTTAGACCCCAGAGAGCGAAAGCGCCTGCACCCCAAACTGCATGCCCCCTAGCACCCTGGCGTCAATCTTGCAAAATGCCCGTGCCAAACTGCACCGCCACCAATCTCATAAAAATGCGCCCGCACCGTCACCACCACCTCAAATAGCCCCAAACAGAATCCGAAAACAGCACCCGCACCAGCACCCCAAACTGCACGCCATAGCACCCTACGATCAATCTTACAAAACTGCGCCTGCACCGCCACCTGCACGCCCCCTAGCACCGGGCCATCTATCTCGCAAAAAAGCGCCTGCACCGAAGCAACACCCCAAACAGCACCCCATATCTGCACGCGCTACCACCCTACCATCAATCTTCGACACGCACCCAAGACAGTTGGTTCCCTGCATGCTTCCATTGCCCCTTTTGGAGTTACAGCCCTTTGCTAGCGCTCCATGGAGCTTGCGCGCACCACAGTGGAAGCTGTTGAAAAAAAAGTAAAGGTTGCAGATGGTGGGTAGAGAAACATACATGAATCGAAGATAAACCACAAAAACCGTGTTACTTACCCCAGAGGCCAAATTCTACGCCGTTGAACGTCACCCCACGAATTGAAAATCCCGATCGAGCGTCTTCCGGGCCTGCGGCTTGCCCTGGCTGGTCAAAGACATGTCGAACCTCAGCGACAAAACTCGGTGGATCTCGGCGCCCTTCTCAAGCGCAAAAAGAGAAGCCAAAGGGAAAAGCGCCAAGCAAAACCTGGATCTACCAGACTTTTGCCAACCCAAAGCACGGGGGCTTAGGATGGATTTTGCCGATTGCAAAGTCTCCGAAACATGCAACCAGAGAAGTGAGGCTGAGTTGCCATTGCTAGACTGCCAGCACCGCATTTAAATGCAGCCCGGCGGCGTGACCCGCACCGGGCCTTCGGGCATCTTTGGCGCCTCGGCCAAATCGAGACACCCAGTGCAAAAGTTGGGGCGGCGTGCTCGTCTTCTGAAAGTTTGGGACCCCCTCCTTTGCTGAGTGTTCAAAGGAAAAATGTACCATGTTCAGGAATCCCCTGAGGAAAACAGAGCTTCAATCAGGCCCTGGTCCTTTTCATCAAGTTCGGCCAACAACGAAGTCCTGGCAAGGGGGGGGGGGTCCTAAGGGGGGGGGTCCTAAGTTTGCCGATCGAAACGTGCAAGAACCTCACAGGTTGTCTCTTGCTTCCAGGCTGCAAGATGTCTGGGTGCCCCTTTTGTCTTCGAGTAAACCAAGCTTTCAATGGGTGTGGCTCAAAATTAAACAGGAGGGGTTACGCAGGTTTTTGTCCATGTTTCCAGGGTTCCATTTTGTTGCCAGTTTTTTGAGCCACAGCCATATGTGCCCTCCAAAAACACATTCCCCATCTAGAGCAACCAGGGCAAACTGACTTAGCCCCGTTGAGAGTGCTTTGCGATGTAAGCAATTCAGTGCACGTTGAGACACGCCCACTCGCCGCAGCATGAAGACGGTATACGGTATGAGATCAATTCTAAATTTTGGCAGCCAGGGGACGACACATAAGTCATCTGTGACTGAGGCACGGGCCACGTGTCTATCCTTCGCAGCGGCTGCTTTTGTTCACACATCTTGCGAAGCCCCTGCCAACACTGGACCAGCTTGCTTTGCATAATTCACAAAACCCGACCAAGACTTCAACTTCATGGTGCGAGTGTCATGTTCGACTGCCTGATTTACAAATCTAAAGCATCCGAGCCCGGATTGGCGATATCGACCCCATGTGCATGACAAGGATCAAACCATTGTTCCACCGATCAACACAAAACCTAATAGTCGCATTTCACAAGTGAAACCTTGTCATCTCCTACCCCTGCTCAGGTCCTTCGTCTGCATCTTGTGGCCTCAGTTGCTGCAGGCATCTGGCTGGATTGCAACCAAGGAAGCACGATCATTCAACAGGTGCCCCCCAATGACAGTGACTCGCTTTTGGTCCTGAGGTGCTTCGTGTTTAAGCTCCCAACAAAAACTTCTGCCTCCAGAAAATACCCCGGGCACCAGGCCGATCCAATAGTTCGGCGCCTTCCCCCTGCGACGTACAATGGGTGGTGAGGTGGTATATGAGTGTCTCTGTTTTTATGGGACCCCCAAACAAAACGTTTAAACCAGGGAGTAGCCTGAGAAAAGGACAAACTCCTGGTTTCGCTGGAAGCCAAGGTGAAAAGGGCGAAAAGCCCAGAACAAGATCCGAGCGCTCAATCAGGCCAGGCTGGCACAAAATGCTTCGCGTGCCTGGCCGAATCGCAGCGGGAAAAAGGCCTTGCCAGCTTGGAAGCCATTCCAGGGGGTGCCAGGTACCAGAAACCACAACCACCCTCGTTTTGTGCGCCAGCTTCGAGCCCCAAACATGGAAACTCCCCGCAAACCCAGACCCCCTGTAGATGATCGGAAGGAGCTTTGAATCTCATTCTGGTTGGACAACAAGCAAAGGGGCCCCGAGCAATCGAAACCTAAGAAAATGCTGCCCCTGGCTCTTGCGGTGGGGCCCTCGCGTCTCTCATTTCGGCCACCCTACACTGGGAATATTGTCACTTGCTCCAGGATGAGCCACAGCCAAAACTTCTTGCCAAATCTGACTAATTGAAATCTCTGCCACCCCTCGAGCAACACGATTTACTGGCTGGTGCCTGGCAACCTCCGGTTTGTTCCTTTGCCCATTGTTGTTTGCGGTAAATGGCAAAACATAAACAATGTTCCTACCTGGACGCTGCACTTGGTCATTCAATGCTTCCCGGGCATGAGAGATAAGCTGTAATAAGCAACTTGGCCAGCTCGGACATCTCTCACAGCTCCACTTGCCGCGGTTTTGTTACCGAGGTGCAAGAAAATGTCCTTGCCCACGGTGTCACCATCAATGAAGCCCCAACCTGTTCGAGTGAGAAGAGAGAAAGAGCTTGTGTGTGTGTGCGCATTTCCTGAGTACTTCCAATGGCAAGAGGGGCTCTCAAACTCCGTACACACCCTGCCACATCTTTTGGGGCGGGGGGCAGCAACCAAACACCGTGATAACCTACAGCATTCTCCATCACCCGCGTGTCCAGCTAGAAGAAAACGAGGGTCCTGCCTTTGTCAGCATTGAACATCCTGATAGTTCCCACCTCAGCATGACCCGCTCGGGGTCAATGGTCAATGTTGCCTGTTCCTCATGGCACTGACACCCAAGCAGTTTGCTGAAAAGCCTTCAGCTGGCCAATCAGGGCAGCCCAGCTAGCAGGCTACACTTGGCACGTCGGGCGGGCACGCTTCTCGCATTCGTCGGACCTCTCTGTGTCAACCGCTTGGATTCGCCTTCGCTTCTGGCCGGAGATCTCGTGCTTCGTTTCCATTCCGTGCTCTGACTTGTTCCGTCCTTGCAATTTCATGTTCGGTTCCAGTTCGCTGCACATGTCGGTTTGTTCAGGTTGCATTTGTTTGTTCAAACCCAGAATTGTCCATCCAAAAGTCATATCTGCTTCAGAGCCGATTTTTGCAGTGTTTCAGCTTAGCTCCCCCCCCCCCCCGGCCTTTCCCCGTGGCATACACCCTCCCACCCACCCTCCCCGACTGACCACCTGACCCACAAAAACCGAGGAATGTCCATGGCTTCAAGCCGGCCGGCCGAGTTCGGAAGGAAAGGAATGAGGGATTCCCTGAAAAGGAAACCACGGGAGCACTGGCAAGACAAAGTTGCTTTCAACATCATCTCCAAAAAGGCCAAACGGAATACTGATCAACCCCATATCATAAACTGGGGGGCCCGTTTTGTGCTGGTTTGGCTTTTGACCGCTCTTTTGCTGAGAGGGTTTATAACCAACTAAAATGCAGGCGCTGCTGCAAAACCGGCGTCTATGCTCTCCCAACTTCCCAAACCCTCCTTGTGTCATGTGCGCTAAGAAACTCTACGCGCGGACGTCGTATCAAATCGAGCAAGTTGAACCCCCACAAATGAGTAACGGTTTCATGTTGCTCTCTTTTTCGAACTGTTCTTTTCCGGAAGGGTCGCTCCAAACCGTTTTGACACACCATTCTGAACCCATCCAGCTAGCCAGCCCAATCACCTGCAACTCGCTCCCTGTGCTCCCAGCCAAGTCGTACTGCTTGTCACTATCACCGCCTGCAAAACAGCACTTCTCGGCCGCCGGCACGTTGCCCTTGTGTGACATCGGCACAACATTAAAAACAGCATTTCTGGGTCATAGTCATGGCTCCTTACACTAGAACTCATGACTCATGTCACGATTGTCTGACTCCCGTGAAACGAAACCAACCCTTGCCAACTCCTAGGAAGGAAACCTTTCACGGCATTCAACCCTCGTCCATGGAGCGGGCGCTGCTGATGCCCTGCCTTTTCGTCTCCTTGCGGCAAATGCTGCTTGCGAGACTCATTGGTAGGGCTACGACATGCAATGCTGGCTCGCGCATGCGATGCGCCCCCTGCACCCGCAACACACCCCACAAGCCAGTTGCCCAGCATGGCGACCGCCCGGTACGAACCAGTCCTCTTGTTCCCCTTGCCGCCGGAACCGGCTTCCTCGCCTCAATGGCTGTGGCTCAAAAATCCGGTACCAAAATGGAGCCTGGTAAGTGGAAACATGGACCAAAACCTGCGGTTTGCCCCTCCTGTTTAATTTTGAGCCTCACCCATATCGGCCCCATCCACACTCCTGCGACGGACGCCTGAGCGCCCGGCCGCCCGCGGCCTCCGGCTCGCTCGCGGGCTCCGGCGCGCCCGCGGGCGCCTCCGGTTGACCTGGACGGCCAGAGGGAGCCACCCCGGCGTAGTTACTTCTTGGCTCCGTGTCCCCAAGGAAACTCGCTCCAAATCGGAAACCGAAAGGCAGTGCTTAAGATCACCTCGAAGGAAGTTGAGGGAGCCACACACTTTCTGGGATGGGAGTAATGCCACTCCAACCATCACGCTGTTTGATGTTTCTCCAGGTCCCACAGACCTTTTCGCATTTTCACCAACAGCATGTCTTCTGAAATCTCCTTGTGTCCCATCCATCCCATCCACTCGGATCTGCTCCATATTTCCGGCAACTTCTGGGCGCCGTCAAAGCGGAAGCCCCGGGGCCCGGCTGGGCTCCCGGGCCCTCGGCCATCAAGCCTCAGCGACACAGGTCTTGCGAGAGACTTTGGCTTCCTTCAGAGAGAGGCTCAAAGCGGCTACAAGTCAACCCCCAGGTTGTCCCCTCCAAACGTAGTTGCCTAGTTTCGGGCTGCCTGCAAGTCGACCTTGGCCTGCGGGAAGCTAGCCTTTAGCTGCCCAACCGCCGAACTTGGTCTACTCAGAAACTTCAATTCGACGGGAAATGTACTGCATGGGATGCGGCACGAAAATGCTCATTACTCACACAAGTTTGAGCGGGGGGGGGGGGGAACGGGGTTTCAAGCTAGATGCATTAAACAATTGCTCCACTGCAATCTGCGCACTGCCCGAGAGGTGTAAACAATTGCTCCACTGCAATCTGCGCACTGCCCGAGAGGTGACACGATAAACCAATACAAGAAGCAAAATAATTACACACGTTGTTCTCGCATCATGGCGAAGGTCCCCCGTATCTACCATATCTGTTTCTCCGGCTTCTTGGACCTCTGTTCGCGAGCAACTCTGGCAAAACACAGCCACGGCATGGCCGATCAAACGGGGACCCGGGCAGGCCGGCACCAAGCGCTTGGCATGTCTGTGTTTGGCTTTGCGTGGTTCAGCGTTCTTTTGGGCTCTGGGTTTTGCTTTGTATTTGTGTTCGTGCTGTTCCCATTGGTTACTTTTGGTTTTGTTGTTTCCCCTTGGTTTGTGCTTCTTACCCAAACGTCGGGACTTGTCGCCAATCTGGGGACTCGGTTGCCTGTCTTGATGCTTCTCCCAAGACTCCCATCTCCCCATGCGAAACCAAAAGTGTCATCGAGGTTTGCCACCCCCAGTGTGATGAGTCACTCATGTGTCGCTCGTCTGCCATGAGGTGGCGTCTGTGCATCTGAAAGGGAGCTCCAAGCTATCGGGACCTCGCCCGCGATCGAACCGTGGCCCCAGTAAGGTCGAATCGAACAAAAGACCCGGTGTGTGTGTGTGTGTAGCCTGCAAATTAACATGGAATCCAACAAGGGTGTCCCCCCATGTCATGAGGTTTTGTGTCAGTTGCAGATGTACTCTACGGGTGATGACTTCGCGCATGTGCCTGAAAATGGCCTCGCTTCGAGCTAACAGCTGCGGGCCGGCAATCAGCGCTCCCTCCGGCAAGCTCTGTTGCAACAACCACACCCTGGCCACACCCTAGTTTCTCAAGGGAAACAAAGCCAATAGCTGAAATTTGCCACACCATAGCCACACCCCTTTTTCCAACACCACTCCCTGTCAAACCAATCTGAAAATTTAAGCCACTCCCATTCTTAAGAAATCGCACAAGTGCATTCAGAAGCTGTGCCTTCAACTTAGGCTACGTGCGCGTGCGCTCCACACCCTCAGCCCGCCCCCTGGCGCTTCATGCTCTCGAAACATGACATCGTGATCGCGGCGCCAGCGCTGGCGCTCAGAAGCCAAAATTCGCGCTCACGCCCAGGTTGGCGGGACCGATACCTCAGTTCCGGGTCGTGGCTTTCCATCTTTTTCGTTGCCTGCCCAGTGAGTTTGAGGTGCCAGGATCAATACATCCTATTTGTTAAATATGGGGGGTGGCCCTGGTTTTGGTGGGGATTCCTCGCTTTTGGAGGGGACCAGGTACTTTTTTGCCGATTTGCCGACAAAGCGTTCGGACCATTTGATGGCTTCGAAGGCAACCAGGAAAGGTCCCCCTTGCCATCAGCCAGCCCTCCCGCGGTCGCCCAGGGCCCGCGCCACGCACAAAGCCCGCCTCCGCTGTCACGGGATCCCTGGCGCGCAAAGCGAGCGATTCGGCTGTGTAGCTGTCCTATGAGACTCGGTGTCCCTTCTTCGAGTGGTTCGAAAGGGAAACGCAAAGGAAAACCATTCTTTGCAGGGAGTCTCCTATTCTGAGACCCCAAGTGGAAGCTTTGGTTTCCACCTTTGGTTTGCTTCACATGAACCTCCCACTTGTGGGTCGTGGGTCGTGCAGATTTGGGCCTTTCCTGCGGGCACAACCTCCAACATGGGTGTTTAAGTTTCCTTTTGGTTTGCCCTCACTTGCTGAGTTCTGCAAAAAGAGCCATCTAACCCAGGACAATGGGTGATCCCGTAAGGCTGAATCACCTTGGGGGTTCTGAAAATGAACCGAAACGTCCCCTCAAGGAAAACCACGAAGGATCAAGTTCGCGGTCATTCCTTTATTCCCTACTGAGAACCAGCAAGTTTTGTTGGTGACTGCACAAAAGCACTACCACTGCTTCGTCACTCGTTTGTATGCAATATGACTCCACTACAATATGACATGTTGATTTTCAGAATACGCTTTTGTTTAGTACACCACACATCTCCCGTGTGCTCATGACAAATCCATTCCGTTGTGCCATCCTCATTCCCTTAGGAGCCGCGGCCGGCCCAACGCCCCAGCCGCCCAGAGCCCGAGCGCCCGAGCGGCCGAGCGCCATCCATCCGGCCTGTCGGCCGCCAGGTTCAGCTCCACGCTGGCGCGGCCCTGCTGGAAGCGGCCGATCATCGTCAGCGGGGTGCCCGGGATCCTGCGGGCGGAGCGCGGGTGGATCGAGGGGATGGACCGGATGGACCAAAAATCCTGCACCCAAGAAATCCCTAAATTATGGTTCCCCTGTAAATGCCCAACAAGCAATGGTTTTCATGGCTTCTTGGGTGGTGCAGGATTTCGTCCATCCACAGTAGGAGGCAGTTGGGGCCGGCTGGGGCGCCAGCCTGTAGGAGCTGGAGACGAACCACGGCTGGCCGGCACCTGGGCAACTGCAGTCCGAATCGCGGTTTGTCAAATGGGATGCCGGAGTTGTCTTGGCCTCCCTTTTGAACCAAGCCCAAATAGATGAATCCAAAAAAAGCAGAGACAGCAAAAGGACTCTTAGGGGTTCCATTCCTGCTTGAAAACCAAATTCGCGTTGCCCTCTTAGCACCGCGTCCTTTCAAAAATCGATCTCCGGGGGTCAAGGCCAGTTGCGCCACTCGAACTCCTCGTCCCCCGGCGTGATCGATCCCAGGCCGAGGGCCAGGCGCATGTGCTGCAGCCTCATCTGAAGATTCTCCATCTGGCTTTGCAGCCTGGCGCGAGAGGGAGATGATCCAAGGGAGTAAAACAAATTGAGTGGAGATGTTCGTCGTTTACCTTTGCTTGCCCACGCAAAGAGAATCGGTCTAGACTCGCGCTCTTGCTGATGCCAAGGGTGTTGTAGTGATGCCCGGAATAAAACCGGAATGATTGACTTCCATTTACTCGCATGAACCAAACGCGAGCCGAGGAGTTGGCAACTGAACCGTGAATAGGGTCAGAATTATACGAAACAAAGCCATAGGTTTGTGACCATAGGTTTGTCTCATAAAGGGGAAAGAAACAGGCTTCGGTTTTCTTTTGGTGTCCCAAGGGTTACCCACATTCTTAGGCGGAGCTTTGGGAACGCGCCTGCTGATGATCTCCACTGTGGACTGCTGCGAGCGGATCTCAGCGCAAGCCAAGCAGTCGACGCGACCGGATCTCGCGAGGCGAGCACACTGAGACTTGGTGTAGCAACCACTGGAGGTCGCCAAAGAATGAGGGCAAGAGTCTATTTCAACAAAGCCCTCACAGAGTCCCTCTCCGCAACCCGACGCCCTTTAGTTGCTTCAGCCAACCTGTCCCCAATCGGCTCGGCCAGAGCTCCGCTTCCAAACTCTGCCAATGGGAACAATGCATGCCCACAAATAATGGACTGTCGGATGGAAATCCGATCGAGTCGGGTTCAAGGAGCCCCGCCGACATCTGGTGCTCCTCCAGGACAGCCTTGCCCGGAACAGCCCCCACTGCCGAAGGGCTACCACCATCATAATAGGAAGCTGCAGAAAGGTTACCGATATAGCCGGCAACTGGTGCGTTCACCTCTGAAACAGAATTAGCTCGCCCTCAAAAGCACCGATTCCGAGTTGGTCAAACTCCTCTAACCATAAAGTCAAAGGAATTGGTATTGGAGCCCTAACTATAACCTCCAACTTCTCTAACCTCTACCTCTATCTGCTGGCTCCTCTAACCTCTAACCCTAAACTCTAACCCCAACCTGCAAGTCTAACTTGAACCTCTAACTCTATTATCTACCCCTAACCTCTAACTCTAACTTCTCACCCAAACCTCTCACAGTACACGCTAACTATAACCTCTAGTTCTGTCCTCCAACTCAAACTAACTCTAACGAATAACTTCTCCCACTACGTGCGGACCCGGCTCAACTATCCTGGCTCAACTAACCTGGCTGATCCTGCCAATACGCTTCTCTCAAGCATTCTGCCACAAATGTTTGTCCCAGTTGACCCCCACGTGTAACCTGCAACTTCGCTAACTTTTAACTCTAACCTCTAGCTTCTCTAGCGTTTACCTCCTCAGCACGCACGTGCCTAAGTCAGCTGTGATTTCGACATCATTAGCCGCGCACAGGAACCCTTCCCGCAGGCAGCCATAAACTCAACAGCATGTTCTCCCGCCCAAATCCTCAGCCATGCAGGCGTTAGCCTCTGTAGTAGCCGGCCAAGCATTTCTAGCAGGTACCGGGGAGTTCACCGTCAAAACTGAACACCTAGTAGAAAGTTAAGATCGAGTGGAGACAACAAAGATTTTTTGTCTTGTGGCTCCACGTGGAAGCACCAGTTCCCGCTGCAGAACTGAAGAGCCCGCCCGTTAACCAGAAACGCCTGATCCAGCCCCACGTGTGGGTGATCAAACGGAACGGTTCTATCTTGGGAACAGGTGCTCCGGAAATATGTATTTTGCAGTCACACGGGACTCTCTTGGACATCCACCCTATTTGGACCCCTTTGCTTAGGGCGAGTATTGTTGGCAGAGTCCAACAGGCAACAACAAAAGGGGGGAACCCCTTTGTAGTGGCCGACTTAACACCGGCTGAGCACCACTAGAGGCTCAGTTGGGGACGATCTCAAGAGGAAAATGTGACGCCGAAACCACCCATGGTGGGGGCTTGCCTGGTGAAACCACAAGCGTGGAGTCCCAGAAGTGGCCCAAAGCCAAGAAAAAGAGGGTGTCGATGACCACAAAAGGTTCAAAGGGCCCTTGGGCCAGCATCAAATTCCCTCCTATTTTGACACATGAACATATGGGTGTGCGGGAGCCGCCCAAACTGTCAATAGCACACCCCAAAAAGGGGAACCACGCAAAACAAACAAACAAACAAAAAACGTGATCCTACACTGAAAACTCCGGGCGCCCCCTGCTGCGTCGCGGCGGAAGCCGCTTTCGAGCACTGCCCGCAAGGCGTAGCGCTCCTCAAACCCGAACGGTTCGCCCATCACTTGGAAGAGGTCCAAACCCGAAATGGCTCATAACCCAAAACCCAGCTGTTTCAGTGGGAAACTCAAGGCGATGAGTTTCAAAAGCTGCAACTGTTGGCCACTTGCGGTTGGTGGACACAGATCCCCAAATGACGTCCAAAATATCCCCAAGAAAACTTCTCATCCAGTTTGGACAAGGTCCAAACAGGGGTTTTCAGACCCATGTTGGGTTTCTGGACCTGAAGGATTCGCTTGCGGAACGGAAAGGACGTGGACAGAAAAGTCACGTGGCTCGTTGCCGATGACTTCGCTTTCAGTGGGAATGCTGAAGTCTCCAACTTCAAAGCTGGAAGGGGTTCCAATTACTATGCCAAAGGTGAAACCTCCCTGTGCCTGGCTCAGGATTACTTCGGCTGCTGAGAGATGAAACAGTGGCCATGTTCCGGTTCGGATTTTGATGTCTTCTTGAAATAACCCCATAATGGTAGCTGTCCTTGCGGTTTTCCCTTAAGACACACCAACAACGGGGGCACCAACTCCCAACAAAACGACGAGCCACCCCTCAGAGCCTGGTCATAGCTCCAGGAGCTGCCAGGTCTCTTGAGCTCCTCCGCCTCCGTCAGTCACGCCCACAATGACAACCCCTTGTCCTGTTGGTAACATGTATAAATGCAAAAACTGATAGAAGCCACGAACCCAAATGCGGACACGTAAGCGCCTTTTGCTTTCAAGAGCGCAGCGCAGCTGCGAAACTTATTTTGCCACCAAACGGGGAGCATATAGTCTGCATCTTGCGTCGCGTCTCTAGTCACGTTTCTATAGTCACGTCTCTGGTCACGTCTCTAGTCACGCCTTTGGTCACGTCATTTGTCACGCCTCTCGTAGCAACTCTCGTCACGTCTCTCATCATAACTTTCGTCGAATCTTTCATCATGTGTCTCGCAGCGCCTCTCGTCACGCCCTGTCACATCTCCTATCACGTCTTTCTTGGCGACTCCCGTCACGTCTCTTGTCATGTGAGTCGTCGCCCCTCGCGTCGCGTCTCTGGTGTTTCATTGCATGTCTGTGTCGTCCCGACTCCGTCGCGTTTCCCGTCGCGTCTTTCTTGGCGACTTTCGTCACGTCTCTGGTCACACGTGAGTCGTCGGCCCTCGCGTCATGTCTCTGGTCCAATCTCTGGTAACGTCTCTCGTCGCGACCCTCGTCACGTCTCTCCTCACGTCTCTTATCACACTTATCGCCACGTACAGTATCTGGCTACGCCTCTATAGTCACGTCTCTGGTCATGCCCCTTGTCAGGTTTCTCGAAACAGCGTCTCTTGAAGTCACGTCTCTCGTTTTGTTCTGGTCACGTCTCTTAGTCACGTCCCTGGAGGAAACGCTCGCGCGCGCATTCCAAGCAAAACACCTCAAAACAACAACCCCTGAAACGCGAATCACAATGGATTTGCAACGCAAACGTGAACCTTCACAAAACACTGCGCCTGCTTAGGGGCACGAAAAATGACACGCTTCAAGTCATCTAAATGGCACGTTTTTCGCTTTCCCCATTGGAGCTGCGACCGCGACACTCGCGAACACATACGAACGCTTGCGAACACTTGCGAACCCAGAGGCAATTGACAGGGGTCACAGGGTCAATCCACGAGTTCAAGTTCCTGGCGATCAGTGTCCCCTGCAGCCCAGCAGACTGCTCAGCACGGCCCCCGCACGCAACGCGTACAATGACTTCCGATCAGTTCTCCGTTGCGCTGCCGTTGCCGAATTGGCATCAGCTGCGAAACAAAGAATTCAACGACTTCCGGTCACGTCCTAACCCCCAGACCCCCGACCTCTAAACGGGAACCCTTCTGCTGAGCATTCGGGAAAAGGCACACACGGCTTATCAAATGTTGAGAAGAAACAAACTAAACGGGGACTAAACGCCTAATAAAAAAAAGAGTTGGAGAACCCCCAAACGAACGAAGATCTCTGTGAGTTTCAACTGGGCGGCGAAACGCTCGGCACAGAGATTCTCCGGGCAACACACACCGCGGGCATGCGCCTGCGTGACAAATTGCTGGTCCGCCTGTGACACGGCCTCCATGGGTCCTCGGAAATCAGGCGAGTCAGGGAGACGTCAAAAATGCTGGCTGGATCCGCAAAAGGCTGGCTGCAAAAGCAGCCCTCCAAGAAAACCTGGGTTCAAACAGTTGTTGGACACAACTGATTAGGTTTGCGGATCCAAGCTCAAACTCCTGCGATTTCGCACGACTTCGCCGCTCTTTACGCCACCTCTCTGGTGAAACATTGCAAGGTTGACCTTCCGGAAGCCCCACACAACTAGGACGAAACGAAACCGAAACCAAAAGGAACTGCTTAGCCAATCGAGTGTCGTTCCCCTCCGGACCGGCCCACGCACCTCGGACCGCTCGGACCCGGGAGCCGGGCGGGAGGCCTTGAGGAACTTGGTGGACATCTGCTGCCGCAGCAAGGCCTCCGTGCCCAGGATGGATGGGCCGAGGTTCTGAACGCATGGTGTAAGCCGCTTGGCTGCGAAACCACGAGATTTCCCTTCCAAGAGAAAGGGGGTTGGCCAAACTGGGATTTCACCGGCCCGCGCACACCTCTGCCTGTGGGTGTTCGTCGTTTCTTTCCGGTCCCGCTCGGTGATACTGTATTCATGAAAGCAAATAGACATCTGGATATGCAGAGAATAACCCTTTCTGGATGGTTTTGCGGGAAAACAAATCGGTGTGGGGTGACCCCGAAATGGAACCCTGGTAGATGGAAACAAGGACTACAACCTGTGATTAGTTTAATTTTGACCCAAGCCTACATGAAGATAATGCATTGCCAAATACACCCCAGGAAATGAGAGAATGGACATCAAAACGATTGGTTTCCTTTCGGCCACTGTCCCAATATGCGGTAATCGGGACGGGCAGGGGAAATATAGGGAGTCTCCCAGCTATTGTGGGACATATCGTGAGTCCCCACATGTCCTTACAAAAAAACGACCACAGACCAACTGGAACTTGGACTGAACTTCATACCCTGACAAACCCAGCCTGAAAACGGCTACCCCCCAAAAAGAATAAAAAAAAAAAAAGAGAAAAAAACGGGAAACAATGCGCCCCATCAGCAGCCATCACACCGCTTGGATCCCATACCCCACCGTTTCTCGGCCCGGGGCCAACTGCTGCAGGAACAAGCTCTGCAGCATGGCCTCGCAGTTTCTCACAAGAAAATGCCACCAGTTGCAACTGACCGGAACGCAACTGGAAAGGGGGTCTTGGCCATTTGCAGTGGGAAACCCATAAAACAAAAAGGAAAAAAGGGGTGCCCCGAGTCCAAAGCTGAGCTGGTTTGATGTTTTACCCTGCTTCGGTGATCGTGATGAGTTGGGTAAATTCAAGACGCGGGCCCGGGCTCAACGCGACAAGGCTACTCAGATCGCGGCATCCACCACTGGCTCGATCTGTTTACCGGCATTCCCTGCCTGGCACGGCCATGTATCGCAAGCCTTGATTTGGCTGGCGTCTTTGGGGTTTACCGTCTGGGCTGAGCTTAGTCAAAGATTGCTTCGAATGGTTGAAGGCAAGTCTGGGGTTGGTTTGAAAATACTTTCGCCCGAGCCCCAGCGTGTTCCCCTCGTCGCCCATATAACGGTAGGCATTGGGTTGGTCTAGAAAGTCCATGCAGGGTCAGCATGGGGCCAAATAAGAATCTCCCAAAGCACTGACATGGCCATAAATTCCCATGGGTTCCCCGTGGAAAGTGGACATCACCCCCACCCCCTCTCCCCCCAAGCCTCCCCCCCCCCCCACAATGATGCCCACCGCCAAAAAAAAACTGTCTAAACCCAGACCCGTCAAAAGCGATCCCAGCGCCTGCTGCACTGCGGTGCTCAGGACCTCAGTTCGTTCCGCAGAAATCCACAGCCGAGGCCAAGAACCGATCCGGGCGGCGGGGCGGGGGGGGGGGAAGGAGGCTGCCGGTGCACCAAATGAGTTTTGGGTGGCCCAGCAACAGCTTCTAGCCAAGCCTCTGAGAATCCCTGTGAAACAAAACCTCTCCTTCCCGACATCCCAATTGAGCCCGCAACTGCAGGCAGACCAACTGTACAGGGTTCAATGTTTGAGTCACCTACCGCGCGTAACCCACGGACAAACTGACATGCCAATGGAGTCAGTTGCTCAAGCGAAAAATAGTCTCGTTTCACAGTGCCATCCCAAACGGAGAGGGATCCTGCCAATCCTGCAATTCAATTCGCCGTTATTTTTTTGTTCCATGCTGCTTCCTCCACAAACATTGGCGTCTTTTCGGCTCGGCTCCTTGGTCCTTCCGTCTACGGCATCTCTGCCAACTACGGCGCTACGGCCACGGCGGACTGCGCGCGCTCCCCGAACTTGGGGACCACATGGCCCGCCGCCTGAGGAATGACGCAAGCCGCCTTTCGACCCGGAAAGAGACCAAGAAAACCTGGAACAGCCAGGACTCTCCCCCCTGGGTCCCGGGTCATCCTTCGGATTACACAAGGGAAAAGTCAGTTCCATATTTCCCCTCAAAGGGTTATCCCATTTACATGCAGATTTGGGTCTACAAAAACATTTTTAGAGTGGGGTGCTAGGGAAACAACTTGTACGCATTGCAGGGAGCGTATCCATTTCCTCAGCTACAACAGGATGACTCAAAATCAGCGATGGCTTAGTTCAGATTCAGGCGCTTGATGCGAACCAAAATGCCCCCCCCCCTCCCCCCACTCGTGTTCTTCAACTAAATTGTCCATCATTTGGTTTCTGGTCCTATAGTCCACATTCCCAAAGCCACAGGTGTGTGTCTGTGTATTCATATACGTGCATATATATATATATATAAGGAGGCCACTCCGGCTTTGTTTGGGGGGAGAAGTCAAAGCAACTGCCTGGGCCCTCTACACAACCAATCCCCACTTCCACAAGCCAAGGAAACTCCCATCGCCTCCGCGCAAAAGGCCACACAAAACGCCAAGCAGAGCCGCCGGCCACCTCCTCCTTCAGCG
This sequence comes from Effrenium voratum, assembly GCA_963377175.1. NCBI lineage: Eukaryota > Dinophyceae > Suessiales > Symbiodiniaceae > Effrenium > Effrenium voratum. Next base: position 874,911 of record CAUJNA010003672.1, on the reverse strand, counting down.
GCTGCAGAGACGCCTCCACCGAGCCTCGGGACGTCGTTCAGAAAGCGGTGGGGCTCGACCCAATGAGACTGACAGAACCAAACAAAGAACGGTTTTGTCTTCTGGGTCCCCGGTGTTGTTGCTTGGCAGACGGAGATGCCTCCATGTTTGTTGGCGCTCTCCACATCTCCACTTTCATGGCTGAGAGGGACTGCCTTGAAGGTGTCCACTGATTATTCTTTCCGCGGCATCAAGCAAAACCACGCAAATCCCAATCCCATCCGTGCTCGCCGCATGGCCGACTCCCCCAAAAGATCGGCATCGGATACCCCTTTGGAGTTGTTTCCGTTGGCTGATTTCGGAAGGACCTTCGGACAAAGCAAAGGCAAACCCAAGGTGAGGAAAACCAGATACTTCCAAGGTAAAAAAAAAAAAGTCAAGGTGGAAAGAAGGGTCCGAGGTGAAAAAGACTGCAGGCCCTTCTTTGTTTTGGTCTCGAGCTGCTCTGAGCTCCCAGCCCATCAGGCCATCCAGCGCAGCCTTTGGCACTGCCTCAAATACATATCCCACTGCTTGGTGTGATGTCTTGGTGTGATATCATCAAAAAGAAAAAGACACACGGGAGATCTAGGCAACCCACAAACCATAAACCAACACTCGTGGGTTTCAAGGGGTGTTTGCTGATTCACCCGGGTCGCCTGTGAGAAACTAGTTGTGGTTTACTTGCTTCATATTAAATACAAAACAAAATGGAGCCTGCGGTGGATATCATTTACATTGCCATGTCAACCCACAAACCACCAACCATGCTTGAGGGTACTGACCATGAAATGTCGTAGAATGATGGGGGCTTTGAGGCCCTCGCCACCCAAATGCTTTCAAACAGCCCTGCAACAAGCCCAACAAGGCCGAAATCCCAGCACTAGCAGTAGTTATCTCAGAAGGACAACAGCAAGTGAGTTGCCTGTCGCTGGGCAAAGATGGCCAACTGAAGACTCGTCCACCAAGCGACTCACTCATCCCCAAGAATATGGACTTCGCATATAAGCCACGGCTTACCCGGATGTACATAGGAAAATGAGTGAGTTCCTTGACCGTTGTTCCATGTTTCATATATATATATATTTAAAAAAAAAAAAAAAAGCCGTCGCTTTTGCGACTCCTCACCCAGATCCTCGTTTATTGTTGGTGCAAGCCGAACCAAACCGCCACTGCACCTGATACTGTCCCCCAGCCCCCCCCCCCCAATCCACAAACCAACCACGCCTCCTGCTCCCCCTCCGGCACCGAAGCCGCGCCAGGCCTCTGCAAGCCCAAAGCCGGGAGGCTCAGAACATCTCCCCGGAATGGAACGGAAGACAGGCAGACAAAAAGGGAGGGAGGGAGGGAGGGAGGGAGGGAGGGAGGGGAGGGAGGGAGGGAGGGAGGGGAGGGAGGAGGGGAGGGAGGAGGGAGGGAGGAGGAGGAGGGAGGGAGGAGGGAGGGAGGGAGGGAGGGAGGGAGGGAGGGAGGGAGGGAGGGAGGGGAGGGAGGGAGGGAGGGAGGGAGGGAGGGAGGGAGGGAGGGAGGGAGCAAACATGGGCCTGGAAGGAGAGAGACTGGAAGCCAAGCATTTGGAAGCCCAATGCCACTATGCCTGAAAGGTGTGCACAGATCATTCCGACCCTTCCCAGGGCACCACAAATTTGTTCTGAGGGGCCATCCTTTTGAGACAATCCCGCATTGCGCGTGACAAGGGCGACATCTTGGGTCGGCCAGAACAAGCGACACCGACTGCAATATTGTCTGTCTTTCCGTGCACTTGCTTGGAATCAAGCATCTGCCGCTGAATTGGAGACGTGGGTCACCCCTCCCGACATCTCCCAACCACATGTATGCCGTGCGTGCCGCGCCTGCCCCAGAGTGCCAAAACCACCTTGGCGCCGTTGTCACACGCCGTGACACCCGACAACTTGGGTGGGGGATCAAAAAAGATTTGTTTAGGCATCACAAAAACTTATTTCTGAAGATCAAACAAAATTAGGGATCAAAAAAATATTCTCAAAAAAATATGGGGATCAAAAAAACTTATTCATTTCGTGGCAGGCGAAGCACTTTCGCAAGGTCAGGTACAGATTTCGTGGCAGGCGCAATACTTTCGGAAGGTCAGGTACAGATTTCGCAGCAGGCGCAGCACTTTAGCAAGGTCAGGTACAGATTCGCGGCAGGTGCAGGACTTTCGCAAGGTGCGGTCCAGATTTCGCGGCAGGCGCAACACTTTCGCAAGAGGTACCAATTTCGCGGCAGGCGCAGCACTTTCGCAAGGTACGGTGCAGAGTTTGACGCAGGCGCAGCATTCTCGCAAGCAGTGAAGAAAAATATACAGAGATATAAACATGAAGAAAAAGAGAGAAAACAGCGAGCGAGAGAGAGAGAGAGAGAGAGAGAGAGAGAGAGAGAGAGAGAGAGAGAGAGAGAGAGAGAGAGAGAGAGAGAGAGAGAGAGAGAGAGAGAGAGAGAGAGAGAGAGAGAGAGAGAGAGAGAGAGAGAGAGAGAGAGAGAGAGAGAGAGAGAGAGAGAGAGAGAGAGAGAGAGAGAGAGAGAGAGAGAGAGAGAGAGAGAGAGAGACAGAGAGAGAGAGAGAGAGAGAGACAGAGAGAGACACAGAGAGAGAGAGAGAGAGGGACAGAGACAGAGACAGAAAGACAGAGACAGAGACAGAAGAGACAGAGACAGAGACAGAAAGACAGAGACAGAAAGACAGAGACAGAAAGACAGAAAGACAGAAAGACAGAAAGACAGAAAGACAGAAAGACAGAAAGACAGACAGAAAGACAGAAAGACAGAAAGACAGAAAGACAGAAAGACAGAAAGACAGAAAGACAGAAAGACAGAAAGACAGAAAGACAGAAAGACAGAAAGACAGAAAGACAGAAAGACAGAAAGACAGAAAGACAGAAAGACAGAAAGACAGAAAGACAGAAAGACAGAAAGAAAGAAAGCAGAGACAGAAAGACAGAAAGACAGAAAGACAGAAAGAAAGACAGAAAGACAGAAAGACAGAAAGACAGAAAGACAGAAAGACAGAAAGAAAGAAAGAAAAGAAAGAAAGAAAGAAAGAAAGAAAGAAAGAAAGAAAGAAAGACAGAAAGACAGAAAGACAGAAAGAAGAGACAGAAAGACAGAAAGACAGAAAGACAGAAAGACAGAAAGACAGAAAGACAGAAAGACAGAAAGACAGAAAGACAGAAAGACAGAGACAGAGACAGAAAGACAGAAAGACAGAAAGACAGAAAGACAGAAAGACAGAGGACAGAGAGACACAGAGACACAGAGACACAGAGACACAGAGACACAGAGACACAGAGACACAGAGACACAGAGACACAGAGACACAGAGACACAGAGACACAGAGACACAGAGACACAGAGACACAGAGACACAGAGACACAGAGACACAGAGACAGAGACACAGAGACAGAGACACAGAGACAGAGACACAGAGACACAGAGACAGAGACACAGAGACAGAGACACAGAGACAGAGACACAGAGACAGAGACACAGAGACAGAGACACAGAGACAGAGACAGAGACAGAGACAGAGACAGAGACAGAGACAGAGACAGAGACAGAGACAGAGACAAAGACAGAGACAGAGACAGAGACAGAGACACAGAGACACAGAGACAGAGAGACAGAGAGACAGAGACACAGAGACAGAGACACAGAGACAGAGACACAGAGACAGAGACAGAGACAGAGACACAGAGACACAGAGACAGAGAGACAGAGAGACAGAGACACAGAGACAGAGACACAGAGACAGAGACACAGAGACAGAGACAGAGAGAGAGAGAGAGAGAGAGAGAGAGAGAGAGAGAGAGAGAGAGAGAGAGAGAGAGTGTCAAGAGACGGCAAGGTGACGTCCCGTGGGACGCTATGCACCGAACCCTCAAGCTGTAATACCAACCACGTAGAAAGGTGTATACGGACGATGCCGTTATAGCCGAACCCGTGTAAACGTTGTAAGGGAGAAGGAATGATAGTTACAACAGTAGTCCTGACAAATGCAGCGCAAGCGAAGTGTTTTCGCTCTCAATGCCGATCACGTATGTATGCAGTCACACATCAGATCTTGAACCTCAATTGTGTCTTGAGCCAAATGGCGATCAATGGAACTTGGGAAGCAACACCAACAAGGACCTCAGAACAGCTACCCAATTTCGGCACGGGGCCTAGAGGGTTTTAACATCCCCCATTTGGGTCGCATTGTTCATCATGCGGTCCAAACACCACAAAACGTTCCACTGGCCACGGCTTCAACTACGAAATCGTGTCGTGCATTCTTTTACTTGCTATCACTACACCGTTCATTCGCTGTGAAACATGCCGGGTTCGATTGTACGAAAAGTGAAACATTCATCCTCCAATCGAAGCACACATCCATATGCAGGTGTATATAATACACAATCGTCGCGTCATTTGACCACCAATGAACAATCCAGCTGCCGCATTTGCGCATCGCGCAGCTGTCATCCATAAATGGGTTGGCCGAAAAAAGTCCACCAGAGGCGCCTGCTCGCAATCGGTCTGCATAATTCCGGCAAAGAAACATCGGTGAGTAATCAATGCAAATCATAGCCATTCCAGATACCATGGACAATGCATAAATAATGAAAAGATATCATCTATAAGGTAATAGTTCCATCCATGAATATCCAGAGCGTCATAGTCATCGGAATATGTAACCATGTACACACCCAATCATCTTGGACACATGAATATAAATCATGACATAAGTCGTTCCACCGAAACAGTGTCGATGTGACGCAAGTAACAGATGGGGACTGACCCACATCGTACCGCAATCAGCATCTTCACGAAGCATACCTGTCCCCAATGGACAGCCTATGGGTACGTCGGCGGAACTCCTCGTCCAAGTTCTTCTGGGCTTCTCGTGCCCGGACACACTTCTTGTTGTAGTCCTCTGGCAACCAGTGCCCTTTCCGAAGGCACCAATCCAGCAGGGGTGTGTCGCATTTGTTCGGGTCGATGGCCGAGATGATGGCGCTCACGTTGACCGTGTAACCATTCTTGCCAAGGTTCAGGCCATCCCTCACGAATGATATATACTTACAGTTGAAAGCTAGTGCAAAACATCTGAAAATAATATCACCCACCGGGTGCACTCGGTCCTTGACCAGGAGCTTCATTTCTTCCTTGGTGACATCGAGGATTCTCGCTGCAATCCACAGCTTGTAGAATGTGTAAAGTCCCTCGCATTTGCACACCATCATACGAATATATTCGTCACGCTCCTCAACCGATCGGAAGGCTCTTGTCCGAACATTCTCCGATTGAGAAATCTTCGTTATTGTTGATGGCAAAAGTATACCTTCCTGATCATGCTCGGTGATGTTGGGGTACCTCTTGAAGTCATTGTGATAAGGGCAGCCCGGCCTCCCTTCGAGTCCGGCATTCATCGTTCTCTCCTCACCACCTTCAAACATCCCCCACATCTTGGACAGCTGGAGTGCGATAAATCCTGCCATGTACTGAGCCTCACGCGGCTCGTCAAGGCAGATCGCCATCCGTTGGGAACTTATAATGTCCCGTGACGCCAGATCGGTGTCGCGGTAATGCCAACCGCTGTCTTCTTCTTCTGACGCATAGCCGGATGTATATCCTTGCGTGTCCATGTCGTCATCTTCTCCCGGAACTTCCTCCGCTTCGTCTTCATCCTCCTGTGCTGCCGCATCGTGGTTAGCTTCTTCCTGTGCACGCCTGGCATCTCCAGAGACGTTGGGGTTTTGGTTGTCCTCCTCGTCATCGGATTTGATGTGAATGTAGTATCTTCCGATGGAGATCAGTTGTGCCTCGCACTCCAGGCATAAGCAGAAGCAGGTGGGGATCGCGGTCGCACATGATGGACATATCCGGCACCTCAGTCCTTCCCATGTCTCGTCATTCAGGATGACGACTTTGCTGATTTCGTCCCGGACCTCGTTGACCTGTGCATTGAACTCTTCCATCTTGTTGATTCGATAGAGTTCGCAGGCACGATTAACCATGTCAACGATGTAGTGCAGATTATCGGCACCTGTCTCAGTCTCCGGCATCCTCTCGCTGATCTTTGCGACGTTCTGGAGGAACATCGCAGCCGACTCTTGGGAAGAGTTGACAAAGCCAGGGCAGATCTCGTTCTCCACACACTTCGAGTACGCCCTCTTGATGTCAGCGTACTCCAGGCGCTTCCCTCCGTTGCTTTTGCCAATCCAAATGGACTTGACCTCATAGAACGGGATCACGTCAAAGACCATGAAAGTCCCATTAGCCGCGACTCCAGCCCCATACCGCGCGAGGGTTGCACTGGGAATATAGATGATCGCAATCGGATCCCCTCTCCTCACGTTCCGTAGCGTTGTCTTCGTCGCCACGTTCATCTCATCCCATGGAGCAAACGCCCCGAAGTGCAGTGCTAGCCTGTTGCCGCCATCGATTCCGCCGGGGACTAACCCACAGCGTACGATGCTTGGCAGGTTTTCCACATACGTCACATGGAATGCTCCTCCGAGAGAATCACCCATTCTTGCGGAATACCTATTCGCCAGTGCGGATGAGCTCATGAATCCAAAATCACTGTGACCGGTTGTGACTCGGATGCACCAAGGTCTGTACCATCCATCGCATCTGTTGAACATCCTGTCGATGTCGTCCCGATCCACGCCAGCTTCGGTCATTTCCTCCCTGGCTGCCCTCGTGTCGTTCGGGTTCATGATGCTCGGAAACCTTGCTGCCAAAACCTGGAATCTCGATTTTCTGCTTCCGGATTCCTGCCACTTGATCACCTCCATGATGCCCATGTATCGTTTCGCTCTCGTGGTGTATGGTGGGAATATGTCGTTGTTCCGGTCGTCAATGACAGCATCAATGTCGACCCATCCACCCTCGTCGCACCTGAAAGCACTTCCTCGGCAATTGCCGATCTTGTGTCGAAGGACTCTGCATAGGTCGTGAGATAGCTGGTTTGCTTGGTCCCTTGTAGTAAATACCGAGCGATCATCACCAATCCTGCATAGTGGAGCACCGTCGAAAGGAGCAATGCAGAAGTTGACACTCTTGCCAAGTTGCATCACGTCCACTTGCTCAAGGATTGCACCTTTGGGAAAGTATTTGGGGTCAACGATGGACGCATACGCCCATGGCAAGTGCACATCACTCACATCGCCATACTTCGGGATGTAGCACGGGATGGTGTCGCATCCCATCTCAAGCGTCTTCTTGAATGTCCTGCTGTCCCCGCACGGGTTGTAGGTGAGGTCGACGCCACCACATTGTAGCTCTCCTCCCTCAGCCGTGTCAGCCATCTCCACCAAATTAATAGTGTAGCTGTACATCTCAATTGTTTCTTTCCCTGCTTGTCCCCCTTTCTTTCTTTCCTTGGACGTTGATGAGGACGGTTCCTCCGTATCCCCCATGTCTTCATCAGATGAAACAGGGTCACTGCTGAGTAGCTCACGGAGCACCTTCATCGCCTTCTCATTTCCAGCAGCCTCCTCAATGTCCTTGCAGTCGCCGTCGTGGGCCAGGTTCGCGCACTTCTTACAGATCCCCATATCTCCCATGCACTTCTCCATTGACTCCAGGAATCCTAGTGCCGCTCTCCGCCCGTCGATCACTCGCTGCTTCTTGTCTTCCTTCTCAGTATTGGTTTGAGAACTTCGACTCGGGTCTGGTGCTTGACCAAGACCCTCATCTTCGCCCTCCGTGGCCTTTCTCTTGGAACCTTGTGCAGAGGGCTCGGTGATCAGGGATCGTGGATGTCTGGGCTTGACCTTGTTCATGATGTCAAGCACCTCCTTCGTGGGCACGCCGAGCTGTGCGGACGGTCTGTTCCGCTTTCTGTTCTGGCCCGTCGTGTGGGTCACGTTCCCAGCGAGGTGTCGCACTATTGACTGCTCGAACTCCCTCTTGATCTTCCATGCATCCTTCCACAGTGGCAGTTCGTGCTGGAAGTACGACATCACCTCAAAGAATCCCAACACCATCTCGACGACGTCTCCCAAGGATTCCTCGTTCGTGGTTTGTCCCAGGAGTTCATACATCGTTCCTTGGTCGAGCACACTCTTGATCCAGGACGAATATGCCACATTGCCAAGATCCTTGCCTATCAAGAAGATGGACATCCTCTCCTCGACTCCCTCGGAATTCTTGCACACGATCACATCCCGGGATGCGCACAATTGCTTCCCGTGACCGTTGTTGTAGAACTGCGCTGCTTGATCCACAGTCATGCTCACGAATCCCACGTGAGAAAGCTCCTTCTTCAGCCTTGAATACACGAGCTCCCGTATGATCGTGATCATGGCCTGGATATTGTTGACGTCCACCATGAGGTTTTGAAGGTCGGGGATTGCAACCACGCATTCCGCGAAGAGGCGCGTGTACATTTTCTTCCCCTCGATAGACATTGCAATACCGTTCGTGTCCGCGTTCCAGTTCGCGCAACAGTTCACGCAAGAAGAGGGATTGTACTTCGAATTCGGTCCGAGCACCTTCGACTTGCTCATCTGCATCTCTTTAGCGCAAAGTTCGCAGATAAACTTGCTGAGCTCCGTGACCGTATACCATCGAAGACGTTGATCACCGACATCGGCTTTCCCAAAAGCATCCTGCTCGCCGTGTCCTTCATCTTGCTGCTCTTGTTTCCTCTTCGACTGTGCAGTGAAGGTCGGCTTGTACTCGAATTTCACCTTCGATTCCTCCATGTTCTTCGGGATGTTGAATCGAAGGTCGGGCTCGTTTATGCACGTCCCCTCCAGCTCACACACAAACGCGTTGCTTGGTGCGACCGCATCGATGGATTTCTCAATCAGCAGTCGCTTCAGGAGGAAGTGTTGCAAGTTCGAGCTCCCAGGGATCTTGTAGTTCTTTCCTGTGAGCGCATGGACCACGCGCCACAGGCGATCGTTCTCGGTCACCAGCGCGCCTGCCGCCTTGCAGATCTCGCTAACCTTGTTGGCGATCGTCCCCAAGTCCCCTCTTCCACCATGGAAAGCAACATCGCGATTCACGCACACCACGACCAGGCCCTTGCATGTGTTGACGAGGTCAGATATCGCCTTCTGCAGGGAGTCGATGATGGGGTTGGCGGTCACCTGCCATCCGCATCCTCTCATGCACACCCAATCATATAGCGACATCCAGATGTGCACCGACATTGGTGAGTCATCCATGTCTCGCCTCCGCCGTTCAGCGATGAGCTTATCCAGCTTCTGCAATCGGGAGATGATATTCAACGTGTCGTTGGGTGAGGAGACTTGCTCACTCGACCCATAGTATGATCTCTCCTCGATGTTTGTCCATCCCTGTTCGTTGACCATCATCTGGAAGGTCTTCGTGCTCCCTTTCGAGTTGACGGCCCGCAGGGGCCAATCCAGGACCAAGAAGCTCTTCTTGTGGATCCATGTCGCGAATCGTCGCCTCGCCAATGGGGCTCCTCTTCTGCCTATTGATAATCCGGTTCAACTGTCCAGGTGCGTTGTCCGGGTTCTTCTCCGCCTGAATCAACGCGTTGATGGCTTTGGCGCCCGGAAGGCGTCCAGTAATCAAGCATCCTGTTTGGGCACACAAGAAAGCATACAGCTGTAGCCATGCCGCATTTCCCTTCCCAACATAGGAAAGAATGATCTTCTCCGCGCTGGTCTTCTCCTCGAAGTGCAATAGCGAAGAGGTCAGGCATCTCAGCATACACTCCCAATATGTTGCGTTCTTGCCTTCTGCAAGACACGGCCCAAATACAGTTTGTATGATTGGGTACCCCGTATTGTTGTCTATGTTGAATTTCACATTGACAGTCGCTCCGCCCAAAGTGGTACCCCCTTCGAATGAAGTGTAGGTATCGTGTCCAGCAGTTGGGTTGATAATTACCCATCTGTCGTCGTCACCGCCAGAGTTCATTCGGAAAATGGAGTCGATGATCTCGTTGTCGATCTTGACAGCATCGCTGGCTTGCGACCCCCCACTTGGAGCTCCCGGCTGGGGGACTGACCCACCAGCGGTTTGACTCCTTTGCCCGGAGCTTGATGCCGACTTCTGCTGTCGCTCCGTCTTCCGTGGCGGCTCCGTCTTCGATGAGCCCATCACCCACCATGTCGGCTCTTCCCCAACCACGAAATCCTCGGGGTACTTCTCCAGTTCCCTCTCGATTTCATGAATCGTGCAGTATTTATTCTGGAAGAATTCGATCATGACGTCCTTCTCGGCCTTCTTCTCGATCTCCTTCATCCAGCTTACCCACTTGCGCCGATCTTGGTTCTCAGCGGCCCTGTCAGCCGCGTGCGGTGCCAAACTGATGGAGTTGATGTTCATCGCAGGCAGCTTCGACTCATAGATCATATCGATGCACCATAGGAAATCCCTGGCGTACTCAATCTCCCGGTAGAGATCGTTCAGCTCCCTTTTGTCTGGACGGAAATAAGCTGTATACGACTGATCTTTGGAGTCCTTCTCACCGAGCAATGGCTGCAATCTCCTCATGATGAACGATACGCACATGAGCGAATTGACCGCCCCGATGCACGCATCAGAGATGTCACTGGGGGTTGACCCACAGATCATCCAGCGCAATAGGTTGTTCTGGCTGGCATTCTCATCCCTCCTCAGTGCATATGCGAGGTTCTTCATCGATGCCTGCAGCTCATTCTGGTAGACCAACCCAAGGTCCCAATTCTTCTGGTAGTCGTCCTTGGAACCACGACCGTAGGAGTCGATCTTGGGAGCCTTGATCACGCTCAACGTGAACACTTTCCCCCAGTTTCGATCTCTGTACCTTGCAATTCTCCGATCGTGCCTCTCAAACTCTGCAGTCGTCTGGAACTCCTCGGAGCTCCTCCACCTTCTCGATGACGATGCCCTAGATGACTCGTCGCTGATGAATTCTTTGTACACCTCCCCAACCGGGGTGTTCTGGTGGAACGCTGCTTTGAACGACCGTTCATCGTTGTCCTCGGCCACGCCTAGTGCGAGATCCCAGATGTTCGCGATTGATCTCAACATATCCGCCCCTTCCATGCAGTACTTGGTTACGTTGAGCAACTCGGGGTTCTTCGCCAGCATCGTTGCCTCACCGCAAAGTTGGTTCAGCGCCGACACGATCTTCTTTCCCTTGCTGCAGAATTCCCTCCATCCAAGCATACATTCGTCGGCAGAAAGCTGTCCGAAAACTTTGCTGATGAACTCTAAGGCAACCCTCATAGACTGCCCTTCACCTTTCATCATCCCGCGGCCCTTGGCAGAGTAGTACGCAGAGTATGCATAAATAGCGGGGACGCCTATGTCCTCGATCCACTTCACGCACATACCCAGGTCGCTGCTCATCTCCATCCTCTTGGGTATCCTCTTGCCTTCCTCGATGGCGTTCTTCACCAAATTTCCCAAGAAGATTGCTGCTTGCCTAGATTTCCCAACAGGCACGCAGAAGAACTCATTCGCATTGACGACATTCGGATTGGCAGTCATCTTGATGATATTCTCCAGACCCAGGAAAATCCAAAATAAGCAGCTGCAAATGAAGCCACGGAATTGTCCCAATGCGATCCCAGCTTCAGATTGAGGTGACGAACTCGTCCAGCTCCTCCTTGAAGCTTGGGGTTCGGGACTGACCCAGCTCCCCGTATGCACCAGAGGTTCGGGACTGACCCAGCACCTCGGTTGTGCAGTTGGGGTGGTGCAGATTTCGCTCGCAGTAGCTTGGTGCTTCCGCGATCTCCCTCGCGTAATGCAAGCAAGAGCGAGTTTCAATGGTGCCGGTTTGAGGCACCTTGCTCGAGCACGAAAACGGCGAAGGATCACACCCACAATTATTGACGTGTACAACTGGGTTTCTTTGGTTTCACGACCGGCACAAGGTCCATGCTCATGGTTTCCATTGCATTTCTTAGACAACGAGCCACCAAGTTCAAAGTTCCATGATACAACTCTCCATGGTTTCTTGATTGGCATGGGTTTCTTTGCATATCTTTGTTTCAAGCCATAGCGACACCCATCAAACTCGTGACTAGTCCCATCATGCACGACCTCATGCAGTCTCTCATCTTTCCAATAATCACAACTTCCAGGCAACTCAAACAAAATCGCAGCTCGTTTTGTCATGGCATGCCGTTTAATTTCAACGAACCGTTCAAATAATCTCCAAAATTCTCTTTGTTTGGCCTCGATTTTCTCTGCGGTGTCAATGCCGCGAGTCTTGTTGAGGCGTGCCCATGATGATCCCCCCGTGCAAGGCCCGGCGAAGAACAACAAATCGGAAGGTTTGGTAAGCACATGTCTGGCGATTCTCCCCCCGTACTCGCTCAGTAAGTCATCAACCAGGGTTATGGTGACAACCTGCGGCCCGTCATGGCGGGCAAGAGCAGTGAACCAGTTACGTGGTTCGGAACATGCCATCAGCACGATAGGCCGAGCCAAGTCAACACTGTAAAGAGTGACGACTGTGCGAGTTCTCATACCAGGAAGCGAGACATGAACAGGAGCGCGAAGCACACCACCGTCGTGTTTGACCATCGCGAGTTCAATACCCGGCGCTAACTGTGGCTTGTGCTTCACCGCAATGCGATACGGAACAAAACAACGACCAGGGACAAGCTGCTCGTGATTGATATGCAGACAACGCATGAGCAATTTCAATCGGAGCAACGTTTCCAAAGCAAGGTCGTTAACACACTTCAACTCTATGCGCTCGTTCGACAGTGCTTCAACAAATGCGGCCAGCACGGACTGCATGTCAACATCCCCGGACCCGACGTGAATTGGTCGTGGTCGTGGAGACCGTTCCCGCGCCGGTGCAGCGACCGGTACGGGATGAAACTGCCAAACTGCGCGTTCAACCCAACCATCAATTCGCACACATTGTAGCCCCGGGTCAACTCTATCCTCAACTTTGAGCCATGACCCATTCTTCAGAAACCAAGTGGAACGAAGCCACTTGCTCCCAAACGGTGTCATAACCGCGAGTGGAGGTTTCACACGCATCAATCTGGGTCCCTTGGCAACAACAACCGGATCATGTCCTTCATGCTCATGCAATCCCTCTTTAGATGTTAATCCAGACCACCATAGGTCCGGGGGCATGATCGGTATGTGTGTGTACGGAAATGTTGGAACTCCGTCAACTGTCCCCGAAGCGGTCTGCATGGTCCCCTTTATGGGATCACACGTGGGTGTGAGCGCCTTGAGGGTATCCGGGTCAGACAGCAAGCTCGGGTCAAGTAGACCAATCTGCAAACATGCATGTTTCCATTTGCGCCCATCATTGAACGCCTTGGTGTAAATATCGGCCGCCATCCTGTCGGTGACCTCATACGCCAAGTACATGTAATCACGTGTGAACATCTCATGCATCCACGAAATGCTAACACCATGGCTTCTCTCAAGGTGGCGCATCGTGGGGTTCCTCCCCGATCGCACGACACCGATCATAGCCTTATTATCGTCATAGAACACAAAGTTCGGTGACTTCTTGAGAATCCGCTCTACCAGCTTGAGAGCGGGCATACCCATCGATCTCATGGCAACATCGGCCGCAACAATCTCGGCCTCGGGAGTGGAGTGACTCACACAACCCTGTCTTTTAGAGCTGCCAGACAACGGAAACCGGGTATTAGGCCCTTGTATATTCAAGTGTCCACCGGAGGTGGAACGCAGCGAGTCAATGCATCCCGCAAAGTCAGCGTCCGCATACAAGGCCAAGTGCACATCGTCCATAGGGTCTCCAACCCAACCGACCATGCGCCAATGTTTGGTATGATGCACATAGCACATCAAGTGATGCAAACCCCGATCATCGGAGTCAGTCCACCTATGCACGTTCCGTGCTAGGCGATTCACTTGCCGCAACAAATCGAAGCGAGCAATCCGCGCACCGTACAGCAACTTCATCAGTACGCTAGCGGCATGCGGAGCAAGGTGTCCACGCACGGGCTCCTTCATGGCCAACTCAGGAGTCCCTCCCCGTTGGTCCGGCACTGTGGCAGAACCGTCGGTGGGCACAAGATTGTTACACCAATTGCACACGACTGACGGCCCCTCTCTGGCAGGCTTCCGTGAGACGTGATTCTTTGTTTCTTCATGCAACTCAGGAGTGACAACCTTATTCAACTTTACGTCGCCCGCCACTTCAAGATAGCGGTCGACACAGGAACGTAGGAACTGTTCCATGTCATAGGTCACCGTTGTTACTCGGTGTCCGTTCCCGAGAGTGACGTTTCCCTTGCTTTGATTGCAACCAAGGTACATGTCAAGTCCAGTCTCGGGCTCAATCTTCAAACGTGTACGCAACATGCTCCACCCTTGGGCAAGGTTCTTCTGCGGCCCTGCCATTTTGAAGTCGTCGACATACACAACCAGAACAAGCTGGAGCTTTTCATGAATGTACACTGAAGGCCATTCTTCGCCGATGGGCTCAAAACCAACGGCACGCACCGACTCATCGCAGTGCTGCTCCCAAAATGTTCCCGCATCTGGGTGTCCGTACAGCGCCTTCCTCAACGGGACGACTGGTCTTCTGTACTTATCCCATTTGCATTCACTTGGCACGGCCTCCGGTGGCAATTCAATCCAACACGGCGTGCCTCTCAAGGTGGCCTGTATTACGCCTGAACAGCGTCGGCCATCTGCACATCCCAGCCATCATGACAACCCAGAAAATCCGCCCAACGCGAGGCTTCAAATGAAGCAGGGGAGTTCCCCAAATCTTGAAACATCGCAGCCTCAAAGCTTTGGTTCTTCACTTGGTTCCCCAGCAACACGCCTCTACCCTTGAACTTCCTCTTAGGATCACCAACAGGCAACTGTGAGTGCTTTTCAACGCAAATGCCATGTGCGCGAGCCATGTGTATTTCCTCCCCTTCGCTTTTGCTTCTCTGGCTACAGCGTCATATTCACGCACCGCGCCAAGATCGAAGACCCCCTGGTCGATTAATCCCGACCACTCTTTCTTCATTGATGCCAATGCATCAGGGTTGGTCAACATCTCTTTCCGGCCTACCGGCCTGGATACTAAAGCGTCGAAGAATCGTACAACTTTCACAGCCTTCTCTCTGTGCTGTATTCGCTCAGAAGTCACGCACGGCATCGATGGGTACTTTTTGGCTTCACCGTCCTCGCCTATCGCAGGCATTGCGAGTGGCACTTTTCCAGAAACTATCTCAGCAGACTCCTCCCATTCATACCAGGTGAGGTCCGTCGATTCGTCGACCGATGGATCCGTCCCCGATGCCGTCTCAGCTTCGTCTTTATGACTCTCCATGACTGATGCAACCGCCTTCGTCCAGTTTGGAGTCGACTTTGATCGCTCCTCAGACTTGAACTTCCAGGCATAAATTACCACCAGACACTCAAATTCTTTCTCAAGCTGAACGTTTCGTCTCATGACGTCTTGGGACTGTTTGGAATCCATGAGAACAACCACCCCGTCGACAGGATTAACAACAATCCTGACCCATTCAAGCTCAGCCAAGTGCTTCCCATCCATGGGTTCTTGATCTTTGATATGTTCTTCCGCAATCCCCAATTGTACTGCCATTCTACTCCACCCCAGCGGTTCCGAAGCATCGCTCGAATTCTCTTACCACCGGGCATCTGTAATGTCCGTGCCTCTGCCGGCGCGGAAATCTCAGACTCTTTACTCTTGGGATCTTCCTCTTTCCTTTTGCCACCGCCCTTCACCTCGGCCTTCTCTTCCTTGGTGTAATATTTACTCATCATCTTCCATTCTTCAGGAGTGAACTCTGGAGGTCTCGATGTCTTCATTAGCCTGAATCCGTCCTTCCCGACAGGATACGGTCTCCCGGCCTTGTCGATCTTAACCTCCTTGCCATCGTCGTTGACGTACGTGATACCATCCCCGGGTAGCCCAACTGACACGTGTGGAAGGTCGGACTTCGCAACCTTTTCATCGCCCTTAGGGTGTCCATCTCCTTTCCCTTTTGAGGAGCTCGGTCTAGCATCTTCTTCTCCTGCATGATCCCCCCGATCTCCGGCGATTACTTCCGGGCCATCGTCGAGCAGTAGACCAGCGATCTGATCGACTTCATCGTCAAGCAGTCGCTTCTCGTCACTCTGCAACAATTCAGGCTCGTAGTCCTCATCCTCGATCAGGCGGTCACGTGCATCCAGACCGATTGCATCGATAGACATCTCTATTCCTTCCAAAGTCTCGTTGGCAACCTTGTACTTCTGTTGTATTGGGAACGCCAGAGGAGATTTCAGGATCATCCTCTCCGTCTGATGTGGCATTCTCAACCGAGGCGGAACCTTTGCCTTCTTGATGTTCAGCTCTGCACCCGCAAATGCAGTAAGTGCCCAAGCACGATACTTGTTTGCCCAATGCATACCGGTGCTCAACACATATCCAGCAAATATACCAGTTTCCCTCTCGGCTCGAACTTCTCCCTCTTTCCCCCTCGTGCTTCACTCGGCTTGAAGTCCACTAGCGCACCAAAAGGTATCTTCTCGCCCTTGAACTCCTCGCCATGCAGCCTCATCCATGCACTCGATCCGTTCACCTCTTCGATGTTCATGAGATGGCACAGAGTGGTGATGGCCTGCACCCAATAACACGTGGGTAGACCGGCATGTACAAGACAAGCCGAAGTCTGGTCAATGATGAATTGATTTGTTCTTTCAGCAAGGGAATTGTTCTGCGGCCGTCCAGGCAGCGATAGGTCGTGGTTCAGCTTCAGCTCCACGCACGCATTGATCAGTTCCGGGCCGTCATCCGAATATACCTGCTTGATTTTCCTCCTCCCGCAGAAGTGCTTGATAGCCCTGACGACGGAGTCAGTGTCTCTTCTCGCGGTGGGATAAGCCATGATAATTCCGGTATATATGTCCCGGATGATGAGCGCATACCTGCCTTCCACTTCATGATCTCCTGATGCCGTCACAAAGTCGAACGTCACCAGGTCACCGAACGTCTTCACTTCTCTTTTGAATGCTCCCGTTCGTGATCTGAAGTGTCTCATCTTTGCCTTGACGCATGATTCGCAGAAGGGATTTCGGTATCTGTGTGTAAGCAAATGAGCTATGGAATTGGCGTCCTTCTTGAGGACTCCCACTTTCCTCTTTATTGATGATCCTTCGTACACGTCTACTTCGATTCCGGCATCTGGATCATCTTCATCAACCTCTTCCTCGTGAGCTTCGGCATCACCATGTCGATGCGGGACTGACCCAACATCTACAGGTATTTCCTCAGCCACGGGAGGCGGACGTACCGGACCGGCTCCTCCGGGTGGCCCGAAGTCGAATGCCCCGTCGTGGTGTTCGCCCTCGGCCTCTGCGGACTCACCGACAGCGGCGGGTGTGACGTCGTTCTCATCGTCACCTCCCTGATCTGCCTCGTCGTTCGTTACCATCGCCAATACTTCCGAAAAGTGCTCCTTGAGGTCGTCTATCGTAGGGCGATGCCTGTTACTCCGAAGCTTACCATCACTCACTAGGTACGGGATGTCGTCCTTGACCTGCAAGTGCACGAATCCCTGCTTTGGCGTAACCATGAAAGGTAGTTTACCAGGCATCCAGTGAAATGCATAACCCATCTTCATGCATCTCCTCCCCACTGACAATACCGTGGGTGTCTCATCCAATACATGCGGCTCGACAGTCTCGTCCAACTCGTCCACGACTATCTTGGCCACATCAGATGTGGAAGTGGAACCATTCGCGGTCTGGAACACGATCTCGTCGTCATCTTTCACGATGTCGACACCCAGGCTCTTCGCCTTGGCTCTTCCGATGAGATCATGACCACATCCGGTGTCCATCAACCATTTCACCCGTTTGCTGATGCACGTTGACATGGCGAAAACGTTCTTCGGCATACCATGCTGCTTCTTCCAGTCGACAGCCGATTCCTTGATCTCGTCCTTGTTCCGATCATACTCGAACATTATGCTGCTCTCCTTGGTCACCGGGAAGTAGTGCTTCTTATATACATCATCCACTACTTCTCTCAGTATCTTCGCACGTATCAATGATCGTTGGACTTGATAGGCTGATAATTCACGATGATCACTGCTTTTGAACTTCTTCTCGTCGACGTACACGTACTGATAAGGCTCATTCTCATTGTCCTCATAACCGTACCATTCCCCTTTTCGTTCCCATTGCCTTCTCTCGTCTTCGAGGTAGGTGATCTCCCCATTCTCGTCGACGTCGAGCACTTCCTTGAACCACACCATTTTCTCGGGGATCTCGGACTCGCCAGACCATCTCGATGATTCGCTCATCGCGTCGTCATCGTGCTCGTGGTAGATAGTCTCGGCTTCATCCGGTTCGACCTGATCAACGTCCTTCTTGAAGCTTACCTTCCCCGCAGGAGCCGATTGCTTCAGGACTATCGCGGGCATTGCGATGGCCCTCCTCGCAATGGCTGGCGCTGCGGCTTTGGCGGCAGCCTTCGACTTGGCTTGCGCCTTGTCATTTGACGTTGCTGGAGCTGAATTGTTCTTGATGAGCTCATGCCTGTACTTACAAGCGCTTCCCCTATCGCACTTCCCCTTCTGAAACGCGAAGCATGCTCCATCATCTCTCTTTGGTGACGATGATCTGGATTTGGATTTGCCCTTTCCTTTCCCCTTGGACATGCTCTCCAACTTATGCTCCGTCTTCTTGCTGTGGGAAAACGTGCATTCATTTCCTTTCACGCACCCCTTCGCCGATTTGAAGTGGTACCAGCAGGGGTTATCCTTGCCTCCGCCCGGACTCTTGCCTCTGTCACTGGCACCGTCGGACTTGCCGCTCTTGCCAGCGTGGCCCTTTGCCTTGGCTTTTGGGAGTACGGGAGCAGCATCAGGTCCGCCGGGTTTCCCCTTTCTGCCCTTGCCACCCTGGTTCTCCTGTTTGCCAGTTGCTGGAGCCGCATCCTTCCCGCCTGACTTCATCATCGACTTGACCGATTTCTCCTTCATGTCGAGCATCAGGTCTTCCCGATCTGCCTTGATCTGATAGTCGATCAACGCCAATAAGAATTCATACGTCTTCTGAGGATGCTTGTCCGGTAGTCTATGGTAGGCATTGAGGCCGAACTCCATCTTCTTGCTCCCTTTGATCTTCCTGTAAAGGATGTCTCTGAGAGCCAGCTTACTGGGTCTGTCCTCGCTCCTCATCTTCAGCAGCAAATCATACCATTTGTTCCTGAACATGACCAAGTTCTTGTCGCCAGGAAAGTCAAGGTTGAATAGATGCTCGATGTGGTAGACAAGATCCGTTCTATCGGAAGTTCTGAATGATTGCATAACTAATGCCACCAACTCTCGTCCCTTCACGATCACCCCTTGTTGATGTCGTAGTTCAGAGTGTCGTGTAGCATCGAGGTATACGTCCTTGGCTTCGTCAGGTGCTTGTTTCAGCATGTTCTGCATGCCCATGGCCATCTTAATATCTATCGTAGCAAATCTGTCGCCACCTGAATCGCTAAGCAAATCCAGGTCTGGGTTCAACCCAAGAGCCTGCTCCAGCCATTTCGTCCATGCGTCGGTATCTGGATCTGCACATGCGCTCAGAACATTCATCAGCAGTTGCATCTTCCAGGTATCAAGTTGATGGATCTTTGGCCAGGCCGGAATAGATACTCTCTCGGCCTCTTTCCTCGAGATTCTCGGTCGATCATTCTTGATCTCTCGGTTATCTCTCGATCTCCTTCGTCTCCTCCGTGTCCGATCGTCTTCTTCCTCTTCTTCTTCCTCGTCTTCTTCATCTCCTTCGTCGTCGTCATCCTCATCCTCATCATCGGGTGGATCATCCGGAGGTCCTCCTCCGCCACCAGCGAGGCTCAACTGACGTCGACCCGCTCCCTGCCCATTCCCATTGGGCGGGAATCCACCGTAATCCAATGGGGGCGTAGTACCGTTGTTTCCCCCCCATCACCACCACCAGTCGTAGTAGTGGATTGTGGGACATGCCCAACAACCCCTTGCATCTGGGATAGGTGTACATCGATCATTGGATCACCGAAAGACGGAAAGAGGATCGAACCTGGCATCAGCGACGAATTAGGGATTTGATTTGAAGACGATGACGGGACTGACCCAGCCACCTTCTTGTCTATCCTATTTGAATTAGCCTGGGTTCCTCCCTCAGCGCGTTTCACTACTGCTCGTTCACGATGTCCATCTTTGCTGCTGGAGGCTTCCTGTGTCTCCAGCTTCTTGTGTGCACGTAGTTCCTCGTTGTCAGCATCGAGTTGGCGTACAAAACTCTCTTCTTGCTTGAGCGTCGCCTCTCTTTCTTTCAGTTGTCTCTGAAGCTCATGCATCTCCTCGAGGTACTCATCGTACATTCCCTTAGCTGTCAATCTCCAGTACTCAGCCTCCTTCGACTTCTCGTCCATCGTGCACCGTTCTTCTTGTTTCTCTTCTTTGACCTGGGCTAACTCCAAGATCGCATCTTGACGATGACCACCTTCGACAGCAATCATCTGGTCCTTCATCGACACGTCGGACTCATACTGTTTGACGATCTCTTCCTTTTCGCGAAGCAAGCAATCTGCTCTCTTCGATTCTTGTTCCGCAAATACTGTAACGTCATTCAGTCTCGCCATCAGCTGTTCCCTGGAGTCCTCCAAAGAGTACGTCTCGGGGCGCTTGACGAGTGCGTGCTCCAACTGTGATTTCAGACTTTGGACCATCTCCTCCTCGTTGAACTTCTCGATAGATGTAGAAGATTCTATGCCTCTGATCTGTTGCTGATAAACTGATATCTGTTGTGAAGCCTCACGGTGTATCTGATTTGCACGTATAGCTGATTCCTGCGCGGCCGACTTCTCGCTTGCCATGTAGGATTTCATCAATGCAATTTCCCGCTTCTGCTCCATGATAGTTCCTTCAGCTTGTCTCATCTGTTGCATTATAATATTCGACTCCATGTCTTTCTTCTCCCCGTACTGAAATGCGTTCATTTCCACCTTGCGCATCTGTTGGGCTTCTTCCTCAAACTTGCGCCATGCCTCAGCCATGTGGTGTTGGTGGTGACTCACTAGATGTCCCGACTGCTTGCTAGCAATCTCGCATCGTCTCTCCAGCTCCTGGATCCGGATGGTGCTTCCATAATCTTCCTGATGAAGATTCGCCATAGCTGCCGACATTTCATCAAGTGTCTTTTGATATTCCCCGATCTCCACCTCCATCTTATTCTTCTCTTTGATCGCGGCGCGAAACTCCGCACTGGTGGGTGATTTTGACCTCCCACCCTTCGATGTCGATCTCACGCCCTTCTGCGACGTCCGTGGTGTCGCAGGCGAAGATGATGATCTTCTCGGTGGGGATTCTCTTTTCTTCGACTCCTGATGAACATCGATCTGCTTCCATGATCTTGTGGGAGTAGATATGTCGCTGAATAGCGCGGAACCTCCGCTCCCAGGTTCATCCTGTGAATCTGCAACCATATCCATCACCGCAGGAAGAGCCATCAATCCATTGGATCCCTCTGAGCTGCTGTTCCCAAAAGTTGCAGTACTTGGGCTCGCCGAAGACGCCATTGTACTGTGTAGGTTATCGTTCCTTTATTGTCCCTGTACCCGCAATAAACCAGCTGTCTCCCAGTCCAGTGTAGAGCTTGTAGTTACGGCTGATAACCTGTCAAGAGACGGCAAGGTGACGTCCCGTGGGACGCTATGCACCGAACCCTCAAGCTGTAATACCAACCACGTAGAAAGGTGTATACGGACGATGCCGTTATAGCCGAACCCGTGTAAACGTTGTAAGGGAGAAGGAATGATAGTTACAACAGTAGTCCTGACAAATGCAGCGCAAGCGAAGTGTTTTCGCTCTCAATGCCGATCACGTATGTATGCAGTCACACATCAGATCTTGAACCTCAATTGTGTCTTGAGCCAAATGGCGATCAATGGAACTTGGGAAGCAACACCAACAAGGACCTCAGAACTGCTACCCAATTTCGGCACGGGGCCTAGAGGGTTTTAACACATTGCAATCTTTACTTCGTCTGGTAGTGCTGTGCCGTTGTCTTGCTCGTAGCGATTCATGTCGTATTCCCATTGTAGGAATTGCTCTTCAAACTGCGCTTCATTGAATGTAGGTTCCAGTAGCTTGGCTTCGTGTTCCTACTGGTAGGCTGAACCTGTTGTGCAAGAGTCGTAGTGTTTCACATCCATTTGCGTTGCAGCGATTTGCCTTACTACTGTAGCTGCTGCTCCCTGACATATATTGATGAGGATGTATCGTGAATCTCTGGCGAGGTCTACTGCTTTGCTTGCTCGTGTAGGGTCGCGTGTGTGTGTACTTTGATGTCTGCATCCTCAGTTTGTCGTGTAGCTACTTGTGCAAGTTGCAGCACCAGGTCGAAGTCTCGGTCTATGAGTCCGAGGTGTGCTTGTAGCTTGAACAGCCATTCTTCATACTGGGGGTAGTCGCCAGTGAAGAAAGGTGGTGGCAGTTTGTATTTGTGTAGTCTCTGAACATCGTTGTCTTGCTCCTGTGTTGTCCTGCTCCCGGAGTCATGGCTCCTTCTGTTTCTGCTGCTGTTGGCCCATTCTCTGTTCCTGCAGTTTGTTGTGCTGATTCTGATGCTGCTTCTCCTGACATGTCGTAGTAGTTTGGCATGTGATTGCAGTTGCAGCTGTTGTTGTACTTCCTGCTGTGTACTGGAGCTGCCCTATGTTTAGGATCTCAGCTCCGCTACCACGTTAAAATCGGACTGTTGTTTAAAGTGCTGTAATGTTGTTAACACAAACAAACCTGTGGCCTGCACAGCGCCTATTTTGCATGGGCTCTGGATGTAGTAAAGAAGCTCAAGGCCTGCAGTCATGTACAAGCTACGTAGTACAACACCGCATGTGCATGGACAAGAGAGAGAGAGAGAGAGAGAGAGAGAGAGAGAGAGAGAGAGAGAGAGAGAGAGAGAGAGAGAGAGAGAGAGAGAGGAGAGAGGGAGCCTACAGCAGGCCTGCACGGTAGGTTGACGAATGTGGGCCCTTATAAGGAAAAAAAGGTTTGCAGAGGTCCCCCTTTGCCTTGAAGCTTTTGGTTTGAGGCGCCCTTTGACTTTGACCGCCAGCCTGCGTAGTTGATTACCTATTACAGCCAGCAATAGTAAAGGAAACGTACTCCCGGAGCTCCGGCTCGAAAGTCGCAACATTGTAGTACAGCCGTAGTAAAAGGAAACGTGCTAATGGGGCTGGATTTGAGTACGGGCAGGAAAATACCTACTTTTAGAATTGGTTTCTCTTTCTAGTATTGGGTATTCTAACAGTAGTATTCCCGGATTTGGGACTTTGGAAGCAAATATGTACTATTCGGGGTACCTTTATTAGTAGGGGGAAGGCATTACTCAGACCAAGGTCGCACGATCTGTTCCAGAATGTTTACCGAGGATTTGCAAAGGGTTCGCTTTCGATGTTGCGAATTTGCACCGCTGCACGATGATAGCGATCCGACGAGCTAGGGCTCACTTTACACGCGGGAAACTTGCACCGTGCAGCAGCGAGAGCAACCTGGCACACCCAACGCCCTCTGAGGGTTATTCACCTTTGGTGTTGGAAGCTTGAGCCGCCCCCGCGGCAAGAGCAGTCCGACATACTCAGTCCGCACACGCTTTGAATGTTGGACATTTCCGCAGAGAGTGCGCCAGCCCACGCTTTGCAGATTTGCACGACACCCTGCCTTTATCCCTATCGCAAGAAGCCCTTAGCGTAGACGCCTGTTTTAGCATGTAAAAATCCACGGATGCGGAGAGGCATCGTCTGGGACTTGAAACTTCAAGTCCTCGGCTTTCGAGCCTCTGTTTTCGGATGGAAACAAATGGATTGGAGATAAACTCCTCCTCATTGTAAAAATCCCCCCCCCCCCCCCCCGCCCGACCGAAAAAAGACTTTAGCGGATCGCACATTCACTTGCGTCTGTTTAGGCGCTCATGACTCTGAACCAAAACGCGACGCGCCGAAGCTTCATGGACCTCTCCCGCCTTTCCATCTGGCCACACGTCCACCCGTGCATTCTTTCCTCCCTGCACGTTGACGTTGAACATCTGCCTCTTTGTGGGCAGGCAGTGTGTTGGCAGCTGGGCCATGGCGTTCCAATTGGTTCCCTCAGCGGCGAGGAAAACCAGCAAAAGCACACTGAAATCAAATCATTCGTCCAAACCCTCGCATTTAAAAAACCAATGTTTTCACACATTTTGAAGGCCCGCTCCTTGATGACTCCCTCCAGGAAGCACAGGGACCCAACCAAGATGTACTTGGCCTCAGAAAAGCCTCCGAAGTTGCTCCAACCATTCACTAACTCCAACGGCCAACCCGGCGCTGCCGCAGGAAACACAAGGCCGCCCAAGGAGAGCCAGCTATCCTGGCTACCCTCCATCCAACCTGGGCCGTGGCTGAGCCGCTCGGAATCCAGTTTTGGAATCATGCTTTGATATTTGTGAATGAGCACCTACATTTTCGATTATTTACCGTGGGTCACAAAATCAAATGGAACTCCGAATCTGTTTGAACTACCCAGCAACTGACGACTCCCTGTCCCGTGATATCCACCTGCGCCACCGCGCTCTGTGTTGGCACTTTGAAGACGAGGGTGCCACCTTGGCAAATCAATGGGCAGCTTGAACTATCTTTGGTGGATTCACTCGCCTCTAGGCACTTTGCTCGCTGTGTAAAGTCGCGTACAACGTGTGGGACATGCCCCATAGCTATGTCTGAACAGGAGCCCTCAATGAAGATCGCAACTTCGAATCCAGGCCACTGGGGCGACACTCTGGCGGCAACGTGGTCAACTGCCCCCAGTTGCTGGGGGCCAGCGCCGCCTGCACGCTGCAAATGCCATTCTTGCGCACCACCATGGCGTCACGAAGGCCGGGCAGTTGGGCGCCAGTGTCCAGGGTCAAGGTTTCTAAGACTTCCTGATTTTGAGGTCAGGGCCCCAGGAAGATGTTGAAAACCATCATCGGTATTATCTTCAAACCAAAAAGGAAAATATGAATGAAACCACCAACAAGCTTCATTCACTGGCATCTCCAGATCAAAATGGGTGGTCGACATCGCATCAATGGCCTTCTGTTTGCTGGCCTGTGACACGAAGGGCAAGGCCGCCAAAACCACGCGCAGATTGTCCACCAGGTCAATGAGAGGAATTGTTTTTGTTGGTGATTCCACAGGTCCAAAGTTGATGCGCACCACCAATTGCCTTAGCGAAGCCAATTTGGGAGGGAAACACATATGCATTCCAGGATGTTCGAGGACTCCTGAGCTTCAAACTAACAGTCCTGATCACAACAGCTGCTCCCCCCCTGCCCCCAACCGTGTCAGGCGGCAGCATCCCTTCAGCCAACTCGCCTTTAACGCTGAAGCCCACCAGGGACCCCGAGGGACTGGACAACTCGAAGAGCTCGTGGCTCGCCAGGTTGGCGTCCTCGGCACCCCAAACTTGGAAACAAACAAATATTCTAATCATTTCTCGCAAAACCCATTCATCAGGGAACTTCACGGTGAGCTCCTTTTTGGCTTTCTTGCGGGCCCATGGGATAATAATAATAATAATACATGTTGGTTCTTGAGCTGAAAAAAACATGTCGATTTGGCGAAGTGATTGTAATGCATGGCGGAGGGCTGAAACTCCGAAGACGTGGATTCAAGAGCGGTGTGGTTTCGTGGGAAATGATTGGTTGATTTTACGAGGCTTCCCAGAACTGCAAAGTCACCAGCACCATCTCGGACCCGAAAATTACTCACCACTCCAGGGCTTTGAGGTTTGACAGGCGCACGCAACCCGGACCGGAGCTGCAATCAACAAGGTGCTGCAAGTCATCTGCGTTTGGATCGCTTCGCTGATTAGAACTAACGGCAGACACACATCAACCATTTACAAATCTTCAGGCAAAGCCCTGGTTGGTTTTGGCGCAGTCCCTGCAGTCCTCCTGCAAGGCAGCCATCTTCTTTGACAGCACAGCTTCGACTCGCTCAACAGCCGCCTGGCCTTGCAGCATGGTCAGCAATGTCAAACAACCCTCCACTCAGCCGATGCACCACAATTTCTTGAAACGTTGAACAAGCCAATGACAAGACAGTGATACCCATCCTTCCCATCATTTTGCCTTGTGTTTCCCGGCCTTCAAATCTGGAGGTGATGTTCAGCCCCATCTTCCGGTCGTACTTCGCAGACGCCAGGAACAGCTCCTCCTGGGTCACGCTGAACGCAGGCGCCGGTGTCTTCGGCGTGGACACCGTCTTCTGCATCGGCGTCTCAGTAGAATTCAGCTGCGCCAGGGCGGCGCGTGACAGGACCTGCAGCGCCTTGTCGTCATCATCTCCAGTGCCTGGAGACAACAAAACTCATTCAGCGGAACGCGTTGCGAAAGTAAATGCAAGGATATTCTTCCGTGATGAAATGCGCATATGTTCCCCTCCAGTGCTAGAATGCGTACTTACAAAGGCACTTACCAAATTCGCTCGCGCTGAAAGTGAGGAGGCATTTTTTGCGCGCACGTGGACTGGAAGCAATTCGCCCAGCATGCCCCCACATCGGCTGCATAAGCTTGAAAACTGGGCTAACATGGGACACAGAAATCAAATATGTTCCACCTGCCCTCAAATGGTGTAAAATAGGAAAGAAACGTGTGCAAAACAGCAGCCAGCGGCGACCCGAACAGTCAAATGCGTCCCAGCTACACTTGGGTCTCTAGGTCACATTGGAATCCCGAATGTGGCTAAGAGAGCGCACAGAATGACATTCAGCGCGACGGAGAGGCATTGTGGGCATTCGTGGGTGAGCAAAGTCTGCCTCTAGAGGCTTTGAAGCGCTTTCAAACAACATGAGAGAAGCATGTTCAGCTCAACATCAGCTTGATGAGACTGCATGCGCCCGCCCAACTCAACATTTTAACATAAATTGCACGAGCCAACTCGGGGACAACAATTTCGCAGCATGTAGCAGCCGTGGCAAAGTGATCAGCATAGGATTGTCGTCACACCCGCTGGCTCAACCCTATCCACCCCCAGCCCCACCTTTTCCGAAATAGTTCCTGGGCCGCTCAACCGAATCCTTGAAATTGCCGTCAGTGAAGTTGGTGTTGTTGCCGAAGCGTCGATGCAAACGGATGGTGTGGGTGAAGAGTACGATGCCAGCGCTGCCTTGGGACGTTGGAGAGTGGATGTTCCAGCAGGATCATCGGTATCCCCATGTAGAAGCACGGATGGATAGATCAAACACTTGACGCCAACTTCGCCAATGTGCTTTGCCACAGGAACAAATCCGCACCATCATGCAAACGACCCAAGCCACAATGTGTGAATCATCCAACTCCAAGAATTATCGCATCGGGTCTTTACCCACTTAAAAATGATTCACAAATAGCGGAATAGATTATGCCCCCCGCTCAAGGTCGAGAAGGTTTGGACAAATCCCCAAAGCTGATATTTTTTGGAGGACCCCTGATTACCCCTTCTGGGCAATAGGATTTTAAAAGGCAACACCAATTTTTGGTGCCGAGCTTGAACACCTTGTCATTTTAAACAAGCAATTAATAAAACACATGCATTTTGGGGGAAGCGCAGTTTTGGGTAAATCTTGAGGGGTTCAATAGTGAATTAGTATTGGCGGGTTTAGGGACAGACTAAGCAAATAATAAGCAAAAAGGAAAGCCTCTTTTCTGGCAGGCTTCGGGCTGCAGGGTTTTTACAGGAGACAGGGAAAAATATCGGGTAGGGGTTATTGAGCAAACCTTGTTGGCCCTTTACTTCAGTATGGGAAAACTCCGGAGACTCCACATTGCATTTAAACTTAACTACACGCGTAGCCTCCCCAGCTTCAGCGCTGTCGACCCAGGCCCAACATGGTCAACATGGCCCAGGTGCGCGCCGTAAAGACGATCAAACTCAGATCCGGTGCCGTCACCCGGTCGGGCCAACAGACCTCCGTGGTGACCTCCATCAGCGGCGCGGGGAGCAAATCGAACTCCAGGCCACCCACAAAGGAAATCACTGGCTGGGCCGACATGGAATAGGTGATGGCAGCACACTTCTCGATGACGGATTCGTAGGTGTAGAAGGAGTAGCCTCAATGCATTCCCCGAAGAATCTACCACGAAAAACCATCTTTAGGGGACGCTTTGGCCTCTTGAATTAGATGAATTAAATTTGACCCATAGTCACCAAACCACGTCCAAGGAACCTTCCCATTTGCTGGGATTGTCTTTGGCCCACTGGTTATCACACGGCACCGCCCACGGTTCCAACTTCACAAAATCCGGGCTGTCCATGCTGGGCACTTGCCAATCCCGCTGCGTCACATTGCCCGCTGCGCCCGTGCGGTGCTTGGGCGCGAAGGCCAAGCAGGAACCGGTGTCGAACTCGTCGCCCGCAAATTGTGTGATGAGCATGGAGGCATACGGCTGCGCTTCCTCAAAGGTTGCAAAAAGTCTCAGTGGGCTTCACCAAAGATGACCTGTCGATTGGAATTACACATTTCCACAGCTCCACATGCAACGCACGCAGAACCCACTGTCCGTGGTGCCGAAGCCGACGATGCCGTTGTCCACATCATTGCTCGGCTTGCCAGACGCCTGCCGCGCCTCGCGCTGCAAGAGGCTGCGGCTGGGGCGGGTTTTCTGGCGCCGCACGTGCGCGGTGAGGCCCTTGGGGCCGGCCAACTGGAGCCTTGCGCGGAAAATGATCGGCGTTGATGTTTTGCCATGCATTGGGCGGTTTCAACTTGAG
Source organism: Effrenium voratum (assembly GCA_963377175.1). Lineage (NCBI taxonomy): Eukaryota > Dinophyceae > Suessiales > Symbiodiniaceae > Effrenium > Effrenium voratum. The sequence goes on along the minus strand of CAUJNA010003672.1, from coordinate 846,223 downwards.
ACACGAGGCAGGCGCCTCTCCTAACTTCATCTTCTTCTTCTGCTATGCAACCTTGCTTCCCTACGGAGTTACCACAGCACCGTCTTCTATTCGCCAGCACCCCTTTGTTCTTCATTCACACATCAATCATAACCATGACTTCTTCCAGCTTCAAACCACTAAACATATTCAAGACATTTCAAGATGCATTGCCATCTTTGGATCAAGCCACGGCTTCTCCCCGGGCTTGGGGAAGTGGGTTTGCTCCACCGCTTGCTGCAGCAGGGAGGTGCTCTCTGAGAGAAGCGTGTGGATCAAGGCGCTGGCCAACTCGGCGAAGAAGGCAATGAACTCGGAGAGCATTGGGCCCAGCTGCATCAAAATACCTGGCAGAATTCCAACAACAGACTTTGGAACAATTTGAGACTTTGCTGGATGACGATGTCACACGCATACTCACGCCACGGAAAAACAACACCTGGCAAATCATCAATCTCGCGAACCAATTTAGGATACCTGCCGGCCGACCCTTGAGGAACTTCTGCGTGGGCGAGTGTTCTAGAAAACACTACACGAATCCGGAAAATGTAAGGTGTATTGCAGCACCAAGAAGTTTCTCCTCCAAAGTCCGCAAATCCCCTTTTTCATTTGGACAGCGATACCTTGAATTAATTCGAGCAAGTTGCACCTTTATTCATGAATCCCACCCATCATGAGGATGCACTCATGTTTGACTTGCATCCAGAGAGTTTGTCTTGTCTCAGGCATCTCTATCCAGATCTTTGATGGAAACACCGTCAGAAGAATCTGACTCCCGCACGCTGCCCAGATGCTGAAAGGCGACACCGTCTCCAATATGGCAGCCCCCATCTTCCCAGCGATGCAAGTGAAAATTTCCTGCAAGTGTTCATCAATCAGGGGACATGCGTGGCAACAACCACCAACAAAACCACGACAAACTACTGACAGCAAGAAGGCGTGATCAAAACTCAGCAGACTTAGGAAGAGATCAGGCGCAGAACATGCGCCACAGACCTTCAAGGTCGATTGAATTGTTGCTGGCTAGCTTGCAGAGGCCTTCACGCCAAGCAGCCAAGGCATTGCCGGAGCAGCTGGACACTTCTTCAGCCAAACCGAAGAGGATCTGGAAGGCTGGGACATCTGCAATCCACTCACTGCCTGGGCTAATCTGCAGAACTTGCTTGCAACGACTTCTTGGGAAAATGATTGAAGCGGTCGGGGACGGAAGACAAATGCAAAAAGCATGAGCTAATGGCTCGGTGACAACAACATGTTGGCACGAAAAATTCGAGCGGTTCACAAATGCTGTGTCCCCACTTGAGATGGTCTTCCCAATTCAAGGTTCTAAACAGATTTGGCCAAGTGTAAGTTCAAGGGCAACAAGAAAGCTATTTGCTCCCAATGTATCGTCACATGTCATTGTCACATGTCAGAACTCTGCCGCCCCATACACGCTTTAAACAAATCAAGATTGCACCTCTTCACCTGCCAAGTGATTCGTTTTCACCCGCGCAAATTGAGCATCACTCAGACCTCAGTGGCACCGTTCTTGGCCATCCCCCAATTGAGTTCGAGATGCCAATCGCCGCAGCCACACATTTGAAGACATCCGTGGCGGATGGATTGCCAGAGAGGCAGCTCTCAACATTCTTCCCCACACCCACCATGGCGCGAATCGGTGCTGGGAAGTTCACCGTGGTGGTGCCGAAGTTGAGATCGAAGAGTGTCAAGCTTTGCCTCATGAGAGTTGAAGCCCGACTGGCCAAAAAGACGCAGTTCTTGCCAATGAAAGGAACCATTTCTTTAGCCTTGATTTTAAGTTAAAAAAGAAGGTTGAGAGCGCAACACTCCAACCAAAACGATGGCATGGGTCGAAGTCAGGGGGCACCGGCACCAAACTTTTGGACACCGTCAACCAACTCCCAATTCACCCGAATTGCAGGATAGCAAACGTCACCACAGCGGCTATATAGTAAGATCTGGTTCTAGCTCCTGTTCCCCAAGCTTGCCAAACCGCCGCAGTTGCTAAAAAGCCTGAGTTGGCAAACAATCCCAGCTTTGTGGGGTGAAAACGTGTACAAGAACGTAGAACATCATGCCGTAAAACTGCTGGTTGACAGAAGTTGGCACGTATTCCACCCCTTAAACCGGTTTGTTTAACCCGATGTTCCTCATTTTCATGCATGTGTTCAGGTAAATCACGCTTTTGCAGATCAATCTCCCCATGCGCGGCTCATCTGCAGCTCAGTGACCCCACCAAGGTGAGTCTACACCGCTGCCTGCCCCAGTCCACTGAGATGTCTGACTCGCTGATGGACATGGAAGGCCCCCGCCAGTTGGGACAGCTGGCACCCCAATCGAAACCTGCAGCGGAAGCTGAAGATTTAACTGGTGCACAGGTCTGGTGGCAGATCATAGACAACCCTTGCCATTGATGTGTTCGTGGGAGCTGAATGCAATACTTCATCTTTTATTCGGTCACTGGCGGAGGTGGCGAAACTTGCAGAATCCGAACATCAAACAACAGCTGTGAAAAATGAGCCTCCAGAACATCCAAGTGCAATGTGATCGGAGACTTGGAGTTCCAATGATTCCAAGTTGAGAGTGCAGAGTACATGTTGGAGAATGCATAAGCCAAACAAGACACGCGGGAAAGGTTTTGCTTCGGGCATGTTCGGGCACTTGTTAGACTTGGACGTTCCCCACAAAGAGAGCAAGTCAAGCTAATCACTTCTTCCTCATCCTCATTTGGCTGTGGGGCGAAAGTCACATTGGAATTTCCCAAAGTTCTACTTGAAAAGCCATACTTGTTTTGACTCGAAGATGGTTGGCGGGCGATGCCCAAAGCAATAGAAGGTTGGGTTTCTGGGCTCCGAAACAGAAGGAACCCCATGATACTTCACAAAACAGGAAAACTAGGAGAAGCTACGTTGATGATCCGCTATGGGAATTTGGGCTTCCCCTTTTTTGAGACACGCTGAGATGTCGCGAAAAACAGTCATGGTCAGCCTTGGCTCAGAATCGCGATCGCTTGCTCCACAGTGTCAATCACTGTGTTGGCCACAAAAGCAACCTGCGTGGCTGCTGGCTCTGAGCCATGTTGGCACAACTTGCTCTTAAAAAAAAGGGTTGGGCTGGACAATCTCATGAAATTCGTGACAGAATCTCGAACTAGTGGGAAAACCCAACTGCTTTGGGGCATATCTTGGATAGCTCGGAGGTACAAAAGTCAACCAACCCCGAAACGCAACCATCTTCTGGCTGCAGAAACCGGCCACAGCAGCAAACAGCAGGACGGCACCAATCCCACAGTTGTCACCTTCCAGACTTTGCGACGCCAACATAAATTTGGGACGCTCGGATCTTCCCCCACAGTGCCACACGGTAGCACTCTTAGGTCAAGTCTGTCTTTCATACAGGTCGAACATCCACACTTGCTACACGAACTCAATCCGCATCTCCGGCTTTGTGATGCTGACGCCTCCACCCGTGCGGGGATGGTGGTGTTTAACCGCACCTTGTCCGACGCCTCGTTGTACGCATCGCTCAAGGCGTCTCCCACCAAGCCCGAGCCGTCTGTCACGACATCCACCACATCTTCACCCGCGTCCACGATGTCATCCACGACGGGGACGCCTCAGTTCACATCAGGGGTTCCGTTCACATCGGGCTGAAAATTCCAGGCTTCATGTGTGAACCTATGTCTCTTCATTGGACCCCTTGCACCTTGCATCACCGCATTGAACAACTTGGATGAATACTTTGGGTTGATTCCAATCTTCATCCTTCATCCTGGGAGTTCTATCTGAATCTGTGGCTTCTTCAGATCCGCGGGTGTTTTTGTTTGGGACGGACCACGTCTGACTTTTCGTCGGATCAGTAAACCAAGGGTCAACATGACACGGGAAAGCAGCCAGGAAACTTCCCTTGGACGCCACCGTCCGATCCAAGTCGGCCCCCTCCGCGCCGCCGGCACCAGCCCCGGTCTGCGCCGCGCCCGTCTGGGAGGCACGTTGGGAAAGTGACGCAGCTGCGGAGGCCTGATGAGAAGGGCAATAATTAAGTTCAGGGGGTCGAGGGATGCGCTGCCTTTGGCTTTGCAATTCACAACATGTTTTTGGGGTACAAGGCATTTGTTGCAATCACAATTCTTTTCGGCTTCCAATGCTTGTTTTTTGTTGGCGTCTCACCATGCTTGTCCCGGATGCTTTTATTGCAGGTGGTACATTGGTTCTCGCTGTTTTGTTGGTTGCCATATTCTTTTGCAGTCCATTCATTGCTAGTTGGTGGTACGCGCAGCCTTTTTGGACGGGCATCTCAACAGCCCGAAGCGGTTCTTTCCAGGTTGGTAGCTTTGTGCTTGCTACTGGGCTTCACAGTATTGAATGCGTGATTATCGAGGGCCGCGCCCGCGCAGCCTGAATTTTGGCTGTTTTTGGGACGTGCGTCTCGGCGCAAATCACCATGCTTCGCTTCCCCAGTGGATAAACGGCGGTGCCCAGAAAGCTTTGGCCTCACCGCCATTGGCTACAAATAGTCTATGGCAGTGCGGTTGAACTTTGACAGTGTATTCAGCAAAACTCATATGAACTCTGCACACGTGAAACCGGTCTCTCTCGGTAGTGTAACTGCTAAGTTGTTTCCAGTGTGTGCGCAAGAACCATCTCTAAACCGTGTGCAACAATTTTGCTTGTGACTGCAGGTGAACCGACTTGGATCACAACTATTACAGTATATGTACCACGTACCTGTGTACTTCAACGCCATGTCACAGAGAACAGACAGCAAAACATTCTGGAACATGCACCTGCAAACCAGATTGGAATCCGCTCTATATCGGATACATGACGGTTCTGCATAATGCCAACCACTATCTGCGTCATCATTACAATCGCAATTGTCCCGCACTTACATGGGCCCTAAATATCTGAACCGTTTCCTGCACAGCGCCTGCGGCGGATGCTTATCACTCCAGCGGCGCTGGGTTTGGTGTTGGTGCTTCTTCAGAACCGACAGCAACAAGCCCTTCGTGTGGCCATCTGCCCCTCGCCGTTGCTGTTGCCGCTGCTTCTTCACCTGGTCACCAGTAAAACTACCCGGTGCATGTGATTGTTCATCCGCAAAGCGGGGAGATGTGAGGAACACATTGCGATGGTTGGCTGATCGTGAAGGATAATGTTGGACCTGCTTTGGCAAGTGGGGGGTCTATTGCAGGAAGCTTTTCCTAGAACAAGATCCAGCGACTGTTTTGGGGTGGGCAATAACAATAGAAATGAGCCCCCCAAGGGAAAATCCCAAAACATCAAAATACCATGTCAAAGCCATAGCCTTTTACTTCCAAACGTCGGTTTATCTAAGTCCCCCTCAGAGCTCAGAGGCGAAAGTTCTTGGATCTAGTAAATTAAACTTTTCAAGTGGTTCCGAAGCAGTCGCACAACTTTGCAGCTGGTCTCCAAACCATCAAATTTAAGATGGCTTCTAAACAAGTCACATAAAAGGGTCTGCGCACGGGAGCCAGCGATCCTGTTTAATATGACTGTTTGGGGGTCTTCTTTAATGTCAATAGTATTTCCAAACTTTAAAGTTCACAATACGAAGTTCAGCACGAGGAATCTGAGAGTATGTAGGGGCAATACGAAAATAAGCGCTGGGAATCTGAGAGTAAGTCTTGGCAGTACAAAACTAGAACTTGCAACACTGACGCATTTTACGATTGGAAATGCTACACTGAGTCTTGGCGAGCCCAGTCCAACCCAGACCTCCCCCCCATACCCCGCTAAGGGGGGGCCACAGAAAAGAAGGTCCAACATTAAGGCTATACGGCCTGGTTTTGGGGGATGATGGACTGTTCTGCCCTCAAACAAGCACGAGGTTTGGGGATGACGTTTCGGACACACGAGGCACTGCCTGCCTGTTGCAGCCAGGCGGTGCGATGCTTATGTTCCAACTTGGGCTCCTCGTCGGCTGCTACACCACATTTGCTGCTGACCTGGCGGTCCGCTGAGCCAATTAGAACAGATGTTGCAACCAGCTTTCTGACCAGGCCATATATGCGCACTGTGTTTGAGCAAGGTGTCTGCTTGGTTTTGTTGGATCCACCCATCAAAGGGTGGGTGATTGCCCAGTTTAGAAGTGCGACACCAGAACAAAACCAAGAAAGCATCCAAACATCATTGAAGACCGCCAACCTGCCCAAACCTAGCAACCGACATTCAAACCATTCTACAACTTGGCAGCGCAAAATCAATGCGTTTAACGGGAAAATCTAAGCAAACACCAAAGACAAACAACTACGAGAAGGTAAACCACATCGCAACCCCCTCACTGCCACAACCCCTCACCTGCTTCAAGGCCACGTCTTTGTGATCCAAGCGATCCTTCAAGGATTGAATCTCCAGCTGGGCATGTTGAAGTTCCTCCGAGGGCTGTGAGGCAAGCTGAAAACCCGAATCATCCAATAAATGGGGGTCCACCCAAAACATATTGAGCATTGCAACAACGCACTCCTCATCACGAGGCCTGAGCACTTAAGCTTAAAGCCTTGCAACTTGAAAATAGAAATGAAATTAATGAAATTAATTGTGGTCTCCTTGGATTCGTATTGGTTCACTCCTTTTACGGGGCAGGCAATCTTGAAGAAGCGACCAGCTTGTCTTTACTTCTCTAAAGCAAATCCTTCTTGGAAAGCAACTCCTGTTAAACATGCAATTTTAAATAGCAGTTCTCATTCAACAAAATTATTCTACTGCCTGTCTTTCCTCCAAAAACTCCATCAAACAATTCAATTAAAGTCCTACTTGGCAACGGGTTTCTGTTTAAAGTCCAATCCAACATGAGAGTCATAAATTAGTTCTAATTCCAAGTGCAATCATAATTGCTTGAGTAGGCTCAACACTTTTCAAAGTGCAACATGCTGAGAGGTCCTTTGCTTTTTGGTTTCAAAGGCTCAAAGTTCTGAGAAGCCCCGGAACTCCTAACAGACTCTTCAGCTATCCGAGCTGTCAAGGCTAGGATTGTTAGGGGCCTCTCGGAAGGCCTCTTGAAATCTGGCCCAAAGCCAAACACTTAAAAACCTAGTCTTGAGTCTTCAGGCTTTGGAAGAGTAAAGCGCTGAGGCCGGTAAAACAACCAAGCTGGGCCTTCTCTGCGGGCCAAAGACTGAATGAGACGTGTCTGCAGTTTTTCTCTCAGCGCTTGTGCCATGAAAAGCAGACAGCAAGGGACCTGGGACCTCTCAGCACTTGGAGCGCTTGGAAGCACGCTGAGAGGCCCTTCTTTGAAGCTGAATTTCCTGCATTTGGAAGCACAAAATGCTGAAGGGGTCCCCAAAAACCTGCTAAGGGCTCCCCTCGCCGGACATTGCACAAAGCGAAAAGACGCCAAACTTTTCGCAAAAAGTCAAAAAGTCAAAAAGTTTTCGAGTTTTCGACTTTTTGAGTTTTCGACTTTTCGACTTTTCGAATTTCTGGGGACTTTTCGACTTTTCGGGTAGTCCCCCCCCGCAGTGGTTTGACTTTTCGACTTTTCGACTTTTCGATTTTGTTTTGACTTTTCGACTTTTCGACTTTTCGACTTTTCGACTTTTCGACTTTTCGACTTTTCTAGTCTTTTTAACAGCGCGGCTGCCCTTGGCTCGAAGAGTGCGGCCTAGCCCACAATAAGCTCTCATGCCTTTGACTGCGACGTGCCCCTACAACTTTGCAGGCTCTGGTGGGCCCGGTGTCGCTTTTGTGGGGCGTGGAGGGCACGCGTCTCAAGCCCCACAAAGTCATCTAGTATGACTGCTCAAAGAAGAGTCCACAGATAAGCTTCAGCTCCAGAGCATCATCGGCGAGTTGGGCTTCCCCCTGTCGGCATCGCGAAGCGTGAAAGACTGGCCTGCAATATCTCTGCTTCCATCTTGGGGCGTGCGATATGGCTCTCCACCTCCCTAAACTTTCCAGTCTTTGGCGGGCGTCAGTTTTGTGGGGCGTGAGAGGCTCGTGCTTTGAGCCCCACAAACTGGTGCTTGACAGCGGCGCGAGGCGCAGTGTAGCCCGCTTGAACTTTTTCACGTGAATAGCGTTAGAGAGCGAAAGGCTGATGGGGCACGAAAGGCTGGCCTGCTGCATCTCTGTCTTTATCTGGGGGTGGGGGATTACACAAGCTGATGCTTTCCAGAAAGGTCGCGGGATCCGGACTTGATGCTAGTTGGCAGACGTGTTTGCCTCAAGCGCCGCACTTGTAGCCGGTTTTGCATTTTCTCCATGTCCCTTGGAATCTGTAACGATGTGGCCAGAGATCTCGCATTGAAGATGTCAGCGCAGCATGTTGTCCAGACCCTTTGGAGCGAGCTCAGTTGATCAGTGGTCATGTAGACACGATCTACGCAGCAGCCGCGCAGGGAGTCTGTTGCGTCACGTTGGCGCACGCCAATCTTGAGATGATCTCTTCGTTTTCGCCATGATTGCAGCTGTGCTACAGGAGTTTGCAGTGTCTGGAGATATCGCCGCTGTGCCCTTGCTGCAGCTTCCGACAGTGAATGAACAGCCTTCCCCACAAAGTTTTGAGCAGCAAGTGGTGCTTAAGTGGGGTTCTATTTGGCGAAGTAAAGCGCACGCTTTGTCCCAGGGAGCACAGGAATCTTTTCAAGTCGTTTGGGCCCAGTGCCTGGTTTTTGCAAATGGTGTTTCTTTTCGAAGACTGTTTGATGAGCGGGCGATTCATAATGTTGCTCTGCTGCTCGATGGTCTGCTCAGCCGACCTTCTGTGTCCGGTTTGCGACTTAAGGTGTGACTTGCGCAGGCGTAACAGAAAGGCTGCTAGAGTGACTTTCGTGAAACGTTCACCAGAAGGACGCCGTTTCCGCGAAAAATAAGGCGTCCATGTGAAACGCATAGTGAAACCAATGCAACATAGACAATGGCACTTTCGGGCTGCTTGCGGCCGCTGCAGTATCCCTGCACGCAGGACGATGTTGAAGATTCAGAGTCGGAGGCTGAGGGCGTCGACGACAGCCCAACGGAACCAAGTGACCAGGCGGCTGCTGAGTCGGATGCTGAGGTCGTCGTTGCTGCAAAAGCGGCGCCAGCCCCGGCGAAGAAGCCTGAGGTGCCAGCTCAGCCTGCGGGCAGCGGCGGCAAAGAGCCTGCGGGCGCAAAGGTCAGGCTGACGGCGCGTCAGAGCCAGCGCTCTCGCCGCAGCCGTGAGGATGACGATGACCGCACGCGGCGTAGCGAGCGTGGTCGGCGTCGCGAGCGGCGCGCAGATCACCCGGAGCCGCGAGACCGACGCCGGCGGCGCCGCGATGAGGCTGAGGCTGAGGCTGATAGCCGCCCGGCACTGCGTGATCGGCGCCGGCGCCGCGAGGAGGCTGCCGACGGCGGCTGTCGGCAGCGTGACGAACTGCCGCCCGCCGCGGCTGCAAAGCCGACTCCGGGAGCCCGCTGAGCCACCCAAGCGCAAGCGGCCACAGCCTGAGGCGCCGCCAGCTGAGGCTCCTGAGGCTAAGACTTGCGTCGTTTGCCACCGCACCGTGCGGGGTGGCACGGCCGGCATGGACCAACATGCCCGGTCGGCATACCACTTGGCCTGGGTCGCCTTCAGTGAGGACAAGACCCGGGCCTGGCAAACTTGCCTTCGAATCGGCAAAGCCGAGGCTGACAAGCTCTGGCAGAGCTACTACGAGGGCAGCACCGGCGGCGAGGGCCAGAGCGGCAGCAAGCCCAAGTTGAAGAAAAAGCAGCGGAAGGCCGCGTCGCCGCCCGACAATCCGCAGGACAAGCGAGGCGGGCCGCCGCCAGGGCTGGACGGAGATGGCGACGGCTCTGGCCCAAGCTCCCGGGCACGCATCTTGACTGGCCTCTGGGAGTGCGCTCTGCACGAGCTGGCCCACTGAGACTCTGAGACTGAGACTGAGAGGCTTGCCTGACTCTTAGGCTAGTGTCTTAGTCACTTAGTGCCTCTTTGCTGAAGCCTTCCGTCAAGGCGCAGCAGACACCGACGCCCGCTGAATGCTGGAGGAAAAACTTGCTGCGCAATTGGCAATGGTTGGGTGGGGGGGTGGTCTTTGATGTTGGAGTGGGACATGGTCAAGACAATTCCAAGGTTAACTTGTCGTTACTTGCCCCTGTCATTGTCATGGGTGCATCATGACCATCTAAGTCTAAGTTAGCCTCAACCGCTGGTCGCGGCGGCTTCAACCACTGAACGTCGCGCTCTCCCGGGTCCGGGGTACCCTGGCCTCGGGAGAGGGGACCGGGTAATGTCCACTGCCCTCTCCCGAGGCCGGGGTACCCTGGACCCGGGAGAAGATAGTGGGAACTGACCAGCATGTACTGGGAACCATGGCTCCTGTCACCCTCAACGATCCCCACTGCTCTCTCCCGGGTCTGGGGTACCCTGGCCTCGGGAGAGGGGACTGGGTAATTCCCATGGCTGTCTCCCTGGCCCGCCGCGTAACTCGGTGGGCGAGGGCTCTGGGGTCAGCGTGCGCATGCGTCATTTGCCTTCAGCCCCACAATGGTTTTGGAACGAATCGTGTTTGTTAGACTCATTATTTCAATCTTTCTCAGCCCAACTCACCGCAGTGTCAGTCATTAAATTGTGTTGATTGTCGTTGCTGACTCTCCGCAGTCGTTTTGCTCTCTGAATCAGGCTTAGCGTCTCCGAATCGACGCTGCTGCTTTCCTATTTTGCCTTGCTGGCTGTCTCAGGTAACATGGCGGCGGCGAAGCCTAAGAACGTGTCTTCCTGGCGCCTGAATGCGGCAGATAAGGAGGAGCTCGCGGGGCGCGTGGCTGCTGGGGAGACCGAAGCAGCCGTGAAGTACGAGATCCAGCTTCGCAAGGCTGAGGCCAATGAAGCTCGCAAGAGATCGGCGCAGGCCGTAGTGGACACGGTGGCTGCCGCGCCTGCGGGCCGAGCTCCTGCGCCACATGCCTCCGCGGAGGCTCAGATCGGAAAAGGGTCCGCGAACCAGCAGTATTACCAAGAGGCCAAAGCTGCCACGCAGAAGATCCTTGCTGAGTTTCCTGGCATTGAGGGCCACTCGCCTTTGCCATTCAGGCTCGGCAGGACCCCTACTCCAAGCTGAACGGGGCTGCGGCCCTGGAGGCGCATGGGGTGTGCCGGTGCAGCGTGAGCGTGTTCGCTCTGAACCTGCTCAGCAGCCCCACGCCAGACATTCCCATGTCGGCCAAGCGAGTCCACGACATGGCAACATTCTTTTACTCAAGCGGCCCAAAGTTCTTGACAGACAAACAAGTCGAAGTCTGCGCGACTTCAAGCACAGACCTGCCGGACACGCCATCCATGCTGCAAATGATTAGCCCGGAGGAGATCGTCCACGCCATGATCTTTGGGTGCGCGGAAGCTATTGGGCGGCATGGATGCAAGATGACTGTTTTGCCAAGCTAAGTTTAAACGTTGTTTGTCATTTGACCATCGACCATGTGCTTTTAAATCTGATCGCTTGCCTCTGAAGGCACATTGTCTTGCAACTTGTCTTCACTGAGGTCTGAGAATTGGCCCTCGCAGAAAGCGACGTGGAAGGCCGTTTTGCTCTCCATTCCGTGCTCCTTCGTCCTCATGAAGCAGTCCTCCATTTGGCTCGAGAGCTTCAACCGTCGCCAAGCAGTCCTGCAGCATCACGAAAGCTTGAGTCGGACTGCCATGCAGCTAGCCATGGAACTCCAGAGCATGAGGTCTGTCGTGGAACAGATGGGGCCATCTTACCAGAAGATGAAAGACAGCCAGCTGGTCCAAGAACTGTTGAAGCTCGGCTGCAAGTCTGTGGTCTCTGGTCGCCGCAAAGATGAAGATAGCGACTCAGGCGCCCTGACTGCTAACCTCCTCAACTTGGCCCAGCAAGTCTCGAAGCACATTCTGGTCAACCCGACTTGCGTCGCTGTCCTCTTGGAGATGGAGAATGACTTTGGAACGAGAAGCCTTTTTCACCGCACGCAGCCTGGTCAGATTTCGTTGAACAGCTTGCAGGGAGACAAGCACCACGCAGGCCTGGTGTCAGTCTACGAGCTCAAATGGAAAGCGCCTCGGCAGAATAGGCGGGGCCCGGGAGGCGACTTCGGCTTCGGCACTTGTTTGCAAAGGATGACGTGACAGTCGCTGAAAGTAATTTGACCGTCCATCTGAGACATCGCCACGCGGCTGCTGAAAATAAGAAATAAAGAGTAGGATTAGTAAAGGCAGCTGACAGTCCAACATACGCATAACAATTGAGATTGCGCCAAGGTCATGCAGCACTTCTTTGACGTCCTCTTGCCGAAGAGTGGGATGCTGGAAGATCGTCAGCTTCTCCGGGACAAGATGTCGAGTCACCGGACCTTCCGAGCTTTCAGTGGCGACGGGGACGTTGGATGTCCAAAATGAAGAAGAGTGGGCACATGGCATTCAATCTTCTGGAGGACACTCATGGAGATTGTGTTTCACATTTTCTTGATGAGACATGACGAAGTCATTTATTTGCAATTGTTGCAATTCATATCCACGAAGCAACGTGTGTTTTCAGTGTCTGGCCGCTTGGGCAGGACATCGTGTACAACAGGGTGTACGACAATCAGCTGCGCGCGGCTGCGCGGGCTGGATCCATCCCAGAGCAGGTCATGGAATACAACGACCTGAAGGAGAAGTGGGATGAGATTGCGGCGCAGCTGGCCAACGAAGAAGCTGAAAGGAAGGCCGGCGCCGAGCTTCTGGAGCCAGATGACGAGCCTGAAGAGGCATCCATGCAGGAGCTGCGGAAAGGTCAAGCCCACTTCGTCTTGGTCAGTCCTACGTGACATTGCTGCCGGAACCCAAGACGCAGGCGGCTGTGCAGCAAGCTGTTTGTCAAAGCCCACTGGGGTCTTTTGAGGCAGCTTGCCTCACGTTGCTCGACCTGTGCTTGCTTGGTGAGAGCATAGGGCCAGACTGCGCAGAGGGTCTTCGTAAAAAAAACAACAACCCCACTGAAGAAGTGCTTCGGAAGCTGGTGCAAGGCGCCATGCTTGCCAGAGGAGCGCGCCCGAAAGAGGACAGTCAGGCAACGAGTCCACCCGAGGGGGACGTTGTCCTGATTCACCTCGGGGACAAGCCGAAGGGAAGTTCGACCCCTCTTTCGCCTGCGGACGGCGCGGCAGGATGCCGCCATTGACTGCGAAGAACGAGAAATCCTCATTGCCTTTCAAGACGAGGCCGTCCGTGCCCGTAAGAAACTCAGCCGTGGGTCGTACTCACTCCGCTCGACACGGGTGGCCTACTCAGATTCGCCGCTGATGAGCACCATTCCGGAGAAGCAGTACCCCCACCACGGCGGATGGACCTTCGCGGACGTCCTCTGCCTGGTAAAAGCCTTGCCGCCCAGTGAGATGTGGCATATGTCTCGGACGCTTTGCCTGCAGCCAGCTTTTTTTTTAACGCTTTGCATTATTTGTTGATATCAAAATCTGTTGCATGCCCCCCGTCCCTCCCCACCCTTCCCCGCTCCTTCCTCGCTTGGCCGCAGGAACGACAAAGAGGCCGTCCTTGGCAGTGAGCGCCTTGTGAAGGCGACTGACGCAGCTATCGAGAAAGCGACGCGGAAGGACGACTCCTCGCCGGAGACTGTCTTCAGCGCTTTCTCTTTGCCCACGGAGGTATACACTGACATCTTCGCAGCTTGGGGGGCAAAATCCGTGCTGGACTTGTCAGCTGGTCAAGGCCAAGCTGCTACAGCCTGTCTGCAGCTCCGTCTGTGCTGCGTTGCTTTCTGCTTGACTGAAGCGCACGCACAAGCTCTCGAGAAGAGACTGACAGACCATGTCCTCACAGCCATGCAGGACGAGGGCTCGACATTTTACAGGCCGGAGATGGCTCAGAAGAAGGAAACAACAGAGACTGAGGAGCCCGAAGACAATCCAAAGCCGAAGGGAAACCCGAAGTCGAGTGGCAAGGCGGCTCCTAAGCCTAAGCCGAACAAGAATAAGAAGAAAAAGGAAGAAAACGCAGATGACGAAGATAATGAGGAGGAGCACAAGAAGAAGAAGGCGCGCGCCAAGCGTGACCAAGACGACGAAGACGACGACGACGGGGGCCGCTCAGACTCCATGCCGTGGTGAGTCTGGTCAGACGGCGCTCTGCGGAGCCAGCCTGAGCTGTAAGCCAGGGTAGAGTGCGGGCGCAGATGTCTGTGGACGCTGCTGAATTTCTGTGGCGCGCGTTTGTGACTGAGTCACGGGGCTAAGTCCCTGAAGTTCTTTAACACATACGCTGTGGCAAGTTTTTTCCCCTTTCAATCTAGCTGTTACATCTGGGTGATTGGCCTGAAGTAACACAGTATCATTCAAGTAATGCTCTTCCCACGGCTGGCTGTCGCAAACTTTTGCACCGGCGTCGAAGCTGGTGACAAAAAGATGCTTCGCAGCACAGCCAAGATTTCTGAGCTGTTTGTCTTGGCTCGGGACAGTCCTGTCGCTGCACAGCGGCTATACTATATACGCTTTCCGCAGCCGTTTCGGTTCTTTCGCTTTTTTCGGGCCGTTGAAGACACTGAGTCCTCGGCCGAACCTCGCTGCGGCGAGCCTGGCTTAACCTCGCTGCGGCGAGCGGGCAAGCGCCTCTTCAAAGCGACTGCCTCGGGGGCCATATATGGCCATGGGCTCTTTCAAATTGCGCATGATAAAGTTTTGGCTCAGGCTCGAAGTCTGGTCAGTTTTGGCTGCCGAAGCAATGGACCATGAGAAAGCAGTGAGAGACTTGAGAAACTGCACGGACATGGCCGCCGCTGCACTGCAGGCTGTTTTGATGTTCGACGACGCGCAGGATAAGTTTGATGGTCTCTTCATCACTGTTCGCGAGAAGATGTGCTTTGAAGGGTTCAGTGAGGAGGTGGCCGCAGCCGATGCTTTGATACGAAATTTTTTGGATCGCTCGCGCCGGGTAGAGAAGGCGCTCGCTGAACACGTCGTTGAGATGATGGATCCTGCCCGCCGAGCACAGGCCGGCGGGGCAGCCGCAGCTAACAGCGAGGAAGCGGCCCGCGGGTCAGAAAGTCCTTGACATGGCCTGCGGGCCTGTGGCCTGCGGGCCATCGCCGTGGCCTGCGGGCCTTGTTTTGGCCTGCGGGCCTTGTTTTGGCCTGCGGGCCTGCGAGCCTTGTTGTCGGCCTGCGGGCCTTCTCATTGCCCGCGGGGCGGCGAGCCTCGTCGGCCTGCGGGCCTTGTCGTGGCCTGCGGGGCTTGTCATGGCCTGCGGGTCTTGTCGGTTGTCGTGGCCTGCAGGCCTTTCAGCGGGCCTGTCCGCCTGCGGGCCTTCCGGCATGTGGGCCAGGACTTCGGACTTGGCACGCTCAGACTGGCCTCGTCGTCGTAAGATTTGTATTTTATTGGAAACCAGCCGTCGCCGGACTTCTGCAGCTTCCACTCACGTGACTTGACACTTGGTTAGTCTTAGTTAGACACAAGCGCAGGCGAGTGTCAAAATAAATGGGACCGACTTGCACTGCTGCGCGCGGCGAGCGCGCGCGCCAAGTCTAAGCTATCTGCGCGCGCGGGCACTCCGGAGCGTCCATGACAGCGTCAGTGTCTGGCAGAGCAAGCTGAAGCAATCCGTGCGCGCGACCAAGCTAAATTAGGTATCCGCGCGCTCCGGAGCGCGCGGAACCTTGCGTGGTACCCAGCACGCGCTCCGGAGCGTGCGAGAACGCCGCGCGTGCACTTTGCGTCTAGCTGAGCGGCTGGTTGGCGGGCGACGACCGCCTCCCGTCAGGCGGGCGGAGCAATGCGAATGTCTGACCGATGGCTGGACCAAGATTCGCTTAGAGTGGAAGACCAAGACGGTGTTGGGCTCGACTCGTCCACGGGCGCCAGATCCAAGCAATGGCAGCGCCCGCTGAAAATGACAGCCTGGGTGCCGCCGGGAATGTCAGCTGACGTTCTCGGTCGAGCGGTCGATGACCAGCGCTCAGCTGAGTTCCCCGCAGCTTCAGTTTCAACGCGCGAGATGGCGCGTGCATGTAAATTACGAGCAGCAATGCCAGCATGGAATGACATCCACAGTGTTTCAGTCAGCTTGCAAACCCCCTACACGACAAGCATTGCTCAATGAATCGTATATACCCGCCCGGCCTTGCAGAAGTCCCTTACCCAATGCAACCACGCACCCGAACCCGCTAAACCCGCCCGACCCTGCAGCCAGAAGTGCCCCCCACCCAACTCAACCACGCAACCGCTAAACAACGCCAAGCCTACAGAAGCAAGCTCTGGTGCATGGCGCACGGCCTTCATATATCACTCGGGACAGTGGGCGTGGAGCGCCTTTGGCGCAACTATCAGCGGAGCTCGCAACAAAGGCCGCAGCCAGGCTGCAGCAGACACGGTGGAGGTGCTGCTCACGTGGCGTTGGCTTCAGGAGGTGTCTGGGCGCGTGACTGCGCGCCGCAACGCCGAGGGCGAGCGCCGTGGCAGACAACAGGCGGCGCGCGAGCAGCAGATGCTCAACATCTCCGAGATGATATTCATGTTTGGTACTTCTTTTTGTGGGGCTCGGAAAGGCCTATTCCGTGCCCTACAAGGCCGGGTCTGGCAGGAAGGGTGAAGATGTGAGGCCTTGCCCGTTGCAAGCTCCACAGGCCCACGAAACTTTTCGCAAAAAGTCAAAAAGTCAAAAACTTTTCGACTTTTCGACTTTTCACTTTTCGACTTTTCGAATCAAAAACACACAGTTTTCATTTTGTGTCCGTGACCAGCCAGAGGACACCACTCAAAACCTGGCCCTGAACTTGATCTAGGCCCAAGAATTTGCTTTCTTGTTTTTAGGGCCTCTGGGCCTTTGAAAGCACAATGCTGAGAAGTACCAACTCCTGTTGCGTGGAAGATGAAAGCCCATCTGCTTCATCTGAAACCCATATAGCAACCGACAAGCCTCATCTAGAGAAAAAGACCTGCTAAACAATCCAGACTGTCTGCTTCATCAGATGCACATAAAACGGTCTGCCTGGACAATGGGGGGGTAACATATATATATATATATCCATATATGCACAATAGGCACACTGTACATGTTAAAGTTATGTGTGTATGTATGTGCGTGTATACAGATGTTGGATTTCCCATGGCTGGCATTACCAATGCTAGGGTACTTAGAGCATCCAATGATGTCCGTTGGACATCGTTTCTACAAACGACGCCGTCTGATGCCCCTGTTGCGAATGATGCACTTTGGCAGCAATTCAGCCGCGATTTGGCGAGAATTCGGCCGCGATTTGGCGAGAACAGCCGCGATTTGTAGGCCTGGCTGCGTTTAGCATCGTCAGATGCTGTTTTTTAAAAAGGTGTCCAACGCGCGACGTTGGATTGTCTAAGTAAAACACATGTGCGTCACCAATACTTCGTAAGCACCAAATCGGTGTTCAAATGATGTTGAGGCCACCACTTGATCTTGCGAACCAACCAATTCCAGAGTTGGTTGAAGGGACAACAAACGTATTTGTTGTAGGTTTGTTCTTGCCCCAACCCATTAAGGCAATACTTCAAGCCACACACCGTCCTGTTTGGCGAAGCGAAACTCGATGCCCTGCAGCTCCACTGCCGTCTCCAATTGAGCCTAGGCGCTTCATTCTGATGACTCATTTAGTGTTGAAAACATCCAACTATTCTTGACTCGTGTGGCTCTTGAACCCTCTCGCCCTGTTCCTGCAAGAGCCTACGTGAGAGAAGCTGTGCCAAGATGCTACTTTCAAATAGAGAAACTCCAAGTTTTGCCCCAAACTTCCACCACTGGCGTCACCCACTGGGTCAGGCATATCATTGCTCTCGTTCATGTCACGCTGCAAGACGTTCTTCACCAAGTCTTCCAACTTCTGGTGCGCGGTCTGGTTGGACATGGAGCAATTGTGGCACGAAGTCCCAGAGGTACCATTGGTGTGATTGGTGCCATTCAGCTCAGCCACGCCCCGGGCATTTTTGGACATCTGCGCCTTCAAGGACAGCAACGATGCACTTTTGGCACAAGCTGAACCTTCCAGCGATGGCCACAAAGTGGCCAAGACAAAGACACGCATGGCGAGCATGTGTGGAGTAAGATGAGATCAAAACAGATCGTAAGGTCGATTTCTTGTAAGGTGTCTTGAGTCGGAAGCAACGGGCAAAATCTTCAAACATCCTTGGCCTCGCAAGAAGCATTGCCAAGGTGACTTTGGAACACTCCGCGCACATGAATCCCACCCCCGTGTCACGATTGCGGATCGACTCCCACACGTCAAGGTTTGCCATGCGATCTCGACTCTGGATGTGTCCATCACCTGCTTCACACCCGGCTGTCATCAGACCACGCAAGTTGAACGAATAACCTGGCATATATCCAATTGGCGCCATTGGAAGCTTGCCGGAAGCCATAGTGGGCATGAGGCAGGCCAAGTTTTCAGTCTTTGCGATAATTGAGTTATTCAACTGTGAATCTGGCGCCTCTTGCAACTTGCCCTCCTTTTACCTCAACTTGAACTGCCATTGCAATTGGCAGCTGATCGTCTTGTAACAACAGACATTTTCGCATCGCACGCTGGTTTTCCCCGCTCTGGCTCTGGCATTCGCCCAGCAAACTTCTAACAGGATTGATGCGCGATGGCATGATGTCTTCGATATCCGACGTGTTGAATGCAACGCTTCAGTCGGCCAACCGTCCCTCCGAACAAACCAAACTTTGTGCAAAACAACAATCCAGCCCTTGAAAAAAGCCTAGACTACGCAACGTGTCCAAACAAGTGCTGGTCACTGAGAGCGGCAAGCGGACAAGAGCCACTGCTTTGGAAAAGTAAGAGCGGAAGGGGCAGGCGCCCAGTAGCCAAGCGAAGCCCCCAACAGAGCCTTCTCGCTCGCGTCTGGGATTTGCTCAGGCACAGCTTGGTCCGACCTCACATGTCACTGTGATCCTTTTTTCTCTTCAAGGCGCCATGGCCAGGATAGGGCCAACCGTCCTGGCCGCGCAGATCGGCGTCACCTGGGTGATTTTCTCATGGATCTTCTTCCAAATCCACGCTCTGGCCGCTGATGAGTCACTCCCTGGTCGATGTCCCGCATGTCTAGCACCGACCTCCCAACATCATCTTCACTCCAAGCGCTGCGCGTGTGTCCATGCTGCTTTCGTTGCCAGTGCTGGGATGAGGCCTTTCACCTCGTATGTAGACAACCCTCGTGTCCTCATTCCAGGTGTGCTCGTCCTTGGCAATGTCCATTGTGTGCAATGGGGTCTAATCTGACGATGACTCTGCCATGGCACACCAGACCGTTGGGGTCTGTAACTTCAATCTCATCAAGCCCTGCTGGCACACAGCTGAACATCACAAGGAACCCAACTCGCATGGGATTAGTTGACTCACCTTTTCGATATCTTGGCCAGAAGCAGTGATACATCTGTGTCTTGTGACGGAAACTGTTTCCTGAGGACCCGGCAACAAAAAATGTTTTAACCATTTAGTCTTACTTTAAATTGTTTTGCAACTAAGAACTACATATATGATATCCTGTAATTGTATTCATATGTGTGTGTCTATTAGAGGATTTACGTATATATAAATATAGATATACATACACAGAAAACCGAGATGTGTACAATTATTCAAAAATATACATGCATTTAACCAAAGGAAGTTTAGTTAGAAGGAAAATTTCCGCAATCCGAAAAGTGGAGTCACCCACATGCGAAACATTGGAAGGGTACCCCTGTTTTGCGCACGGGGTCGCCACGTTCTCGCCACGGTCTCGGAAAGTTGCCCATCGGCACGGTCGCGCAGACTGTTTCGGAGTTGAAATGGTGTGGCAGGCGCAGCGCTTTGTGCAACCTGAGGTGCAGATTTCGTGGCAGGTGCGGCATTTTGCAGCCATGCAAGGCCGATTGCAGATTTCGTGGCAGGCGAAACACTTTCGCAAGGTGGAGTACGGATTTCGTGGCAGGCGCAAGCACTACCGCAAGGTCAGGTGATAGATCGAGACAGATAGATAGATGGCATGGGGCAGGGGATGCTTTCTTTCTCTTCCCATAGGCACATGTCCTGTCCAGAAGCTTCCGCCGGCTTAGTGCCTCAACAATTCCTATTCTATATTACTGCTATACCGTAATGCTTTCCACGTTGTTTCATGTGCCACTCACACTATCCCTTGCGCTACAAGGCAAACAGATAAATGTTTTGTGTTTGCTGTGTTAAACACATATTGTTCAACATCTTACTATATTTTACGCACAAAATCTGCGGCAGCCTACCATCCACATTCTGTGTAGATATTGATGCCTGTTTGACAAATATACAAACATAAAACTGTTCACACACACATACATATGTATATATATGGAAATGAGGGACTGCCAAAACCTTTTGCCTGGCCTTGGTAGAGATTTTGAGGTTCTCGGTTTTGGGGGGTCTTTGTCCTTCTACAGTGTTTCAACGCACTCACAACAGTTTCGCAACATTTCAAAACCAAATAGTGCACTAAGACTTTGTAATACAAGTCTAGTACACCAAGCACACTTCCGCTGCTCCAGCTCGTAGCAAAAGTCGAGTACGCGAAGTGCACTTCCGCAGCTCCAGCTTGAAAATCGCAACTTTGTAGTGCAAGTCTAAGCGCACAAAGTATACTTCCCCAGCTCCAGCTCGAAAATCACAACTTTGTAGTACACGTCCAGTACCTGAAGTACACTTCCTCATCTCCAACAGAAAAATCACACTTTGTAGTACAAGTCTAGTACACCAAGCACACTTCCGCAGCTCCAGCTCGAGAGAATCGCAATTGTGTGGTACAAGTCGAGACCGCGAAATACACTTCCGCAGCCCCAGCTCGAAAATCGCAACTTCGTAGTACTAGTCTAGCACGCGAAGTAAATTTCCACAGCTCCAGCTCGAAAATCGCAACTTGAGGGTTATCGGTTTGGGGGGTCCTTCTCGTTCTACAAGGTTTCGTGCAGTTCGGACATGCAATTCAACCCCTCTTGGTGAAGCCGTCTTCGTAGGTTTTGACCGTGGCTTATATATATATATATGTATTGATACACATGTCCTAGACTATATTGAAGTTGAGCTACCACAGCAAAATTCATATACCCAACCCACATCATACCAACAAATATTCATAGGCACTTGGGTTGCCGAATGTCAAACATCAAAATAGAAAAGGAGGCAAAGCTTGCGCCCATAGTAGCATATGCACGTAACGCAACACAGAGCGAGCTACGGTAGACGCCCGCAGCTCATCTTTTCAGGGACCCCTCTTCTGGTTGGTCAGGGGAAGCCAGAAAAAACCACTTTGAGGGTCCCCTACAAGACACGCCCACGCCAAAAACGAAATAAGGCAACAAACGCTTCTTGGAAATTCCTGTCGTCAAGGCCTGCCCACAAAATGTAACGTGCTTGACTGCACGTATGGCTTCCAGTCCGGAGTCTCGCACAACCCCTAGATTTCTTACAGTAACTCCATCCAGATGCGTTGTTGTCTTTTATGCTGGCTTTGTAATGAAAAGCAATTGGTATTCCAAGCCGAGAGAGTCAGTTCCAAAAAAAGAAGCTAGAATGATTGTTGGCCAGTTGGGTTGTGTAGTTTATCGAAGAAAGAGTGCTAAAATTACTTCAGAGCGCAGACGTCAAATTCTGGAAATATATGCATCAGTTCTGCTGATTGTGATGCTTGTCAAAATGTGCGCAAGCCAATCCCGCATTTTTCCAGTTCCTTCGAATAGTTCGTCTCATTTTCGTGTTAAAAGTTCTTCCTTTGTGTTTAGCCACATGTGCACGGCTGCGCGTTTCCTCGGTGCCACACAAAATCTTCGCGGTGGAGTCTTGCTTTGCAGCACTCTACCACGAGGCCATGCCACCTGCAGTGTGGTCCTTTTGCAGTTGGGACGAATTCGGCGTGGGAAGACTCCCTAGAAGCAGCCTCTTGCCAACAATCATGCAGTGGGCACGGGGTCAATCTTCTCAAAACGATTGCCTGGCCAAAGCGTATAATCTGCAAAAGGACCACCTAACGTGCGGCGCGCAACAGGCAGGCCGCAAACTGAAAGCATTTGTGTCTGCTGCTCAGCCGCTTCCTTGATTGCTGGCGAGCCCCTGCTTAGCAAGGCATCACCACAAACGAAAGATTTGAGGGTTGGGCAAAACTTGTCGTAACTGGGTCCAAACTGTCCTCCCTCCAACCAGCAATCAAAGGTGAGCATTTTCAAAAGGGTTCAAGAAAGGCGGTTTCAATAATTTTCCCAACAAAGGTAATCTTGAGAAAGCGTTTGCCCATGTTCGCT
Source organism: Effrenium voratum (assembly GCA_963377175.1). Classification (NCBI taxonomy): domain Eukaryota; class Dinophyceae; order Suessiales; family Symbiodiniaceae; genus Effrenium; species Effrenium voratum. The sequence goes on along the minus strand of CAUJNA010003672.1, from coordinate 823,987 downwards.
TGAAAGGACCCAGCTCCATAAGGAGACTGAACAAGGGCGGCTGCCCCTGAAATCAGGAGGTAAACAAGGCATCCTTGGCAAGCAGTACCGAGGAGTTGAAATTTTGCAGATTGGGAAAAACCGTGCTCTGATCTGCGCTGTCGATGCCCATCCACTGGGCAATGGGCAACATCATGCTCTCCCAGGGGTATTGTGGGATCAGGCGGCCCCTGCCTGGCTGCAGGGTGCGAGATTTGTTGAACCAACCCACCCAGCTGGCCCCTTTAAAGGGAAACCGAAACCGGTTTCAAAGCGGATTGGTTGTCTTCAAAAGTGTTCAGAAAACCCGTGGCTTAAACATCAGAAAGCCAGCGATTGGTGCTTCCTGCCTGCATCGAAGAGACTTCCCTCTGCCAGGGCCGAGGGGAACTTGTTGTAGATGTCCCCACCACGGAGAGAGCCACCAACCACGAAGTAGTTGCCGGCCCAGCCGTGGTCGGTGCCCTATGCATTCGGAAGCCAAACAAAACGGCCAAACAAGTGATGAGGGCAAAATCGACGCATCGAGCTATAGTTTCGGGTCCTTATCGACTGACGTGGAACTCCCATCTCGCTAGTCCAACGCCAAAAAAAACATACTGTGGATTGAAGAACCACGCCAGGCACTGGTTGGATCGATCATATTTTGCAATTGGCGCGCGGCCCCTCAAAATGGGTGGCTCACCCTTGGTATCCCTGTAAACCAGCTCTAAAATTGGCACCCTTCAAAAACAAGCACACTCATTTAGCACCCGCTCTGTTTACCTGCCCCAGCCTTTCCGTTGGAGGTCAAGGTGCGGCCGAAATCGGAGGAGGTCACCAGGGTCACCTCGGGTTTTGCCGAAGGGCGCTTGGACTCAATTGGAAAACACGCCCCCGAACAACAATCGACCAAGAAGAAGAAAACAACAAACATCAACAAACTTCCCAAGCAAAAAAACACACCAACATGAGAAAGGAGAAGACGGGCGCGACTCACTTGCTGAGTGGACTGGCCAAAAGCAGTCTGAACGCATGATCTGCCAAAAAATGTGTAAGTCCAGGAACTCACGGATGCACATTTCCTAATTCAGGGTTATTTAGGGAAATTAACTAGTAAAATATTGTTTTCTTGTTTAGGCGTCCTAGACAGTCGGGGAATGAGCAAGTCAACCAACTTCCTAGACAAAAAGGAGCCAACTTACTAGACAAAAAGAAAAACGTGCGTTTTCCACTGGTTGCAGGTCGCCAGGTCAAAGATGTTTTGGGCCTGCAGCTCCTTCACCAAGCTGTGCACCGCTAGGTCCACAGCTTCAAACCTGCAGTAATAGAATGTCGGGATATCTTTTCGAGGGTGCCGCTTTTTGGGTTGGGGCAGACTCTTTTTCGCATAGGGACAGGCCAGGATACCGTTTCCGATTTTGGGACCCAAATGAGTGTGCTTTTTTGGGGCCCAAAACCGTGGTTTTCCTTGCGGTTTCTCCTTAAGCGGCTCCTTGAAAGGTGCATCCCCAAACACCGCCTCCTTTACAAAGATTCAATGAACAAAAACCTAGGATTCCTTGAAGGATGCATCCAGAAACCAACCTGCTTTAAGCAGATTCAGTGAGAAAAGGAGACCAACTGTACCCCTGAATAAAGGGAAAGCTTCCAGGGTTGCGCCTAAACCTTTCTGGTCGGTTAGAAATTTTAGCAGGCAGTCTGTCCAACAAAGAGGATTTTTTTGATTGTGGGTCTGGCCTAAGACAGAAAGAACCCCTCCATGCAAAGAAGGATTGCCTTTGCATAGTACAGACTTTCGAAGGCGGAGAAGCTGATCGACTGGGCAAGCTTTGCGAATTGTCCACGCACCTGTGGCATTTGATTGAAACTCGAAAGTTATGGCAAGCCTGCGCGCTGATTCAACAAATGATCCCTCTTGCGACTCGGTTGCAAGGCAATCGTTCTCGTTCGACACTGGTTGGGCCAAGGTTCGAACAACCTCCTTCTCCGGTCGCAAGTTGCTACAAACGCACCCTAGGTCGAGGGTCGCGCCCCTTTGCACCTGGATGCTCGGTGGATCCGCGCGAAACCGAAATGAGGACAAAACTGTGCCACAATAAGGGGGCCCTAGAAATGGCGGCAAAAAAGACGCAGACCCATCTGGCACGGGGCTTTTCTGCAATCTCATCATGGGCGTCGTTGTGGGTGTCAAATCCTCCGAGCTCCACGTAAAAAAAGTCCCGCTCCGCGCCGCGCTCCTCCCGGGTCGAAATGAGCTTGGCCACGGTGGCGAATTGCTTGAGCAGCTGGCCCTGGCTTTCGGGAGCCAAGGAAGCAGCTCAACATGATTCCTTGCTCCCTTTGGCTTTTTAGACTCAAGTGGTGGTTTTCATTTTTGTTTCTTAAAACAACCACAAAGAGGTACCCTCGAAAAGACACACCCGTATTACAGAATCCGCATTCTTGAAAAGTCTCAAAAGTCTATGCCTGGGAACCTCCGAGAAGCAACTCGGAGTGGATTGGCACATCAAAGTCCGAAATGCTTGTTTACCGCAAGCATGCCTGCCCCGAGAAAATCAACAAGTCCAGGATCCCTCTAAACAAAATGGTTTCATGGCCTTCCCAAAGCGCGCAAGGCCCAGGAACTCGGGAGAGGTGGAATCCATCGAACTCCCGGACCCGCCTGAGACCCTTCTGCCTCTGGAAACGTGGTGCGCAGCGTGACGTTGGCGAGCTGAGCGGCCATGTCCTTCACGTCGTCCACCATAGGGCCGATGTTCCGCGCATATTCCTCGAGGTAGATATTTCCTCAAGCACCCCCATCCCTGACAAAACACTTCTTGGCTGGGAAAAGGGAACAATGAAGGACCGAAAGAGTGGCCAAACATTGATCCACGAAAATGAATCGCCAAACTAGCACCCCAAAAAATCTGGCCAACAAGTGACACCAGGAACGCGAAAGAAACAAGACTAAGCCAACCAGTTCGTCAATTCTAGCAATGCTTCCGTACTTCTCTGCTGTGATGTTCTCAATGAGGCCTCTTCGAGACTCATAGCCTTGGAGGATTGGAATTTCACCTCGCTTGTCCACGGACCTCTGGATAGTTGCAAATCCTGGCGCTGGGCGCCAAGCGCAACCCATGTCGCAGGCATGCGCATGCCCAATTCTGAAACTCGCTACAACGACTGACCTCACAGCGCCCGAGGGCCCACGAGCACACACAGGTCTTTTTGGAACCCTATCTTGCTAAAGCCCGGGGGTAACTTTTTGGGGAACTCTAGAACAACTCTTTGGGCCCCGAAGGCGGGCGGGAGCAAAACAAACAGATCACAGTGGAGAAGTGCACCCTCACTCCGTGGGCTGCAAAAATGTATGCGACCAACCTCTAATGACAACCAAGTTCTTTGCTATGCAAATTTGGCTCGGCCCGGACCCCCTCTCCAATTCTCGGCTTCACGCCTTCCGCCCAGGTCTGCTTGCCGCTCAAGGAGAATGAGCCTCAGTGGCTATTGCGCAAAGCACATTTTTGCTGGTTTGTGGAAGGAACAGCACGTGTGCGCGTGTGTGTTTCCAACAGTTACACTGCAGGTCGATGTGGGGCTCAAGAACCAAAAATCAGCAAACAATGTGACCCTTATTTTGTCAACCCTCTGAAATAACCTGGACCCCCAAGAAGCCATCGGAGAAACAGGCAGGGAACTTTTTGCGAGTTCAACCGCAAGGTCGGATTGGGATTGTTGTTGCTGGAGTCGTTTTTGTTTTGTTTTTTTCTCTCTCTCTCTCTCTCTTCTCTTCTCTTCTCTTCTCTTCTCTTCTCTCTCTCTTCTCTCTCTCTCTCCCTCTCCCTCTCCCTCTCTGAGAGAGACAGAGAGACCAACTAGACCAACTTGCGACTTGCCAAAAGTCATTCGCGCAAAGCCAGATACACAATGGGGATATGGGCTCTGAAATTCGACACGCCCCGCTAAGCCTCTAAGCCTTTCTAAGCCTCTAACCCCTCTAAGCCTCCGACTCAACGGCCCGCCTCCAAGCCTTTAAGCCTCACGCCCTAAGCCTCTAAGCCCCCTTTAGGCACACAAGCTTCTGAGCCTCTAAGCCTGCGCCCCTAATTCAGGCCTCTAAGCCAGGCTGAGGCCCCTACCAGCTTAGGCGCTTAGAGGCTTAGGCGCTTCGGGCTGGATCGCGGCTTCAGCGCGGGCACTGGGAGGTTGCTCAGAGCCGAGTGATTTATCTTGGTGGTTTGCGTGTTGGGAGTGGTTTTCCCGTTTACCCTCTACAAGATCAATCATCTGAAATCTGTGACGCCCTTGCTCGCCACACGCTCGCCCGCGCAAAGCATTAACAAAAGACTACTGGGCACGCCAGAAGTCAACGGGTGCCAGTTTAGCTACTCGACTATTTCTACAACACTCAGGATTGTGTGGTCTTAGACATTTCTTTACGTTTGTGTGGCGCCTGGTAAGTTTCCTTTGAAAGGACACTTGAGGACTTTACTTCTATGAATTGACAGGTTTCTAGCTTGCAGTATTGAAGGGGGTCCGGTCGTAACATCCACTCCTTTGTCAGGGGTCATGCCAAAGGTCTGTTGCAGTTAAGCAGAAAGTGACTAAGCAGGGCTTCGTCGGATGCTATATAGTTGTTGTGAGCCCTTGACCTTATCTTCCTTTCTTTACCGTTGTTTGGCGCTGGGTGCGGGTTCCTCCTTCGTTTGCAAGGCGCCCTGATGACTTTGCTTCTGCGTGTCCTTTCACAAACAAACGTTGGCAGCGTGGCCCGAGCTCAGCTTTGCAATGACGCCTAAGGGCGTGGGTTTGTTCGATCAGCTGCACAGAATCCGACCTTGGGCAATCAACAGGCCGCGCGAGGTCCTCGCCCCTATAAGCTTCTAAGATTCTAAGCTTCTGCGACTTCCAGCCTCTACGCCACTTTACGCCTCGCAGAATCCTTCAAAGGCTTAGGCTCCTAGAAGCTAAAACGCTTGAAGGCTTAGGCGCTTGCAATAAAGGCTTAGGTGCTTAAAAGCTTGGAATAGAGGCTGAAGCGCTTTGAGGCTTAAGAGCTTGGAATGGAGGCTTCGGCGCTTGAAACAGAGGCTTGGGTGCTTAGAGGCGTGCGTCTCCAAGCCTCCACGCATCCAAGCTTCTAACCCTCCAACTTGCACTGGCGAACGGGGCGTCCGTAAGCCAACCACACAAACCACGGCTAAATTACGGACAATATTGACAATTATGCGTCATTTGTTTCATCTTGGTTCCTTCCCCTTGCGGTTCTCGAGTTGGCCGCACCCATCAAACGACTGAAAATCTCCGTGGCGCTGGTTTGGAACTTCTGGCTCCCGGAGGCGAGGGCATCCGCAATGCGACCCCCCACGCCCTTGGGTGAGGCGCCCCCCACCTGGCGGAGGCGACGCGCGCGGAAGGGGTTGACTGTTTTTGGAACTTCGGAAAGGGCACTCAACAACTGGGCTACTCTTTGGAGGGAAGCGAATTAACAAAAAAGAGGCTGTGCCTTTTAAAGAAAATGGGGGCTGTAAAAGAAGGGGCATGACAGGAACACCGCCGCTGGGGGGGCAGGGTTAAGCCTCCTTGCTCAGGTGAAACTTGGCTTTGTTTGTCACTCAGGTGGAGAAATTCACCAAGCAAAAAGCGAACAAGAGCGCACGCATCAAACAAAACACTGTAAACCAGCCTGTCAAGCACCAACCACTGCGAGTACCTTTGTCGAGACAAACCCACTTGATAGAATTTTGTTGCATGTGAAAGCTCTGGTAAGGGCATTTTGCATGCGCTCCCTTCAGACACGTGCTCGCCCATGAGCCGCCTTATCCCGTGCAACATGATTGGCACAATATGGTCAGTCTTTGGCATGAACATGCTATGCAGTCTGCCCATGGCCTGTTCATGACCAGGACGCTGGTTGGTGAAGCAACCAACATCTGCCACAGCACCCGTTCCTCATAGAAAAGAACGGCCTTCAGAGATTGGCCAAGTGTGGAGGTCACTGGGTGGATCAACGCACAAGTTGGCATTCTGCTTATTGATTCCTTCAGATGACCGCTCTGCACCATGCGCTGCACAGCTGCATTCTCAGTTGTTGAACTACCATTGCCTGCTGGAATGATTGAACATTGCCGAGGGTGAAAGCGCTTCCCTGTTGTTTTTGCCGGAAACAGCGGTCCAATCTAGGTCAAGTTCGAACTTTTAAGCTGCCACTCCCAGACCCCGCCTGGCACTTCAGCGTCTTGGCTGCTTCAGACTGGTCGGAGTGCGAGAAAAGGCCCACCTCGCCAGCCACAAATGGCGTGTGGAAGCAGCCATCAGTGCGTGTCTTTTTCCGAGGGTAGTGGAAACAAAGGGAAACCAAAAGGAAAAACGACAATTGTCGCACAAACTGCCGAGGCGCACAGCTGCGTTTGGACCCGTCCTTGTACTCGTACCGTGTGAGCGGCTCCTAAGGAGGCGGAAAGCCAATCGAGAGAAGGCCCCAAACCACACAACCTTAAAGGTGTGATGCTTTCGGCTGTGCAGATCAAGGCCTGCATTCAGGCATCCTTCAATGGGAATGACCCATGTCAGGTGGTTGCGCCATGTAAAGATCCTTCGGTGCCAAATCCAAACTCTGAACATTTCATCTTTGACTGGCCCTTCGCCAATTTTGGGACCAGCAAGCTGGTGAATTGTTCAATGCACCCAGAGAGAATAATGTTAATGTCGACTACAACCGGAAAATTAGCGTCTTGAAAAGCTCGGCTTTAACCCTGCTCATTTGCCAGCTAGAAATGTCGGACGCACACGGCCAATGCGTCCAAGGAACCACCAGTGAGCCCACATTGGTAAAAATGGCCGCCTGTTCCGCATTGTAGAGTTCCCGGATCCGAGAGAACTTGTGGTGGATGGCGAACTTCCTGGGCGTTTTCGCCACTCTCCTTTTGTCGGAAAAGAAAACGCGGCCCACCAACACGCCAAACCGAATATGCAAAAACGCTGGACAACGCTTGAAGCATGGAATGTTGCGGCAGCACTTGCGGTGGGCGGGTTTCATCGACGACGCAACTTGGATTTGTTGGAAGGCGCATTCCAAGCAACCTCCGTTACCCCTTCTTCATTTTGGTAGCCCAACTAAAGGGCGGCACAGGGCCAAAACTGACAACCAAGTATCCCGGTTCCGCCCCCCGCAATGGGGCGGTCTCATATTCAAGTCAGGACCGGTAAGGACCTGGAAATCAAAGGCCATCACTGTTGGGGCCGGGCCTCTCAAAGCATTCCGGATCCCTGATAAAGACATCACCCCAGAAGTAATCTCTTCAAATGGCCAAGTGATGTTTAAATCTTAGGGAAGCATAAGGACTCCACGTGGACCAGCCAGGAAGAAACCCAAAGGACACCCTGGGGACGATTCGCTTTGAAGGTTTTGGAGGTCCAAAACTCAGACTTAAGGTGTTGAGGTCAAAAACTTAAAACTCAGACTTTCAAGGTTTTGGAGGTCGAAAACTTAGACTTTCGAGGTTTTGGAGGTCCAAAACTTAGACTTTCGGGAGTTCAAAACTTGAACTTTCAAGGTTTTGGAGGTCCAAAACTTAGACTTTCAAGGTCCAAAACTCAGGAAAGTAAGTTGTGAGCAAGGAACTCGATTTTCTGGCTCCTAAACCATCCAAAATAGGATGAATGGGTTGGCTTTTCGTCAATGGGCTTCGTGGCACCCAAGTCTAACTTTCGACAAGCATGGGTCTTTGCAGTCGACCAGACATTGGGTTCCCCTTCAGTTCCCTTTTGGAGAGGTCAGTATCACAGAAAGTGAACCCAACAAGTTGCCCACAACCTCGTTTCCTTGTCCCCCTTGTGAAACCAATCAAAAAGTGCTGTCGCAGAAAGTGGCCCTAAAAACAAGTGTTCCACAACCACTGGTTGTCTTTCTCTGCCCTTCAAAACCATTTCACGTAATTAAAGGAGTTAGTGCCACATATACTTGCGCAAGCAACACAAAGTGTCTTTTTGTGTGTGTGTTCCCTTTGAAGACATCAAACATGGGGTCGGCATCGTAAACATGTCGCCAGCAGAATATTCAACAGGTCTATCCGAAGCTTCGCGCAGGTCTGCGTGCTCTTCACCGGAATCTCCAGCAGCTGGCTGTTGGCCAAGGCGGACACCGACCTCACCTGGAGGTACTCAGCGTGCAGGTCGCAATCGATGGGCACCTAGGGCACAACACTTGGGAGCTTGTGTCTTCTAAGGCTAAGGGCACCCTGGACCATCATGAAGATTGAGCACCAAGCATGGGCTTGCTTGCGTTTTTGTTGAGGGTGATCTTCGGGGCTGTTTGTTGGGGAGCCTGGTGGCTTGTGCACAACCCAATAAAGATACGGTTGTACAAAATGAGATGCACAGCCACAGGGAGAACATGAAATTTACAGCAGCATCCACGAGCAAGTCTCCCCTATCAGCTCTTTAAGGTCACCCTGCCGAAACGAAACCGGCTCAAAAGGTACAGCTGAACTACCGCCAGCGGCGGACACATGGGGGCCTGTCGCAGGGAGAAGCAAACGAGCCGGGCACACAACTGAAGCTTGACAAAGTGAGCCATTTGCCAAGACATTTCGTGCAAGAGTTTCAAATGAGCATCTCCGGGTCCGAGCCGAGAGGATCTAGCCTGAAAGAAAAACACTGGTGAACCCCCGACTCCGAGGCGCTTCATGGAAGGGCTGAGGGAACGGACAGCGTGGCCGCACTTTGTCAAGGCTACGGCGCGTTACGAGTGCGCCCAACTAAGTTGATGCCATTGGTTCCAGCTGAGTTGTCCCACTCTACCAACTGGATTATTTTTACAACTTCACTCCAGGGCCAGCAAAGTCAGACAGGCCGAGGCAAGCACCACCAGATTGAAGGAGTCGGCCCCGCCGTTCAGGTAGAGATTCACCACAGCCTGTGCTAAGCGACGGCGACGTTTACACTGGCAACCAAAAGGAAATCTCGAAAAAAGGGGAGTGCTGGCCCCAATGTATTTGGTAGGAAGGAATGGGACATATCCGGATCTTTGAGTTTGATAGGACCTAGAACCACCATGCAGAACTCCTGGCTCCCTCTCCAAAGCCGTGGCTCCCTTCCAACCACTAGCTAGGCCAGTCACAATTAAAGGGAAAGCCAGAATGGAATTCAATAACAGCGCAAAACTCCATGGGAAGTCCTCAACAGAGAGCGGTCCAACAAATCCCCGAGTGGATTTGCCAAATAAAGTCCAAACTTGATGCGGAACTGATTTTTCCGCTGAAGGGGGAATGTCGTTGGGGCCCTGCCCTGCCCAGCGCGTGCCTTCGTGTTCAGCGTTCTTTCTCAGGAAAGCTTGCTGTTGCAGAATGCTTTGGATCCTTGAGCAAACTGAAATGATACTTGAAACGAAACCTACTCCTGATTGTAGGAGCACGTGTCAAAATAGGGCCACTAAAGCAGCTGGCTTTGCATTTCGCGGCCGAATTTTTCGGTACACAAACAACACCACCTGTTGGAACCAATGAAGCCCTATGAACCGGACAAGCCGCCTTCAAACCCCAGTATTGCTCATTTGCCGCCTTGTCAAAAGTGTGCGGAGGCCAACAAAATACCCTTGCCATTCCAGGCGGTCCTTAATTTGAGACGCCCTTCGGCCCAAACTGCTTGTGGATGCCCGTAGAAGCCCATGAATTTGCACTAGTTGCCATGATTCTGTGGTTGGGTGCTGGCTTGCTTCCCATATGGGCTCAGTGCGTGCACCCTGCTACTTGGACAAAGGGCGTTTGTTTCCTCCGTTTCCGAGAAATCAGCAAACAGTGAATAATTCTAGGAACTCCCACTTGTTTCTGGTAAGTATTTGGATTTCCTGCCGGACTTTAACGGTTTCCAACTAATTTCTGGTGGGTATCCAGTCTCTCATATTTCCTGCAGAATCTGCTTATCAATTTCTTAGACTCCGTTTCCCGCGCTTTTGCTTCGCATGTTGACCCTGGAACAACCATTGTCATTTTTTGGCGCAAGGCCCCTCTTGTATAATAGGTAACGCAGTACTCGTTCTGCAGCCATTACAAAAGGAGAGCAGCAGAGCGCCTTACATGAATAATCCACAGATCACAGGACCAGGGACATCCATTCTCAGTTCCTCCACTATTGGCATATTGGAGTCTCTTGCAGAATAGATCCAGGGACCACCACATACATTCTCTACTACCACAAGGTACCTGTTCCCTTCCCCCAGCAGTGGTAGCGGAGCTGGTTTTCCACAGAGATCCAGACACAATGTCATCCGATGGAGAAGGCTTCATGGATGCCATTCAAGTGTTGGCCGATAATTCGGCTACACTGAAGAGACGCTCAACTTATCGATGACCGCCAAGCAGCCGCCATCGCACGACGGAAAAGTCAGCTGGTTTAGATATGAAGAACTTGTAGATGATTGGGTGACCTTCACCACCATCGAGGCATCCAAGAGAGGACCACTCCTCAAGAGCCGTCTCACTGGAGACGCTCACATGTACAAGGCAGTCCTCCAGAATGACCTCTTGCAAGACCCTGACGAAGGAGTTAACTTTTTCAAGAACACGCTGAAGAAGTTCTTCCTGAAAGGGTCGACCAACGTGTACTTATACAGACTTCTCAGTTTCTTCAATCACAGGAGGCAGAACACCGAGTTCCTCATATTCACATCAAAATTTGAGATTCTCTTGATGCAGTACAAGATGCCAATGCAAGAAGAATTGCCGCGCACCAGCAAGCAGCTGGTACACGAGCACCGCCTCCAGACCTGCTGCAAATCGACAATCCAGAAGTACTCAGGCAGTACCTCACCGGCATGCAGACAAGGCACAGGGACGCATTTCCCCTCAGCGACAACCTCATTGCACAATTTTTCATAATACAGAGTGAATTGTCAGATCAGCAGAGAGAAAGACTAATCAGTGCAATGTCATTGAGAAACATCTCGCTTGAGAACTACACCTACGAGATGATGAAAGCGCAGTACCACGACCTCTTCATCACGACCAGAACGTCCATCCAAGATCCATCCATCCGACCTCCCGGAGCAAATCGGAGCAATACCTTCTACATCCTGGAACAAGGAGAATACGAAGGTGAAGAAGGATTCTGGGTGGAGGACGAAGAAGGACTGGAAGGTTTCATGTCAACCAACGATGAAGAGACATTTTGGGTATTGGAGGAGAACGATGCGTTCAAATCCCAGAAAGGTGTCTGGGCGGCAAAAAGGGCAGTCACCAACGAGGTGGCTTCAAACCCTTTCGAAAAGGTAGCTCTGGCGGGAAGGCCAATATGGCCAATGAATATCAGGATCCCTACGACAAGGCATATTGGGGAAAAGGCAAAGGAAAGAAGGGAAAGAAAGGAAAATCAACATTCCAATATCCCTATGATGGAAACAAAGGTTATCCATCCTATGACAATGGCAAAGGAAAAGGCGGACAAGAAAAAGGAAAATCCAAAACGTTCGCAGCCATCGCAGAGAAGACGGAGGAGCAGCCCGCCATCCAGCAGACTGCACCATCCACAGAGCCTACCTATGCCAGTTGGACAGATCAAGATTGGAATTGGAGTGAACAAGGCTGGTACTCATCCCATGAGACATCCAGTGCAGGACAAGCGATGATGGCATTCCACGACGCATATGAGCAGGATGAGAAGGACGCCATCCACGAGAAGCTGATCCAATCCGATACAGTTTCAGAGCAGTCAATGACAGCGACAGCAAAACAAAGCCTTTTGGCAACAAAGCTGATGGCGCCTGTCATCAACCCACAGCACAAGCCGACCTATGCGATCCTGGACAACGGATGTACCAGATCCATGGGCAGCTGGCATGCAATCCAGCGTTTTACCCAGGCCATCGAACCCATTCTCCTACTCGTACATCCCGGCCGAGACCAAGTTCACTTTTGCAAATGGAGAGACAGCCAAGGTAAGCTGGACCTTGCACCTCAGGTATCATACGACACCTCCATGCAGCACCAACATCGACATCCTTGAACAAGGCACTGTACCGATCCTCCTAAGCATCAGTGGGATGCGGAACCTGTACATGTTCGAGCACACACCTCGATGTGACAAGATCACATGTAAGGCTTTTGGCATGAACCGTCAAGCAGTTCCAGTATCCGGTGCAGGACATGCACTCGTCGATCTTGCTGGAGTAGCAAGGGTGAAATCCCATGGAGAGATTGTCACCAAGGGCCTCACCAACTACGTTTACGATGATGACAACAGCATCCAATTCCCTTCGAGGGAACACTCAGAGAGAATAGAGAGAGTGAACAAGTCTGTGCATCCAAGGAAACCGAGGCGAAGGAAGAGATAGCGACTCCAAAAATTATTGGTTCTCTCAAGCAGGATCACTGGATACCCGACAAGAAGAACAAGCAGCTCATCCGCGTGCGCATCACGCCTCGCAAGGCGCTGTTCACACCAACGGGAGCGAAGGAGTCCAGTTAATCCTGACAACATCAGCCGAGAGCGTACAACGGAAATCATTGATGCATCCGAAGGTGGAGATCCACAAATCCTTGAAGACAATTGGAGACTTACATCCCAGGCGAACAAACCATTGATCAACAAGACCATTTTTACCTTCGGGGACAATTCGCTGAAGGACAAAGAATCCGGTTCAGGATCGGCAGCAGACAGGATCATCGGCAAGAAGCTCCACCTTCAGCATCATCATATGACTACAGACCAATTTCGATTCAGGACTCGTGCGCTGCACTTGCCAAAGTCAATCTACGATCTATTTTGACAAAACCCGAAGTGAATGTGAAGTTTGCCAAGCAGCAAAACATGCACCATCACGAAGCAAGACGGGTGGACTTCGAGCGGACACATTCGGAGACATGACATTCATTGATCACTGTCAAGTCCCTCTTGGAACTGGAGAACATATCACTGTTTTTGTCATCCTGGATGGAGCAACGACATTGCTCACCGCTGAGGCAGTGACAACTACGCAGGAAGCCGAGAACATCACTGTCCTCAGGAACTACTTTGACCAGTACCACCTGCAGCCAAAATCAGTTGTCGGCGATCAGGCCTTCATGACGAAGACATGGGAACATTTCTACCAATCCCTTGACATTACACCAGAATCGCTGGGACCAAATACACCATGGCCGAATCGAGCTGAATCAGCAGTTCGGCTATTGAAGGCTCAGCTGAAGATCATGCTCAATTCGATTAAGTCGGGCAATGCACCGGCGACATTGAAGAAAGTGACATACCGACAACTTCTGAAGGCAGCAGCAACTGTCAGAAATCAAACTGTCACCTACGGGGGTGTAACACCTCTGGAGCTCGCATTCGGACGAAGACCTGCAGATCTCATCCAGTTGATGTCGCAACACCAACTCATATTGACGATCGACAGGAATGAGGAAGAGCTTACAGCAATCCAAATCAAGCAGCTATCCAAGCAGGCATTCCAAGAGGCTCGTCAATCCGAGGACATCAGAAGAGACCTTGCTCAGAACTTCAGGATGAGCTCCAAACCTCTTCAGGTGAAGGGCAAAGTATTTTACTGGCAGGAAGACAAATCCATGATTCCCTGGACATCGGCTATTGATTCTAACCAATAACTTTCGATTCCTATTGAAACAGCCTTTTCTTCAATAAAACTAATTGATTTTTAAGAGCTCTAGAATCAATACCAAAGCCCCCTTCAAAATCAATAAAAACAGCTCATAAAAAGCAAGCCAAATCAGTAACATCAAGAGAAACCATAGCTGTGTTATTTCCCAATGAAATGCAAAGTCAATAAGCAGTGACAGATATACACCCGCACCCTAAGGCTGCAAGATTCTTAACTTAAGAAGCTAAACGGGAGAAACTACACAAATACTTGTTTACAAAGGGCTAAATAATTTCATTTCTAGTATGCTCCCATACTCATGGCCAAACTTGGTTGTTGTGGAAAATGCAATACGTGGCCAGAACAAAGTCAAAACTTTTTAATTTACCATCAAATGGCCTTCCCAAAAAGTTAAGAGTTAATAGCGGCAGTGTTCCTCGAAAAGTTGTCTGAGTCCCCACTAAAAGGGGACAGTTCCGTTTCTTCCTTTTACACAGGGCAAAGGGAAAAACACATTGTTAGGGAAAATGGGCCGCCAAAGCATGGTGAACGCCACAAAGCTAGGCCCTCGCTCCGTGCAGGGGTTTAACTTCATCCGGGGTTCCCACTACCCTCCTGTCCACTAACATGGAACCCACCAAAGGGCTCCTCCTGGTTTCTAGCATGTGCTCGTTTGTTGTGTGTTTTTGGTTTTGTGGAATTCTCGAGGTGTTGTTTGAAACCTTGCACTTGCTTAGGGTTTGTTGGGAATTTCTCTCTGGGATATGGTTGCCGACATTTTGTTTTTTCTGTGTTATGTGCTTTTGTTCGAACTCTTGTTTGTTTGATATAGTGCATGTACTGATGGTTTGTTTGGACGGACGGTTGCTTACATTCCATTGTTTTGTTGTTTTTTGTTTGTTTGGACTTCTCGAGGTTTTTGGGGAATAGCACTTACTGAGTTTGCTATCGAATTTTTATTTGGGACATGGTTGCTGACATGTTCGCTTTTGTCTTTGAATCCTCGAAGTTTCTTGGAAGCTCTAAATTTCACTCACCTCAAACAAAATAAACACGGGACTTGGTTGCTGACATGTTGTTTTTCTTGCATCGTTCGTTGTTTGGAAGTTTGCATTTACTGTGCACTTTGGATGTCCGGCAGTTTTCTTGGGGGTGTCCCATCAGAATGGGACTGCCCCCTAAGTTACTATTGACAATTCCAAGTTTGATATTGCAAGACTTACTCATCGATTTCCAGTACTTAATTTACTTTTGCCAATCTTAAACTTAGTATTGCCAAGACTGAATCTTCGATATTAAGTACTCAACCTAGTATTGGCAAATCAAGATTAAGTATGGCCAAGACTACATCTCAGATTCCCACCTGTTGAATTTGACCCCTCTTGATTGTCGTTTTGCTGTCAGTGATGGTCAGGGATGTGACACATGCATTTCTGTGATGTAGCAGTGAACTTTCCGTGAATGCCTCATAGAACCTATATATGATTGTCATGTGTTTGGTGTGATTTTCCTTGAATGTTGCATGAGTGTTCTATAATTATCTATGAATGTCTTTGCATGTTACATGCACTGTCTATGCATGTTCTTTGCATTTGCTTATTGAACTTTTTGTGCACGTTCGATTCTTGTGAATTCTCTATGTACTTCTTATGCAAGTTCCCTTGGTTTCTATACATTACCTGTTCACTTTGTAACCAGTGCATAGAAAATACGTAGACATTTCATAGGACATCATAGAACAATCATAGAAAGTCCCCAAGACATTAGTAGACATTTCATCGGCGCGTCCTAAGAACATGAATAACATGTCTTCAGAAACTTGGTTTTGGCCAGCTGCAAGGCAGAACTCTCCTGTTTCCCCAGCATTGCCCTGAGATTGTTTGCAACTTCTTGGTTCCTTCACTTGTTTTTGTTTGATTTCATTTGAATCTTTGCAGGTGCCACCTGGTGGAAATCCGCGGTTATTTTCAAGCAACATGTCATCACCGTTGTTGTTCATTTTTCTCAAGAGAACTTTGTTTTCATCATTGCATTTGCCTTGGGTTTGGTGGCATGAGTCTTTACCAAAAAGAAATGATGAACCTGACTTGCTTGGCCAGGGTGGATGCTGCTGGAAATCTGGCGCATCGTGTTAATTTATGTTTGCGCAGCCCCCCAGCCCAAAAAATGAACTTGATGAAATTTGTCAAATTTGATCGAAACAAAACCATGCATTTGATCAAATTTGATCAAATTTGATCAAAATGTGGAATTGAGAGCCCCCCCCCAAAAAAAACAATGGAACACTCAATATTGTTCCCCATGTGAATTTTGATTCTAGGGCAGATCAGTCTGAGCCATCCCAATTGAAATCAATCCCTTGAAAAGAGGGCGCCACCAATGGCAACTGTGACCAGGACTGCTTGGAAACGTGTCAACACTGAAAAGCTATCAAATCAAATTTTGGAAGGCCCAGTGAGCAGTAAATCCGAGGACTGGAAAATATGAACCAAATTTCGGGATGGCTAAGAGACAGCACAAACATCACCACGACAAAGTGCCAGTGAACAGGAAGCTTGAAAAGCTATGAAACAAGGAATTTCGCGACTATTGGTTGCCAAAGATATTTACAGGCCATTTTTTTTTGAGACACCTCGCTCTGGACGGGTGTAAGAAACCACGTTTGAGGAAAACCAAACGACAGGACGCACATTTGGTGATAGAACATATGGGGACCACACATGTTTATGGGTGAAACAACTTTGAAGAAATGCAGTTAAGGAACACTTCTGGACTATGCATGTCCGTGGCCTCAAAATGTTGCACTCCACATATTTGACAAAAATTGTAACTACATTTTTTTCTGGGTGAACACATGTTGAAATTTAGTTAAGAAACATTTTGTGCACTACAATTTCCTGTGTTGGACACACAATCTGACATGTTTTACTACATTGCAGGCCAAATGTTTGACTGAACAGTTGGTGGCCACACATTTTACTGGCCAAAATGTGTTGAACATATAGTTGAGGCACATCTCTGGACTATGATTTCCTGTGGCCTCAACATTTTGAGAGGCCACATGTTTGACACAATACATTGGTGACTGCACAATTTTATTGGTCGAAATACTTTGAAATAGAGTTAAGGGATATTTCTGGACTACAATTTGCTCTGACCTCAAGATTTCACATGCCAAATACTTGCCAGACAAACATTTGATTGCATTGTTCAATTGATGAACATATGTTGAACACATTGTTAAGGAACACTTTGTGTACCACAACTTCCTGTGGCCTCAAAAGTTTGCAGGCCAAATGGTTGACAGAACACTTGGTGACCACAATATTTTTGTGGGTCAACATATGTTGAATATATAACTAAGGGGAAACTCCGGACTACAGTGTCCTGTGGCCTCAGAATGTTGCAGGCCAAATATTTGACAGAAACAAGTGCATAGGCCAACATATTTTGAACAATTATAGCCAAGGGAAATGTTGGGAGTACAATTTCCTTGGGCCTCGACATGTTGCAGGCCAACTGTTTGACACCAGGAGTTGGTGACCACGAAGTTTTATGGGAAAAGGGTTAAACAAATTTCTGGACTGCCATGTCCAGAGGCCTCAAATTTCACAGTCCACATATTTGACAGAAACAATGGTGACGGCTTTTTTATGGGACAACATAGTTTGAGAGCTCGATTCAAGCACTTTGGACTACGATTTCCTGTGGCCTCAAGATGTTGCAGGCCAAATAGTTGACAAACAAGATTGATGACTACAACTGTTTGTAGGTGAACATGATGTGGATACTCAAAATTAAGGACAGATATCAGGACTACAGCTTTCTGTGGCCTCAAAAATTTGCAGCCCAAATATCTGTCAGATAAATTGGTGACTGCATGTTTCTATTGGTGAACGTATTTTGGCAAAATAATTGTGATGGATGACACCCTCTACCAAAGGGGTCCTGGGCCCACAAAATTTTGAGTTTTCCGGATTACTAGGCATCAAGCAAATAGGTCCTCAACTTGTAGTTCAAGTTTGTTGTTTTCGACTGGGCCTCCACAAAAACAACATAATGTTGTTCCACTGTCATAAGGGAAACAACAATGTGGCAGCCCCCCATGGGTAGTTTATAGTTATGGACAGACATTTCAACATACATTAACGCAACCATGCGTAAACCAACGTGTTGTCATACATACACGCAAAACAATATGTAACACTATCCCTATTCAAATATAGCCTTAGCATAGACATATATATATATATATGTTTGTCAATGTATAAACCATATTTAGACGCAGGTAGTTTTGGAACTGAACAAATCCAAAACAGGTGGCCTTGTGTCAAATCACTAGAAACTGCATATTCCAAATCAATAGAAACTACAGCGCCCAAACCAATAGAAGCTATGCAGTGTCAAATCAATAAAGTCTTAAAATCCGGGCTTTAAAAATATTGATTATATCAATAGAAACCGACGAAATCAAAATCAATAAAAACATACTGATTTCTATTGATTAGAATCAATAGCCGATGTCCAGGGTTCGTTCCGACGGAAGTAAGGGAGGAAAATTGGTAACAAGGAAAGTCATTTACTTGGAAGGAGCAATGGTTGGACTTGATCTCGGAACAAGACTCATGAAGGTCAACATGACGAAAGTCAGAAAGGATGAAGCCATCCCTCCGGAAAAAATGGAATTGATCTCTCCTTGCCTGATGAGAAAGAATCCTTGCAGAAAGAACAATGAGGTTCTTCAACCGCTTCCAAGAAGAAGGGATCATCCATTCCAACTCCGAAGCCAGCATCCTCACGACCATTGCGCATTGCTGGAAAATCAAGTCCCCAGCCTGCAGCATTAAGGCCTGCAGAGAACATGTTCGTGGAAGACATGACATCCATTCCTGAGCAAGCACATTGGAATTGTGTACGTAAAGGGAAGATCCACGTTCTCGAGATCTTTGCAGGGAGTGCCAGATTCAGTCAATGCTGTGCACTCTCCGGTCTGAAGGTTGGGACACCAGTTGACATTCGCAGCGGATTTGACGTAATGACATCCAAGGGACGACACATGGTCATGGAGATCATCAAGGAGCAAGCGCCCGATGTCATTCTCATGGCGCCAGTCTGTGGACCGTGGTCAAACATGCAGAACATCAAAAGGACCAACAGAAAGTTTGGGAAAAGCGACAGCGCTACATCCCGATGGTTGAGTTCGTGGCATCCATCGCGCGATATCAGCTGA
Source organism: Effrenium voratum (assembly GCA_963377175.1). Classification (NCBI taxonomy): domain Eukaryota; class Dinophyceae; order Suessiales; family Symbiodiniaceae; genus Effrenium; species Effrenium voratum. The sequence goes on along the minus strand of CAUJNA010003672.1, from coordinate 805,187 downwards.
AGCACAGAAGATATTTCATCATCGAAAATCCCCAAACATCCAGGATCTGGTATTGCATTGCATGCAGCAACTCTTTTCAGATCCATCCGTGACTTGGGGAGACTTCCATTTCTGTGCATTCGGACTGAAAGATGTCTCAAGCCAACAAGCTTGATGCACTGCTTACCTCCCGACCGATTCTCCGAAAGTGTAAAAACTTCACCAGTTCAGTAAAACATGAGCATCAACCCCTTGAGGGAAATGCCGGCATTTTCGGAAGCAGAACCAAACTGGCGCAGGTATAGTATATCCTTACCAGTTCTGCCAGGATCTCGCGCACGTCATCATGCGTCACCTGAAGAACCGCTTGACAATGAAGTGTACCTCCTCGAGGACATCTTCGAGCCGTTCACCGACAAGCAGGTTGATATTCTTCGAAAGGAGATGGCTGCCATCGACAAGGAGTTCGACATGACTAGCAGCAGCACCGCTGTTAGAATCCAGGAGCTCCCGTTCAACAAGAATGTTCCGCCATTAGTCATCAGAGATCGACTAGTCCAAAAGTTTCAGAACACTGACACTGAAACAGTACCCTCCGGCAACTGAAATCGACGTTTTCAAACAAGATCCTAATGACACCCACTCCTCAAATGCATACTGCTTACAGAAGTGTCTTAGGTCAGATCAATTGGTTACAATCACGAACACAATTCCACATTGGCTATCAGTTCTCCAGGTGTGCATCCAAGGCATCATCACCAACCATTGAGGACGTTCGCGCCATCAACACATTCCGCTTAGTATGAGATTCTGGCCCCTTCGTGGGAAGACCCGAATAGTAGGCTATCCAGATGCATCCTATCGCAATAGTGAAGACAAGTCATCCCAACGTGCACATGTTATCTTTCTTGCAGAACAGAGAGATCTTCGCCAGGGCTCATCGAATTCGAGAGGCTCACTGGTCGACTATGAAACGCATAAGATCACCGCCGCAACCATGTCCACAACGGTTGCTGAATTGCACGGACTGATGCGTTGTTACGGTTTAGCCTTGTTTCTTCGCGGACTCTGGTCAGACATTACAGGCGATATCGCAGATGTTCATATCCGCACCGATGCTAACAATCTTATCCACAACTCATCAACCAGAACAGAAAGAAACAATGCGCTTAATCCAAATGTTGCGAACGGAGAGCAATAGTGGACAAATGCGCGATCTCGCACATGTGCGAAGCGAGGACTGTCTAGCGGACTCGCTGACAAAACACTCAGCGAAGGCAGATGAGCTTATCAAGGCAGTATTGACAGGCAACCTCATGAATGTGGACGCTCATCCACCCTTCCGCACCATGCTGCAGAACAAGGCATTTTTGGTTGAATGGCTAGCACACAATACGAAGCACGGACCCGACCCAACTGCATTCGCAGGAGTCGGTATAGCAGAATCCATTTTTGCTTATGGGGGAACCTGGGCAGGATCCACATGTCCATGAATTTCAATGCATGAATTTTCCATTTTAGTGATTTTCAATCCCTCAATGCCGTGATGAGTATTTTGCATGTGACCTTTCCTGAATCTCAAGAAATATGTGTCTACATCCGCAGCCAATTTGGTTTACAACCCATTCGACCTTTTGCGATCGTGTATGTTCAGTTCGATTGACAACGACATGCCGCTCCTTGCAAGCCTTTTCGGAAGCAGCAAGTCAAAGCCATCCACTCCGAAGCCGGCTGGAAAGAGGTGAGCATCGCCTCTCAAGGATTCACCCATCCCGAGTGATGACGATGATGAATCATCCGACTATGTCATGGGTGAGATCAACGATGAGAAGAAGTCGAAATCCGATCTTCCGGAAGAAGAAGACATCCCGATGGAGCAGGTAGACTATGACCGAGATTCCGGCACCGATGAGGACAAGAAGCCCGCTGATCGAGGAAAGACCAACGCAGAAGGCAATGCCCATGCAGCCTCCAGTGCCAACACTGAGGCTGACACCGAAGATCAAAACACAGCCATCCGCGACCTTGGACGAAGAGACGGAATCCGACAATGCCAAGCATCAAAATGCAGACCGGCCACCTTTGCCAAGACGGCCGACGATGAAGGCACCTCCTGCATCCATTGATCACTCCAAGTGGACGAATTCCGACACGCCCGGCCAGGTTGGAGTCAAGCTTCTGAGAGAGACCACGAATCCTTCGCCGTTCTGGAACAGCAAGTTTGTGAGCTTCGTGCAGCAGTACTACCGTGAGTGTTGCACCATCCAACAGAAACATCCAGAATTCAACTATGTTCCTGAGCACTTGCGAAGACCCCACGAGAAGCCATGTTGGTTGAAAACCAAATTCAATGACTTGTGGGAACCTACCATTCGTGGAGAGGACACCCAAGGAGAGAAGGCGAAGGCTTATATGGCCTACATCAAGAAGATTTATAGCATGTGTTGCTTGATCAACGACGACCCCAAGAGTTGCAGTACCGAGGACATTCTGACGGTATCCCGCAATGGGCAGATCGGCATGGACAAGACTATTACCAATGCTGAATCTGTTTGCATGTATTACGGAATGGAACCATCCGATGCGAAGCCCATCGTCCATTTCATCCTTTGGAGAATGGAGAGAATGAGCAAGTTGTTTTCCGAATGTCTTCGACACAATCCCCGAGAAGGACGAGAACTGAGAAGGCCAGTCCAGATCAACCTGGACGGGTTATGCGAACTCTATGAGGCATTGTGCACGATCACCCATGCGAGAAACTTCCTTGGTAACATACCAGGCGTATTCCTGATGCCTGTGCTTCCACGCTTTGGAAAATCCCGATTCGAGATAGCGTTCGTATATCCGAAGTTTGATGGAACATGCAAGGAACGAGAAGCAAGGAACGAGCTTGTCCCGAGAGACCGATGGATTGACAGCATCACATCCCAAGCCGCATTCCGTGCACTCAGGCCTGATGGCGAGGCATTCTTCAACGACAATGACATGGAGCTCTATGCGAGATGTGTTAAAACCCTCCTGGCCCCGTGCCTAAATTGGGAAGCTGTTCTGAGGTCCGTGTTGGTGTTGGTTACATGGTTCCATTGATTGCCAAATTTGGCTCAAGTCACAAGTAGGGCTCAAGGTCTTGCATGAACTACGTTTGTACGTGATCGACCATAGAGAGTGGAAAATACTTCATTCGCGCTGCAGCTGCCAGGATCACCATCGTGGTTATTGGTTCTTATCCCTTACAACAGTTTACACGGGTTCGGCTATAACGGTTTGACCGTATACACCTTTCTACGTGGTTGGGTACAAAGCTGGAGGGTTCGGTGGACAGCGTCCCACGGGACGTCACCTTGCCGTCTCTTGACAGGTTATCAGCCGTATCGACAAGCTCTACACTGGACGGAGAGACAGCTGGTTTATTGCGGGTACAGGAACTATAGAGGGACAATAACATACAATGTACAATGGCATCTTCAGCGAGCCCAAGTACTGCAACTTTTGGGAACGACAGCTCAGAGGGATCCAATGGATTGATGGCCCTTCCTGCGGTGATGGACCTGGTCGCAGATTCACAGGACGAACCTGGGAGCGGAGGATCCGCACTATTCAGCGACATGTCTACACCTACGAGGTCATGGAAACAGATTGCTGTTCATCAGGAGTCGAAGCAAAGAGAGTCTCCACCAAGAAGATCATCATCTTCGCCTGCGACACCGCGGACGTCGCAGAAGGGCGTGAGGTCAACATCGAAAGGTGGGAGGTCCAAGTCACCCACAAGTGCCGAGTTTCGCGCCGCGATAAAAGAGAAGAGTAAGATGGAGATGGAGATCGGGGAGTATCAGAAGACACTTGATGAAATGTCGGCAGCAATGCGAATCTTCACCAAGAAGACTATGGGAGCACCATCCGGATCCAAGAGCTGGAGAGACGATGTGAGATTGCCAGCAAGCAATCGGGACATCTTGTAAGTCATCACCAACACCATATGGCGGAGGCCTGGCGCAAGTTTGAGGAGGAAGCCCAACAGATGCGCAAGGAATGGAGCAGAAACGGGAGATTGCAGTGATGAGATCCTATATGGCAAGCGAGAAGTCGGCCGCACAGGAATCAGCAATACATGCAAATCAGATACACCGTGAGGCTTCACAACAGATATCAGTTTCAGCAACAGATCAGAGGTATTGAATCGTCTACATCTATCGAGAAGTTCAACGAAGAGGAGATGGTTCGAAGTCTGATCACAGTTGGAACATGCACTCGTCAAGCGCCCCGAGACGTACTCGATGAAGGACTCCAGGGAGCAGCTGATGACGAGACTGAATGACGTTACGACTTTCGCAGAGCAAGAATCGAAAAGAGCAGAGTGTTTGCTTCGCGAGAAGGAAGGGATCATCAAACAGTATGAATCCGACGTGTCGAAGAAGAACCAGATGATTGCTATCGAAGGTGGTCATCGTCAGGATGCAATCTTGGAATTGGCCCAGGTCAGAGAAGCAAAACAAGAAGAACGGTGCACGATGGACGAGAAATCGAAAGAGGCCGAGTACTGGAAGATGACAGCTAAAGAAGTGTATGACGAGTACCTCGAGGAGATGCGCGAACTTCAGGGACAACTGAAGGAGCGGGAGGCGACGCTCAAACATGAAGAGAGTTTTGTTCGTCAGCTCGATGCGGATAATGAGGAGCTCAGGACACTCAAGAAGCTGGAGACACAGGAAGCCTCGAGCAGTAAGGATGGACATCGTGAACGAGCAGTAGTGAAACGCGCTGAGGGAGGACCCCAAACTAGTTCGGCTAGGGAGGACAAGAAGGTGACTGGGTTATACCCGTCATCATCATCTAATTTGATCCCTAATTCGTTGCTAGTGCCAGGTTCGATTCTCTTTCCGTCTTTCGGTGATCCAATGATCGATGTACACCTATCACAGATGCAAGGGTTGTGACCTACGCTGTCAGCCTAACTGGCGTTTTCTTGATTCTTTTTTTTATGGGTTGTTTATGTTTTTTTTTACGATTCGCATTTACGATTTCAATATGACTCCTGCAACATTTACGTTTTTGTTTGCGTTTTTTTACACCTTGGAAACACTAGTTTTGGAAAGCGCTTGCTACCCCAACATTTCCCTGAAGTTGACAACATGACCTTCCTGGTACCAGAACATGTTCATAAGTGAAGACAGCTTGCATTCTCGCAACACACGCGCAAGCTCACCAGATGCCCTCTTGAAGCCGCAAGAAACGCATCTTACCCTGTACACAGTTTACGCCCGAACCGCCTTGACCTCAATTGGGCGTGCTTAAAAGCAATGCAGCGCTAGCTAGCTTGTCAGGCCTAACCTCCATGCAGAAACACACAATTGAATGGGTGACCTGAAAAGCAGTCCTGCCTACTGTAAGATCCATCCATGCCTCTTTGTCAAAGATGCAACGAAAAGCAATGTAGGAAGAACCCCCCCTTGCGCAGCCCCCCCTCTCCCAAAAGCGTAAAGTTCTCGCACTTGAAAGCAGGGGGTGCAAAAAATCGTATTAAAATCGTATTAAAATCGTATTAAAATCGTATTAAAATCGTAAAAAATACGATTTTAATACGATTTAAATACGATTTAAATACGATTTCCATTTTTATTACGATTTCTTTGCGAATTCCAATTCCCTGACGGCAGGACCCCCTGAAACAGGCCGGGGGAACCCCGTCCCTTGGGCCACAACCCCTGAAATTTCTGGCCCCCTCCCCCAACTTTGGCTAGGCGCCTGCAGCTTCAAACAGCCGTCACTGCCCCCAACAGTGCAAAAGCTTCCAAACGCTACTACCTACAAAGATCGCTTAGATACCACACTAGTAATTGATAAGTTTCGACAAACAACTTGCACTCCCATTGCTTCCCTGAGGGCAAAGGGTCACTCGATGGCTGCTTCCTCATGAGCTAGCATGTCACGCTCAGTGGACAGGGGTACAAATTGTTGAAGCCCTGTTGCCCCAGCAGCACAACACGCAGGGATTGCCTGGTAGGAACCCAATCATCCTGCCAGAGGGTCAAACATCTCAATCAAAGGAAACGTGAGAAGCAAAAAGGTGTAAAGAAAACGTAAAACCAGCGTATCAAAAACATAAATGCCAATCATATCAAAATCGTATCTAAATCGCACAAAAAAATAATTGGGCTTCCCTTGACTTAGCCTACACCGTGGGTCACAATGCAAGGGGTTGTTGGGCGTGTCCCACAATCCGCTGCTACGACTGGTGGTGGTGGTAATGGAGGTGGAAACGACGGTACTACACCCCCATTGGATTACGGTGGATTCTCGCCCAATGGAAATCGACAAGGGCCAGATCGACGTCAATTGAGCCTAACAGGTGGTGGGGGGGGACCTCCAGGTGATCCACCCGACGATGAGGACGAGGATGACGACGACGAAGAGGATGAGGAGGACGAGGAAGAAGAAGATGACAATCGGACACGGAGGGGGCGCAGAAGATTGAGGAATGATCGCGAGATCAAGAACGAGAGACCGAGGATTTCAAGGAAAGAAGCTGAGAGGGTATCGATTCCCCCTTGGCCAAAGATCCATCAGCTCGACAACTGGAAAATGCAATTGCTGATGAATGTTCTAAGTGCATGCGCAGATCCAGATACCGACACATGGACGAAATGGTTGGAACAGGCTCTTGGGTTAAACCCAGACCTCAATCTGCTGAGCGACTCCGGCGGCGATAGATTCGCTACAATAGATATCAAAATGGCCATGGGAATGCAGAACATGTTGAGACAAGCACCTGACGAAGCCAAAGACGTGTACCTCGACGCTACGCGACACTCGGAACTACGACATCAACAAGGGGTGATCGTGAAGGGACGAGAGTTGGTGGCATTGGTTATGCAATCATTCAGGACATCTGATCGAACGGACCTTGTCTACCACATCGAGCACTTATTCAATCTCGACTTCCCTGGAGACAAGAATTTGGTTGCATTCAGGAACAAGTGGTATGATTTGCTGCTGAAAATGAGGAGCGAGGATAGACCCAGCATGCTGGCTGTCAGAGATATTCTATACAGAAAGATCAAAGGGAGCAGGAAGATGGAATTTGGTCTGAATGCGTATCATCGGCTGCCAGACAAACATCCTCAAAAGTCGTATGAATTCTTACTGGCATTGATCGACCACCAAATCAAATCGGATCGAGAGGATCTGATGCTCGACATGAAGGAGAAGTCGGTCAAGTCAATGATGAGATCAGGCGGCAAAGATGCAGCTCCGGCTGCTGGCAAGCAGGAGGGCCAGGGTGGCAAAGGCAAGAAGGGGAAATCCAATGGACCTGACGCCGCTCCTGTGCTCCCGAAGGCCAAGGCAAAGGGTCACGCTGGCAAGAGCGGCAAGTCCGACGGCGCCAACGACAGAGGCAAGAGTCCGAGTGGAAACAAAGAGAACCCATGTTGGTATCACTTCAAAGCGGAGAAGGGATGCGTGAAGGGAAATGAGTGCACATTTTCCCAACAGTAAGAAGACGGAACACAAGCTGGAGAACATGCCCAAAGGAAAAGGGAAAGGTAAGTCCAAATCCAGATCATCATCACCAAAGAGGGAAGATGGAGCATGCTTTGCGTTCCAGAAGGGAAAGTGTGAGAAAGGAAGTGCTTGCAAATAAAAGCACGAGCTCATCAAGAACAATTCAGCTCCGGCAACGTCAAGTGACAAGGCACAAGCCAAGTCGAAGGCTGCCGCCAAGAACGCAGCGCCAGCGCTTGTGAGAAGGGCCATCGCCATGCCTGCGATAGTCTTGAAGCAATCGGCACCTGCGGGAAAGGTCAGCTTCAAGAAGGATGTTGATCATGTCGAGCCGGACGAAACCGAGACCGTCTACCACGAGCGCGATGACGATGCAATGAGTGAATCGTCAAGATGGTCTGGCGAGTCCGAGATCCCCGAGAAAATGGTATGGTTCAAAGAAGTACTCGACGTCGACGAGAACGGGGAGATCACCTATCTTGAAGACGAGAGTAGGCAATGGGAACGAAAGGGAGAGTGGTACGGCAATGGGGATGGTCCTTACCAGTACGTGCATGTCGACGAGAAGAAGCTTAAAAGCAGTGATCATCGAGAATTATCAGCCTATCAAGTCCAGCGATCATTGATAAGAGCAAAGATACTGGAAGAGGTGGTGAAAGATTGCTACAGAAAACACTACTTTCCGGTGACCAAGGAGAGCACCATCGTGTTCGAATATGATCGAAGCAAGGACGAGATCAAGGAAGCGGCCATCGACTGGAAGAAATAGCATGGTCTGCCGAAGAATGTGTTCGCAATGTCAACGTGCATCAGCAAACGGGTGAAATGGTTGATGGACACTGGGTGCGGTCATGATCTCATTGGACGAGCCAAGGCAAAGAGCCTGGGTGTTGATATTGTGAAAGATGATGATGAGATTGTGTTTCAGACCGCAAATGGTTCCACTTCCACATCTGACGTGGCCAAGATAGTCGTGGACGAGTTGGACGAGACTGTCGAGCCGCATGTGTTGGATGAGACGCCCACAGTGTTGTCAATAGGAAGAAGGTGCATGAAGATGGGATATGCTTTTCACTGGATGCCTGGTAAACTACCTTTCATGGTTACACCAAAGCAGGGATTCGTACACTTACAGGTCAAGGACGACATCCCGTACCTCGTGAGCGATGGTAAGCTTCGGAGTAACAGGCATCGTCCTACAATTGACGACCTCAAGGAGCACTTTTCGGAAGTATTGGCATTGGTCACGAACGATGAGGCGGATCAAGATGATGGTGATGATAATGATGTCATACCCGCCGCTGTCGGTGAATTCGCAGAGGTCGAGGACGAACATCATCATGGAGCGTTCGACTTCGGACCACCCGGGGGAGCCGGTCCAGTGTTGCTGAGGAAGTGCCAGTAGACGTTGGGCCAGTCCCATGTCGAAATGGTGACGCCGAAGCTAACAAGGAAGAGGTTGATGAGGATGATCCAGATGCTGGAATCGAAGTCGATGTGTACGATGGGAGTCCTCAAGAGGGACGCCAACTCCATTGCTCATTTGCTTACCCACAGGTATCGAAACCCTTTCTGCGAATCGTGCGTCAAGGCAAAGATGAGACACTTCAGATCAAGGACGGGAGCCTTCAAGAGGGAGGTAAAGACGTTCGGGGACCTGGTGACGTTCGATTTCGTGACGGCATCAGGAGACCATGAGGTGGAGGGCAGGTATGCGCTCATCATTCGAGACATATATACCGGGCTTATCATGGCTTATCCAACTGCGAGAAGGGACACTGACTCTGTTGTCAGAGCTATCAAGCACTTCTGCGGGAGGAGGAAGATCAAGCAGGTGTACTCGGACGATGGTCCAGAACTGATCAACGCATGCGTGGAACTGAAACTGAACCACGACCTGTCCTTGCCCGGACGACCGCAGAACAATTCCCTTGCTGAGAGAACAAATCAATTCATCATTGACCAGACTTCGGCCTGTCTTGTACATGCCGGTCTACCCACGTGCTACTGGGTGCAGGCCATCACCACGCTGTGCCACTTGATGAACGTCGAAGAGGTGAATGGATCAAGCGCTTGGTTGAGGCTGCATGGTGAGGAGTTCAAAGGCGAGAAGATACCTTTTGGTGCGCTTGTGGACTTCAAGCCGAGCGAAGCACGAGGGGAGAAAAGGGAGAAGTTCGAACCTAGGGGGGAAACTGGTATATTTGCTGGATATGTGTTGAGTACCGGGATGCATTGGGCGAACAAGTATCGGGCTTGGGCCCTCACAGCGTTTGCAGGTGCAGAACTGAACATCAAGAACCTCGGTTGAGAATGCCACATCAAACGGAGAGGATGATTCTCAAATCACCTCTGACATTCCCTATACAACAGAAGTACAAAGCTGCGAATGAAGCTTTGGAGGGGATTGAGATGTCCGTCGATGCAATCGGTCTGGATGCACGTGATCGCCTGGTCGAGGATGAGGACTACGAGCCCGAGTTATTGCAGAGTGACGAAAAGCGACTGCTTGACGATGAGGTCGATCAGATCGCTGGTCTACTGCTTGACGAAGGTCCGGAGATACTTGTCGGAGATCGGGGGAATCATGTAGAAGAAGAGGATGCTAGACCGAGCTCGTCAAAAGGGAAAGGTGATGGACATGCAAAGGGCGATGAGGAAGTTGTGAAGCCCGACCTTCCACATGTGTCAGCTGGACTACCTGGGGATGGCATAACGTACATCAACGATGATGGCAGGGAGGTTAAGATCGACAAGGCCGGAAGACCTTATCCCGTTGGGAAAGACGGCTTCAGGCTGATGAAGACAACGAGACCTCCAGAATACACTCCTGATGAATGGGCAATGATGAGGAAATACTACACCGAGGATGAGAAAGCCGTGGTGAAGGGTGGTGGCAAGAAGAAGAAAGACGGACCCAAGAGTAAAGAATCTGGGACTTCTGCGCCAGCTGAGACGCAGAAATTGCAGATGCCCGGCGGTAAGAGAATTCGAGCAATGCTTCGAAACCGCTGGGGTGGAGTTGAATGGCAGTACAATTGGGGATTGCGGAAGGGAGTGGTTTGTCCTCATGGATTCCAAGCAATCCCAAGACGTCGTGAGACGAAATGTTCAGCTTGAGAAAGAATTTGTGTGTCTGGTCGTCATATACGCCTGGAAGTTCAAATCTGAGGAGCGATCTAGGTCGACTCCAAATTGGACGAAGGCAGTTGCGTCAGTCATTGAGCGTCAGAGAGACGAAGCTGAACTGATATCGGGGACGGATCCTGCGGATGATACGCAGACGGATTTTACCTGGTACGAATGGGAGGAGTCTGCTGAGGTAGTCTCAGGAAAAGTACCGCTCGCGTTGCCCGCAAAAGGAGAAGATGGCGAAGCTAAGAAATACCTATCGATGCCGTGCGTGACCTCTGAGCTAATACAGCACAAGGAGAAAGCCGCGAAAGTTGTTCGATTCTTCGACGCATTGGTGGCCAGGCCGGTTGGCCGAAAAGAGATGTTGACCAACCCTGATGCCCTGGCGTCCATGAAGAAAGAATGGTCGGGATTAATCGACCAGGGCGTCTTCGACCTTGGTGCAGTGCGAGAATATGACGCTGTGGTCAAGGAGGCAAAAGCGAAAGGGGAAGAGATACATATGGCTCGCGCACATGGCATTTGCGTTGAAAAGCACTCACAGTTGCCTGTTGGCGATCCCAAGAGAAAGTTCAAGGGTAGAGGCGTGTTGCTGGGGAACCAAGTGAAGAATCAAAGCTTTGAAGCTGCGATGTTTCAAGACCTGGGGAACTCTCCTGCTTCGTTTGAGGCCTCGCGCTGGGCGGACTTCTTGGGTTGTCATGATGGTTGGGATGTGCAGATGGCCGACGCTGTGCAAGCGTATATTCAGGCCACACTGAGGGGCACGCCATGTTGGATAGAATTGCCACCTGAGGCTGTGCCGAGTGAATGTAATTGGGGTAAGTACAGGAGGCCAGTTGTTCCACTGAGGAAGGCACTGTACGGACATCCCGATGCAGGAACATTTTGGGAGCAGCACTGTGATGAATCGGTGCGCGCCGTTGGATGTGAACCCATCGGTGAGGAATGGCCGTCAGTGTACATTCATGAAAAGCTCCAACTTGTTCTGGTTGTGTATGTTGATGACTTCAAAATGGCAGGGCCACAGAAGAACCTTGCCCAGGGATGGAGCATGTTGCGTACACGTTTGAAGATTGAACCCGAGACTGGACTTGACATGTACCTTGGTTGTAATCAGAGTAAGGGAAACGTCACACTCGGGAATGGACACCGCGTCACAACGGTGACCTATGACATGGAACAGTTCCTACGTTCCCGTGTCGACCGCTATCTTGAGGTGGCGGGCGACGTAAAGTTGAATAAGGTCGTCACACCTGAGTTGCATGAAGAAGCAATGAATCACGTCTCACGGAAGCCTGCAAAAGAGGGACCGTCAGTCGTGTGCAATTGGTGTAACAATCTTGTGCCCACCGACGGTTCTGCCACAGTGCCGGACCAGCGGGGAGGGACTCCTGAGTTGGCCACGAAGGAGCCCGTGCGTGGACACCTTGCTCCGCATGCCGCTAGCGTACTAATGAAGTTGCTGTACGGTGCGCGGATTGCCCGCTTCGATTTGTTGCGGCAAGTGAATCGCCTGGCACGGAACGTGCACAGGTGGACTGACTCCGACGATCGGATGTGTTATGTGCATCATACAAAACACTGGCGCATGGTCGGTTGGGTCGGAGACTCCACGGACGATGTGCACCTGGCCTTGTATGCTGACGCTGATTTTGCGGGATGTGTTGAATCCTTGCGCTCCACCTCTGGTGGGCACTTGAACATACAAGGACCTAATACGAGATTTCCGTTGTCTGGCAGCTCAAAAAGACAGGGTTGCGTGAGTCACTCAACTCCTGAGGCCGAAATTGTTGCGGCCGATGTTGCCATGAGAGCCATGGGTATGCCTGCTCTTAAGTTGTTACAGCGGATTCTCAAGAAGTCACCGAACTTCGTGTTCTATGACGATAACAAGGCTATGATCGGTGTCGTGCGGTCGGGGAGAAACCCTACGATGCGCCACCTTGAGAGAAGCCATGGTGTTTGCATTTCGTGGATGCATGAAATGTTCACACGTGAATATATGTACTTGGCGTATGAAGTCACCGACAGGATGGCGGCTGACATCTATACCAAGGCGTTCAATGATGGACGCAAGTGGAAACATGCATGTTTGCAGATTGGTCTGCTCGACCCGAGTTTGCTGTCTGACCCGGATACCCTCAAGGCGCTCACACCCACGTGTGATCCGTCAAGGTCAAGGTCAAGGTCATCGTGGAACCTCCTAATCCGGCCAGTTTGACTGAATTCAATCACGAATTTCAGGAAATCTATTTGGACCGGGACATGTCCAAGGCCGATGCCGCAAAAGAGCTCGTCGAAATTCAACAATCATTCACGGAGTTCATGGAGAGGTATCACAAGGATCCAACGAATGTACACAAAGACCTGACTGATTGCGAATTGAGATCTTTGGCACACGTGAATCCAGATGAGAACATCGAGGACGATGAGTTCTACTTCGAGCACGCAAGTGCACATCCGACCATGGAAGAGTTCACAGAGCAGCACAGAACCCTTCGGGGTATCCACTCAGACTTCCAATCGGACTCAAGCAGTTGAAGAACCACCACGATCCCGAGCTCATCAAGTCATTCACGAACATCCTGGGATCTTTGATGCAACGGACTGACGGCCACGGTGTCGACTACCTCAAGAGAAAAGATTATCCATCCACCATTTCACTCAACGTCCTGACAGTGAAACACGGAGCTGGATAATCGTGAGCTCAAGCAATGGCCAATCAAGCACCGACCGCTCATCATGCAGATGGTGCAGAACAGTGCAAACATCCTTGCATCAACGCGGCAGATTCGTTCTGCTACCCGGCCGGAAGAGGACAAGACCATCGACCTCATCAAACTGCTCATCAAATGCGGATACAAGGGCATCGTTCTCAAGCTATGGTCATCCAAGTCCATCGCATGCTTTGTCTGAGGTGGTAAGCACGCCAGAGTCGAATTATTGGCACGTTACATTTCAACCAAGAGCCAATGTTGAAGTACTACATAATTTCGGCATGTTCAGACGCTTCTTCGGACTCGTGCCTGGCATCCACCGGAACATCCATGTTCGACAACAAGGAGAAGTACGTTGGACAGAGATTGCCACCGCGCACGGCCGTTCAATGGCATGGCAAGAGCTGTGAGATTGTCGTCATCCACATCGAGCAGAACAATGAGATCCAGGATCCTGTTCTATCCTACGACGCACGCCATGTTACCCGAGCTGATCTTGCATTTGCCACCATTGGAGTGCTCCATATCCATCCGAACATCAGCCACGGTGCAGCAAAAGAAGACACGCAGAAAGGTATCATGCCGCTCGTTACGGAATACCAATGCGATGTGATCACAGGTGATGCCAGCAAATCCGCGAACACGTTCAGCAAGCTGCAATCCGTCTACAATCCTGAAAACGGCCTCATGAACTACATCATGGAGAAGTTCAAGAAACTTTGGAATGAGACACAAGACATGCCGTTGGCGGAACGAATGGATTTTTCCATGTCTACTTCATGCACAATCAAACCCAGTGCTCGCCACCATCTTCATATGAAGACAGGTTCAGGATATGACCGGACGGTTCCAGATTGCATGATGACCTTCGTGTTCAGTTGGGAAAAGACCAGCATCCAACAAGAATTCCGTCAATCCGAGATTGCCAAGCTCCATGAAGCCAAGAATACCATTTTGGTCTTCAGGGTCAAAAGAAATTGTGTCTGTTTTGTGTTGCTTTTGCTTCGCATGTTGACCCTGGAACAACCATTGTGATTTTTTGGCTCAAGGCCCCTCTTGTATAATAGGTAACGCAGTACTCGTTCTGCAGCCATTACAAAAGGAGAGCAGCAGAGCGCCTTACAGGAACAATCCACAGATCACAGGACCAGGGACATCCATTCTCAGTTCCTCCACTATTGGCATAATGGACTCTCTTGACCACCACATACATTCTCTACTACCACAAGGTACCTGCTGGGATACGGTACCCCGGCAGTGGACCTCACCCCGCCCCCCCCGGGCCGCGCCTTGTAGGACCTGGGGGAACTGGTCGACCCCGTGGCGCTCTGCTTGGTGCGAGGGCCCATGGCCTCCACGGCGCCCAGCGCGTTGAACTCGGGGGAGAGCAACACGGCCTCCGACCTCGGAAGCGGAGGGAAACGGCTCGGAAACCTGAAAAACTCACTCTGCTTCCGGTGGTTTCTGGAGTTTGTGGTGTGGACCCCAAATAGCTTCTAATACCTCTGGGCCCCTTGTGCCGATATTAAAAACCGACGCCAACCATTTTGGGGACTCCGATTTTGAGAAACATCCAGCTTTTCTGCAATTGGTGGTGGTGAGCTTGGGTTCCATTCTCAGCTCTTGACAAGGTGCGCTTCCCTCGAATTTAGTTCCTCCCGGAAAACTACAAGCTCACTTGCTGAGAGGATTGGCAACCTAAAGGAGCCAAAATAGTCGTTTACCCCTAAAATTGTCTTCCCAAAGAAAAAAAAAGTCCAGGAGCTCAGGGAGTGAGGCTTCCCAATTGGCGGAAAAGCCCTCAAGCTCCGTCAAGCCGGAAGCATCCGTCCCTCTGTCAGGATTTCCATTGCGCAGTCAAGAAGGCCGCCGGGCTTCACGAAGTGAGGAAACATGTCTCAAAATCCGCCTTGACCAGCTAGGCGTCTTCGTGTTACCCGCCCCCCCCCCCCCCCACGGCTTTCGGCAGCACAACGCGTCTTTTTTTGGGCTGCCATGAGAAGTTCAAAGCTTTGCCCTTTTGTTTGAGCTGCAACCGAAAACCGCTGTGATTCTTCAGGACATCATGGGGTGGAGATTTGCGTCTACTACCCTCACGAGCTATTTTTGAGGACATTCCTCATTTCAAGTACTGCCAAATCAGCAACCCCGACGTAGGGGCGCCTTCCCCCCATACCGCCAATCCGAACCATCAACTAAGGTTAGCTGACTCTTAGCAAGCGGCAAAGTCTTGAAGTCGGTGCCATAGGAAACTGCCACCTGCGCACGGCTGCGCACGGCTGCGCACGGCTGCGCCGGAATGGGACCTTTTTCTTTCCATACATTACTTAAGACTTAAGGGGTGTGGATTGGCCAGTCAGAACAAGAGCCTTGTCATGTCCGGCGCTTCTCTATGAACTCCTCCGCACTCCAGCTTACGAGTTGCCCAACGGGTTGCCAATTGAAAAGTTGAAGGAAGGGATATCGCTTGGCAGCTGCGACTTGGCCATCGCGTGTTTGCCCTGCATGCAGCTTGGCGCTGCACCTTAGCGCCCCTATTAGAACTTTGGCGCGATGAATAGACTACTCTGCAGGTTCACGTTGAACCCTGATGGATGTGTTGCCCGGCGACATCGAACTGGTCCCCAAGTCTACCGAAGCGTTGCACTCGCGAACGGAAAGCCGAACGCAAAACATATGTAAAGGTCGAAGCTGCGAGGAGTTACAAAGGCGGCTGATTCCGTTGGGAGCCTCACCTAGTCACGGCTCAAGGATTTGATTGGGGCTTAGTGAGCAGAGTAAGCCAAGGATCTGAAAAATCTACAAGAATTCCAACATTGAGTGTATTTAGAACGCCTGTGAATTTACATGTTCCATGAGAATGCACAAAAGCAAGCGACACAATTCTTTGAACAGTATTTCTAAACCTGTCTCAAACGTAACTACACCTAACATGAGGGATGCCCAAAGGAAAGCCATCATAGCAACCTTGTTTCATCTGCAAGTGAGTTCGCCACAAAAGGCGCACATTTGCCTGGCGGCTTGGAAAACAAATCCAATTTGCAGCTTGCGCTTGATGCAAAGAATGGTCAGGGCCCCTTGTGGTTTACAGTGGAAAACACATAGCAAATCAATCAAAAGGAATAACTACGAGTTTCTGGAAACGTGCTGAAGGGCTCGTGCCCGGGCAGGATGATTCTCTTTTGCTAAGCATTGATGATTTTCGGTTGGATTCTCCTTAACAGCTTGCAAAAGTAACATTCCTTCAAGTTTGGCACCAAGGCTACATTGAAAGCTTGAACGGACCTCCCCGGCGGAAAAAGACCCTCAGGGGTTCTAGAGGCAGTGCTGGGCTTCCCCCCAATCGGGCAATCATTGAAGTGGACAGGCCGGCTTTGCAAACCTAATCCACGTGCACCCAGAGTTGCCAAACATGGAAAGAGCGCAGCTCCGTCTTGTCTTGTGCTGCGGGCCCTGCTGCGGCCCGTTTGGAATCAAATGGATCGTGGCAACAGCGACCTGGAAAAAGTGGTCCTTCCCTGGGGCCTTTCTTCTCCTTTGGAACCAGCTGGACGGAGACAGGCTGCAGGTGAACGATGGCAACTGCAAAAAAGCATTGAGTCCGCTCTCCCCGTTTGTTGTACTGGCCCTGGCCCCGTCTCCAAACAAGGGGAGCTTCGTGGCGCCCAGAAAGAGATCACAAAGACAGCACGCATCTGAAGGGGTCTTTTATTTTGGGTGCCAACCCCTCCGCCCCCCGGCCTCCCGGGAGTTGTTGCTCATGCGAGACCCGGTGAGCAACAAATCCAGCTCGTTGATGTCAGTGTTGTTGTCCAATTTGAAGGAATTTTGGGAGCACTTCCTGGAAGTCTTTCCCGGCGCAAAAAAGCTAAAGTGTTTGCGGGGAAAATCATCAGCTCCCCCACCCCAAAAAACAGCTTTAAGCACATACCAGCCAAGATTCAGGCCCGTGTCAACGCCCAGTCCAAGCTCGCAATCGGTGACTCCGGCATGCCTCGAGGCGATGAGATTTCAAGAGATGATGAGCCAGCTTGCACGCATAAAGAGTGGGCCAGGCTTGTAGCCTTCTGGAACAGCAACGGTAGCGAGCAACAAATGCGTAAAACTCAAGGTTATCCCGGGAACTGTCCTGAAGCCATTGCTCCAAGCAAGGATTCCGGGCACCCGAGATCCACTGCAGTACCTTCAGCAAGGCACCCAGTACTACTAGATGGGTGCCAGTTTTTGACAGAACAACAACAGCAGCAGCAACAGCAGCAGCAGCAGCAGCAGCAGCTGGCTCAGAGGGAAAGACGGGACCAACCAAAATCCGAGATGAAAAAGCTGTCCAGAAGACAGCGGAATTAGAGGCAAAGACGGGACCAATCTCCCGGTCAAAATCCGAGATGAAAAACTGTCCAGAAGAAAGCTGATTCAGAGGGAAAGACGGGACCAACCTCCCGGTCAACATCCGAGATGAAAAAGCTGTCCAGAAGACAGCTGACTCAGAGGGAAAGACGGGACCAACCTCCGTCAAAATCCGAGATGAAAAACCTGACTCAGAGGGAAAGACGGGACCAACCTCCCGGTCAACATCCGAGATGAAAAAGCTGTCCAGAAGACAGCTGACTCAGAGGGAAAGAAAGGACCAACCTCCGGCAAAATCCGAGATGAAGAACCTGACTCAGATCGAAAGACGGGACCAACCTCCCGGTCAACATCCAAGATGGGAAGTTGTCCAGAAGAGACCGACTCAGAGGGAAAGACAGGACCAACCTGCCAGTCAAAATCGAGGCTGCTCCGAGGGAACAACGGGGACGGGACCAACCTCTCAGTCAAAAATCCGAGAGTTGTCCAGAAGAGACCTGACTCAGGAGAGGCGGGACCAACCTCCTCCTGTTCAAAATTCGAGATGGAAATCTTGTCCAGAAAAACCTGACTCAGGAGGAAGCACGGGACCAACTAGGATGGACAAGTTGTCCTGACAGGGAAAGATGGGAACTAACTCCGTGAGATGGACAATTTGTTCAAAGGAGTGCCGATTTGGACAGGCTGTCCAGAAAACAATATGGGACCAACCTTCCGAACAAAATCCAAGATGGAAAAGTTGTCCAGAAGAGAGCTAACTCTCAGAGGGAAAGACTGGACCAACCTCCAACTCAGAGGGAAGACGGAGGTCAGAAGCCGAGATGAAACAGTTGTCTAGAAGAGAGGTGATGAGAGGGAAAGACGGGACCAACCTGCCACTTAAAGTCTGAGAATAGAAAGACCGGACCAACCCCTCGGTCAAAAGCCAAGATGCAAACGTTGTTCAAGAAAGCTGACTCCAACAGAAAGAGGGACCAACCTCCGGTCAAAACCTGACATGCTCATGGAAAGACGGGACAAACCTCCCGGTCAAAATCCGAGATTGAAAAAGCTGTCCAGAAGACAGCTGAGTCAGAGGGAAAGACGGGACCAACCTCCCGGTCAAAAAATCGAGATTCTAAAAAAGAGGTCACTCGAAGGAAAAGACGGGACATACCTCCCGGTCAACATGAGAGATGAAAAATGGGGACCAACCTTCAGGTCAAAACACGAGATGGACAAGTTGCACGGAAGAGAGCTCACTTGAAAGGAAGCACCGATCCGAGATGTCAAGTTGCCCAAAAGAGAGCTAAAAGCAGCATGAACCTTTGCCACAAAACATGGTCCGCAAAATGGTTCTTCCAGGAACTCGCGTAAGATAACATAGTCCAAGTGTCGTGATGAGGGAGAAGAGGCCGTTCAAGAAGTTCACCGCGCTGGAGGAGTCGAAAATTTGCAGCTCCGGGGACACTTTGCCCTCCGGGAAGCCTGTCAATAGTCTGGAGTTCCCACGCCCAAGTAAACAGCAGCTGCCCCCTCTAGGCTAGAGGAAACAAACTGTATTCCCAAATCCCTTCCAAATGGACCATAGACTGGGCGTGTTGGCCTGTGAATATCACCCCCAAGGAAACCTCCCCACAATTACCAAAGCGAAACAAATGCAAACGCACCCTTCCAAGAAATCAAGTGATACTGTATCGCATGGGCCGCAAAGGCGATCCTGCAAGGTGACATTTGAAGCGAGCTTGCGAAGACGATGAATGATGTCAAAACTTGCCTTTCCCAAGAAGATATTGCTAGCCCGAAGGGAAACTCACAATTCAAGGCCCTCAAAGGGATGCAAAGAACAATCGTTCGAACGGGGGATGTAGCGATGCCTAAGGAGCAACTCACTTCAAAAGAGCCTAGGATGATGCCTAGCACGCGTGCCCAAAGGGCCTGGAAATACAAGGTCAACCTTATGGAACCTTGGCGAAACATGGACCAACAGGGGACACGCAAAACGTCAAAAGGTCTGCTTTGGACAGGTGAGCTAGAGGAACCTTACTTTGAAGAACTTGCACGCGCTTAGTGCACCCATGTCCCGCCTGACGGCGAGTAGTCGGGCCGATAGAAGTTGAAGACTGTGGGAGAGGCAAAGGGCTCCTGAGGATCACGCGGGTTGGTACAAGTTAGAAGCCAAACCCTGGTTATGTTACGTTCTTTTTACTGGGCCCATGATTTTGCCATAAGTCACCCCTTGAGGGGTGCAGGGGAACAGGCCCAGTTTCTGACTTTAACCCTAGTATTACACAATCCTTCCAACAATGAAGCGGATACCAGGCCAAGTCCCACATGCTGCGGATTCCAACCTAATTTCGGCACGGGCCCACATGCCCGGCGATTCCTACCATTTGCATTTGGTGTTCTTAGCTTCCAAGAATTAGGGAACCTATGTGCGAGGGCACGTGTGAACATTCAGTGACGGCAACCTTCGGGGCATGCCACAGACCAGGGTTCAGCTCGTCTCTCGCGCGGCGCAAGTCTAAGAGATGCCACATTCCCAGCAACAAACACCCAGAGTCTAGACAGGTCGAGAATTCGGTTCTAGCGTTACTTAATGCTCTTCGTGTTTATGTGCCTGCTAAAAAGTATTCGAATTGAGTGTGGCGATTTTCATGGCCAGTTCTTTGATCTCTTATCCAGACATGGCCGCTTGAAAAAAGACATTATTTCTAGCTAAGAACTCTAAAACAAAATTCCTTTTTTGCTTAGTTCATGCCCTAAACATAGAAGAGTTGTGGGACAGGAGAGAATTGAATGGTCCAATGGTCCTGATAGACAAATGGCCCCAGGACTCCCCCTCACCTTCACGGGGGGTTGGGGTGGTCTCACCAGGAACCCCCAAACAATGAAGGTGCGACACATGAGAACAAGGACCCCCCCGCAAACGAACACCGTAATTCGCCATGACTTAATGCCCAACAGCGGATCTCCAAGCCAAGGACGTTCATCATGAGTAAACTGCCATACCTTTTTCACCGACTCATCCTTTCTGGCCTGTCAACAGCTAAATTGGGCGGTCAGTTCTTCGCTGGCCTGGCCAATGGCTTCCTGCACCTCATCAAAGAAGATGCTTCGCTTGGCCGCATCTTCGAACTCCATGGCCCGAAGGAAATGGGTCAGCTTGATCAAAGGCTCTCGGAATTGCCCTGCCTGTACTCTCGCCTCCAGGGTGAAAAGGGAGTGGCGGGTCCCCTCTGAGAAAGCAGGTTTAAAAACCACTGTGCTCACGCCACCTCCTTTTTTACGTGGGTTTAAACCACTATTTTTTGAGCAACTTGCTTACTTTTCTTTGTTCTCTCAAAGCGTACCTGGGATGCTTTCACACGTCGCGCTTTTCCCGCCTCCGGATGAAGAAGAATGGCCGCCATGGTTGCTCCCAAGTCGCCATACTTGCCGGAATAGGTCTTGCTGTTGTATGTTCCTGTCTTGAAGGCCTCTGCCACATCCTGGACATATACCCCAGAGGGGTTGGAGCTGGTGAAGCGCTGAATCATCCGATAGCTGATGAAGGCCGGGGTGTTGGGATGAGTTACCTTGGCTCTTCAAGCAAATATGAGCCAAATCCTTCCGAAACCCAAGGCGCGGATCTTGCGGATTCCATTTTTCTTGGTGGGGGGGGGGGGGCGTTCCCAGACACACCAACCCACTCTTGGATGGCCGTTAAAGAGCCCAGGTTACCAGGTGCTCCAGCAGGCTCTCAATCTCCCAGATGGCGGAGCGCTCCGTGGGCTCCTCGTAGAAGCCGATCACCGGCGGGTTCCTCGCGAAAGCCAGGCTTCTACTTACCCCGCTGTTCAGATTCGGATTCTGTTTCATATTGAGGTAGAACCCTGAACATGAGTTGTTTCCTGTTGCTCTTCCCGACCCTCAACAAAAAGACACATTCGTTTAGCATGCCCGAAATATAAAGCAGTTTTGGAGGAGACACGTGGTGAGACATGATGCCGGCGCTTTTGGGGCGCCTGCCTTCAGCATCCCAAACTTCGAGTAAGCCACATGCTGGCCCCCTTGAGCGGGCCCTGACTTCAGTGCGATTGGAATTTCTTCCATGTCCCTAACCAGAACTCCTCGTATCTAAACGGCATTTTTTTTGGATACCCCCCGGCTCCCTTTTTGGCCACCAGCTAGTGGAAGCCCCCCTGATTAGAAAGCTCGTTCAATCTCTGCCAGGTGAAACGCACTGTCAGACTCCTGAAGGACTTCCCTGACACGCGGACCACGCTGCGAATGTTGCGGTAGAACCTGCCCTGATACTCGAAGATGGTCTTGGCATCGCACACGGTGCCAGAGGTGTGGTACGCCTTGACCTGGTCAAACCAAGGATTTTGCTTGGGTCTTAGTTGGGCGCATCTATTTTTGGGGGACCCCGCAAAAATGGGGTTTGCCGTTCGGTTCCCTTTGAAAACCTGAACAGTGGGTAACCGCAAACAAGGACACACCCAGTTGGGGGGATTGATGGGTATGGTCCAAATCTTTGGCTAAGCCGCGCCGACTAACAAACTAACCTCCACGAAAGGTCTGAGTCACGCAAATTGCTCGACTCGAAGCTGGAATTCTGCTGCACGGTTCTTCAGGGAATGACCCCAGGCCCAAGAAGCCAGCCATGAGGTTGAGTCCTTCTGCAGTCCTTGCTATAGAAGCCGACACTCAACCCCAAATCAGGTCGGGTCAGGACGGTCGAATAGAAGGAGCGAGCAACTTCCAAGTCATGCGCCAAACCTCAAAATGGTTTGATGTCGAGGTAGCTATTTGGGCCCAGAAAGCCCAGAGGTGATGTGTCAACCCATGTTTCAAGGGTGTTTTCAGGCATGGGTTTTGGAGGAAAGGCGAAAAAAACAACACTTCGCGGGGTATTTCCGGGCACTACGCTGAACTGCTAAGCTTCACCAAACCAAAACCCAAACGTGACAATGCCCAGCCGTCACATCTCAGGCCTCTCCGTCGCACACGCTGCAGGCGTCCGCCGGCGGGAAGGCCCCCACCGTGAGTGCTGCGAGCTCAGAGGCGGCGGGCACTGAAGTGAAGACGGTCTCCACCTCCGTCCTAATGTGCCCCCAAATTCCATAGAATCCTACGTCTGTTTTTAGCCCCCCCCCCCAAAAAAAAAAATGCTTGTCCTTTGTTTCTTTCGAAACCACCGAAAAGAGCTATTCTTAAGGGAAGCCGAAAGAAACAACCACATCTTGTTGGCGTTTATGTGACGTGTACTGGACCGCCGTCTCCGCTCTTATTAGAATTAGATGTATTGTCTGCATTTATTCCCATTGGCCTCCCTAAGCAAGTTGCTGCCGATTTTTTAACCCACCATTGAACGAGGAATTATAAGTGGGTCATCACATACCTAGGCTGCCAACAACTTACTAACTTGGCCGAACACCCAAGTATCGTATGGTTGCCAGCGGCCTCATCCTGACATGGGCTTACAATATTTCACGCCAATCGGCACCAGGCTAGCTGGGTTATCAACCATCCCAGCCGCAGGATTCACACAGCAGGGCAGCTACCTGGACTTTTCCTTTTCATGTGAGCTGAGTCGGCAGACTGCCGCGGGGGCCCTGACAATAGGAGAATCGGGTAGCTACCAATTCACACTGTGGATGGAATGTGGATGGACGAAACCCTGCACCAATTTGGATAAAGCCCTGTGAATATTGGGATAAATCACCTACTAACTGGTGCGAAGTGGATTTTGTCCATCCACAGTCACTCCCAATACATTTAAATATGAAGGTTATACCGTCTTGCTTTGAATGGCGCACAGCGTGACTAAGATGGCTTCCACGATCTCAAAGCCCCAACTCAAGGGTAAATCCAGGGATTCCAGTGGCATGTATTTTTGCAGAACTAATTTGTCTCAATCATTGGAGTCCCCCACTCCCTCTGGCTTCCAAAGAAAGGGGCCACGCGCTCCCAATTTTGAGCCGGTTTCCACTAGGGAATAGGGTGGCTACAAAAAATGATTTCTTGTGATGACTTTCCTCCTGGTGCCTTTGAGTGCAATCCAAAGGGTTGGACACCAGCTGCGTGCCCATGCTCTGCAAGATTCGTGATCCATATAATCAAGGAAGTACGGAACTTGTATACGTGGTGCGTACCGCGGTACATGCCTATATTGGTGGTGTACAAACCACACCATACCAGGCACATGGGAGGTTGTCAAAGGTAGTACTAGTACCTCCGAGGTGGCGCAAGATAGAGGCACAAATCAACACAGCCGCGTTGTTGTTGTATTGTTGCTGTTGCTGCTGCTGCCGTTGGTGCCGTTGCTGTTTTTGCCGCTCGGGTCGCATTCAGGCCCTCGGCGCCGTTGGGTTTTCCGCTTGGTATCCCTCGATTGCAGCCCAGGATCTGCATAGGGCATTCGCAAGATGCGCCCACAGAAGTGCAATCGTCAGGGCAAGGCTTTACCCCAACCTGCTGGCCGTTGTCCCAGTGAACGAAGACCTTGTTCACTTTAGCATCATCTGATTGGTGCCCCGCAACCTGAGCACGTGCGAGCAAGGCGCCAGCTGACACCTGCTCCAAGAGCTACAAGGTTCGGACACTTCAACAGTGATTGCGAAGAACTGATTAGGATCCTCTCGGTTTTCCTCAAACTATCTAACAAACGGCTCTCCCATTTTGAGACACATGCGTAAATGTACTGGCTCTAGTGACTGCCAAAGACCACTTTCTGTAAGCCGCCTCACACCCTCACGTTCAGGAAGCACGCAGGTGGGCCGACCATGGAAAAAACGAGCAAGGCGGAGGAAGCCAAATGACACGAGGGGTCCTCTTGCATTGCACTGTTCCAGGGATGCGGCAAATAACTGCGATTAGAGAGTTGCTTTTTGCGTGTTGTTTTGACTTTTTGGGGTTGATTTGTGTTTCTCGGCATTTTCAGTGTTGTGCTTTTCATGTGTTCCTGCGTTCTGTGATATCGTTTGATATATGGACTCCGTCTGGGCGAGATCGGCTCGTAAAGGCCGCAAGGAACCCGCGAGAGCTGCCACATTACGTCAAATGGGTGCCAGAAGAAGAGTGAACCCTAGCCTTCCCATTGCTAATGTTTCTCAAACACCTTTTTGAAATCGCTTGGCAAACTTATACATCTCATGGGCTACTCATCGCACCCACGTTTGCCCAGGTGCATAGCCGTTCTCGTCCACGGAGATGTTCAAGGAGCAGGGCAGGTGTGTCCAAAGCCTCGTTCTGCCCTCGTCCCCGTTGAAGCCACACTTGGTGCTGGCTGTGAGCCTTCCGTTGGCAAATCCGGCTGTGTGGGTGCTTTTGAGGGAATCCTTTTTAAACACCACTCTTTGGGGGGGGTCCTCCTATGTTGGCACACCGTGTGTCTCCCATTCTTTGGAGTTCGTTCTTTTTGGGGAGTTGGCTGCCATTCTTGGTTGTTTGAAAGGGAGACCAACGGAAAAAAGTCAGGCCGGTTTTGGGGGTGTGCCTCATTTTGAGACAAACCAGCTGTGCTTTGAGCTCATGACAGGTTAAGTAGATATTTCTCAAAATGCAGCACCCAAGGAATGGCAAGTTCCTAATTTTAGCTGTGTTCAAAACGTTTTGTTCAATCAAGCTCGCAAGGCACACTGCTGCCCAGGTGCTTACGCGGGCTTACCCGAGCGAAGGGGCCACTGCAATTGCACGTCACACTTACACAGCATGTGTTCCTCAAGTGGGGCCCCTGGTCATCCCGCATCAATGGCAAAGCTCGTCGGTTTTCGAAATGCCAATTATCCCATTTTAGACTTTAGACGAGCATGCAATACTACTCGCTGACACCACACATAATCATACATATAATACGTTTATGTATGCACAATGCCATCTAAATTTGCAAGATCAACACAGTGTATATAGATATACAATCATGTGTACATGGCATGCTCTTATAAAAGGAAGGAACGCCTTGAACACAAAAAGCATTGACACCTGCCTAACATATGATTTCTATTATAATCATCAGTTTCGCTTCAACGAGAAGAACATTGCCATTTTGAACCGACTGATATGCTATAAATGTTGGTTTTCCCACATCCCTCGCGCATGAACCATAATTAGAGTACTGGAATAGGTAGATCGCGGCAGCCCTGTGGGGGTGCCATACCCTCCTGTGAAAGAAAACACCATCCAGCGACCTGCCTGTCGCAAATCTTCATGCCCATGGCTTCGCAGTTCTCCTGCGCAGCCGAGAGGGGCACCATCTCCTGGAAGAAACCGCAGACGCTGTCCTGCGGCAACGAGTGTGCAAGTGTACGTGTGTGTGTGTGTGCGTGTGTGGTGACTGCATGTGTGTTAGAGGGCACAAGCTTTGGGGTTGGGGTATTGCGACACAAACGGAAGTATGTTCAACGGCCTATGGTGACTTGGGAACCATGGCGACTTGGCTCCTGCCATCGGAAGTCCGGGATTGTGCATTCTGCTAGTTTACCAGGGCTGTTGCAACGTCTGACAAAACGATCTAGCCCCGTCTCGTTCCCATTCGTTGTGAGGAGGCTGCTTAAGCACTGGACGTTGGGACAAGTGCCCCAAGTATCTGGAAGGAGCCAACCAGGAAAGCTCATCAAAATTTGGACTAGCCAGCCAAGCTAAATTGAAGCCTGGCAGTTCATGCAGCAACCCCATTAGTTGGGGAAACAAAAGGCGACAGCGTGTTCTACAGATTGGAAAGGGTTTTTGGTGGACAGCATTTGCAATGTCAGGTCCGCCAATCATTCTTCCAGTATCTCCCACGGATCTTTATCGCAAGGTCGCGAACTCGCCAGTTGGTTGGCACCACGCCAGGTTTCTGAGATAGGTCTTCTTTTGGGGGGTGGTTACCCCAAAACCCCGGCAGAGGCTTCGCGAACAAGATCCAGTCGTGAGAAGCCTCAAAAGGCACCCCCCGTCCCTCCCTTCAAGGAGGTTGCTGAGAGTTTCTTCAAACTGCGGGGAGGCTTGCAAAAGCTCAGCTTCTCGTTTCCTTGAGTTTTTGGTTTGTGCCAACAACTAGATGGGAATGTCATGGTTGAAAAGGCTTGAAGCAAATTTGCCGCGCCCTCCTCTCGATAGCTGCCTTCCGCGCTGCAGTTGGGTCCATCATAGCCGACGCCCTCTTCCCAGCACCGCTGCTCGCAGATCTTTGACCGAGGCCACCAGGATGATGCATTGCAGTTGCCGGTGAACCTGAAGCCGTGACCCGTTGCTGGTCTTATGGCTCTTCATGACACGCCCGTGCGCAACAAACACACCCAAGCCCTTCAACGATTCGATTGATGACCTTTTCCACCGAAATCACCCATTTCTGGAGGTTTCCATTTGATGTAAGAACCCCTGCAGCAGTCGCCTGCTGACCTTGTTGTCGAGGCAAGTGCGGTTCAGGTCCACCCACCCGCTCGGGGGAGTGTTGGAGCACCCGGCACAGCAGTAGGACCCCCCCAAGGCGATGTCTGGGTTCGAGCACTTCCTCACTTGCCAAACCGGTCTTTCCCCTTCTTGGGTGGTGTTGAAGGGAAACCAAAAGGAAAACACACACAGTTGTTCGGGTCCATTTGAGACAAGCCCGAAAACCAAGGGTCAACCTTTTGGGTTGGTCAACCATGGCTGCCAAAATGGGAAAACCAACATGCCACCAAAAGGTTGATTGCTTTTGCAAACTTCCGCTGACCATCCCACGTCCACCGAGCACCTGTCCCAGGGTGGGGGCTGGGGGAACCTGGCCCACTGCTTTGTCCCGTTTCCAAGGCCCCAAGTGGGGAGGCTGCCGCCGTACAAGTAGGTGTTTGAGCATGTTGAAACAGGAAGCATGTTTAAACACTGGTTGGATCGCCCAACGATGCCTCCAGCCGCCACGATCTGGCCAGTGTAAAAGTAGAAATGCACGCAGCGGGGCGGCACATACCGGTAATAGGCAGAGACACTTCCTGGAAAAGAGCTGGACATGCTACATCGGGGTGTCTCGTTTTAGAGGACACCCTTCCTTTTGGTTTCCCTTTGACTCCGCCAACAAGGGGAATCCTCAGAAAAGGTATGGCTCAGGTTTATGTGCTATCTGCTACCCCGAAGTCATGTAATGGAGCCACCCACTAAAACGGCAAACAAATGCTTCGGGTTCTGCTCAAGTCAGCATTTCATCTTAGCCAGCCTTCCACCACTTGGACGACGACTGGCAAGGTGGTGGCGCACTCTTGGCCATCACAGGTAAGGTCAGATGCCAGCGTCACGAGGGTGGGAAAACTGCAAGACCCCTGAGCAAACAGCGGTTGTCCCCGGGACCTGTCGACACTGAAGGAGACCAAAGTCCATAAAAATGTTAGGTTCTCTGCAGGGGCTGAAGCTCCGACTTTGAGTTTGCAAGCCAGAAACAACCCTCATCAAGAAACGACTGCTAGGAATGATACGGTGGATGCCAAGCATATTGCAAGTAGGGGAACAAGGGAGCACGCTAATTAGCACACTTTCCGATGGATTTGTGGGTGGGCGTGGATGGCTTACTTGCAATACGGCCAGGCATCCACTGCACCTTTAGACACCCGGAGAAAGGTCAGAAGAAGTTGGACACTTTGTCACCCAGCACCACGCCACACACACCAGACACGGAGACGTTGCGCACTTTTGCTTTTCTTTTGGTGTTTTTCATGTTTTGTCTCCCCTGAACTGATTCATCCTTGCCTGCGCAGGGTTGCACAAGGCCTGGTAGAGTGATGAGCTTGTGCGAAGACTCAGCACGTCCGTGTCAGCGTAGCTGCTCCCGATGAAGGCGTAGTCAGCGCCTTGCAAGGCTTTGACTTACTCCCCCGATTCACATGGATCCCCATCCGTGGAGGGGATCCTTTTGGGTTGCTAATGTTGGATGTCTATGTTCTATTGCAGTATTGATTGAATATTTAGCTTATTAAAGCTTGACCAAAAAAAAAGGTACACGTACCTTGTTCTGTTCAGATCTTATGCATAAGACCTGCTTTGTCTTCTTTGTGTCAGCTTTTTGTTGTCTTTACTTTGTTTAGATCTTGTATTTGCTACATTTTCTGGATATGTATTATATAATACTTTTTGCATTCTTCCTCTGCAATTCATATTGCTTGAGATCTGAGGGGCAAGGGGCCTGTCTCAAGAAAGCATCCCCAATTCCCATCTCACGCATCAAGGGTTTGCTCGAACCCCCTTTCACACCTGCAGCAATTGTTCGGTCCAGCCACCATGTTTCAAGTCTCGCCGCCGAAAAAGCCGAATCGAGTTTTCGAACCAGGAATCGGATATTTTGTGTGCACCCCGTGTTTGTGGTTTGCAAGGGACACCAAAAGAAAAACCGAAGCCGTTGCGCGGGCAATCCAAGAAAGGCAATGCGCAGTTATTTGCAGGGGTGCAAAACGTTGATCCAGAGCAAACGAGGCCTGGCGGCCTGGATGATTTGTTTCCCGAGTCTGTGTTCTATGTGAAAGATCACCCCAGGCAAAAACTCACGTTGAACTGCCAGCGTAAAGTGAAAAAAACACCAGCTACGGGTGGTTCTGCGGGAAGTTGGCCAGAACCCCTGCTTTGATAGGCGGCGAACTTGCTGTAGCTGGCTTCTATGAAGAGCACATGCAAGTTTTCAACAACTTCCAAGGCCAACGGATTCGCCAAGGTAAAGGACCTACAAAAAGGCTTTCGCTCACCAGCCGATATGTTGAAAACCAAGGCGCCTCGCTTCAAGAAGGCACCCTTTGGAAGGTCCACGCACAGGGGCCACCGATCCCCCAAGTAGTTCCCATCCAGATCTGGCTTCGGGTAGGCATCGTGCCTGAAAGGTCCGGAATCCAACCGCCGACTGAAAACACATCTTTCCCTCGCACATGCAACTGGAAAAATATGGGGAGGGGTTCCTTCATTCGGGGCCGCAACCCCTTTCCAAACATTGCTTAGCGGATGGGGACGGTCTGGAGAAAACTGAAAACACATCCAATCCATGCTGGTTTGTTTTGGTGCCCAGGTGCCACTTGGTGACCATCTTCATTGGGTCTACAGCGTTCCTTTCCTGGTAGACCTGCGCAGTGGCAAAGATACCGACACACCGAAATCACAAGCGCAGTGTGATTCTACCTTCTTTTCAGCCATTCATGTTGGAACATCTAATTACAAAGGGCGCGTCTTGATGCGTTTTGCCTAGGCCCTCTTGAAAAAAGTGGTTTTCCCTTTGGTTTTCACTTAAATGAACTGAACAATACCCCCCCCTGTTTTTTGGCGGGCTTTGCTTCTGCCCAGACCACTAGCCACAGGGGACGGCGCCCACGGATTGAGGAACGGCAGAACATGGATTTTCTCTGGGCTCTGGCAGCATTGCAGCGCAAACCGAGGAGAAAAACCATTTCGCACCACTTGGTAGGTGCGTCTCAGTGTTCGTTGGGGGTCATCCATGCCAATTGGTGCTAGCGGATCATCTCGCCAAGTGCCTGCTCCATGTTCGGGCGGACATCTTGCCGGTCCAGCCCTGTAAAGACTCGCGCGAAGGACATGATGTGGTCGTTGTCCTGAGTTTCACTGGCTAAGTTGGGCCAACACAACCTCAAACTCCTGGGTTCGCTCAACAGGAATTGAGCTTGTGGGGACCAGTTTCCATTTACTCAGCTGCGCACCACTCGACTGGCCCCAAACAAAACTGAAAAGCAAAGCTAGTTGAACGACCACAAAGTTGGACACTTGCAAACCATGCGTCCCTCCAACTAGGAACCATGAGTTCCCTTGTGGTTTCCTCGGTAGCTCTTTACCTCTTTTGGGGACGCCACCACCACCCCCCCCCCCACTCCCCCCACCCCACCCAGCCTCCGCATCCCACCCCACCCTCCCACCACTAACCAAGCGCGGAAAGCGTCGTAGGTGGGTACAGGGCTGCCAGTGGAGTCCAACACGGATGACCCGTCGGCATTCAGCTTCACGGTGCCGATGGTAAAGAGCTGCATGACCTTCAGGCTCTAATTCCCCTCTGCCCCTAACATCACCCCGAACCACAACAAACAACATCAAGTATTGGGAGCCCTGACAGAGCCGGAGTTATAAGATGAGAGGATGAAATTGGTGGGAGTTCGCCCAAATTATTCCAAATCATTCACTACTTTCTCTTCAGGATTTGGGCCCTCAAAATGCTGGGTTTGAAAGAAACAAGACAAAGGTACGGCGGGTCTCAAGTATTGCAAGTAGGAAAACACGGAAACCGCAGATTTCCCGTAATGCCCCCGTGGTGTTTTGCTTGAGTGTGGTTGGTGTGCCTTCAATACTTAGGGCATCCCCCGTACCCTCAAAAAAGCGACCCACCCATTTCGTGGGGACACCGAGTGGGCCCTCTATGCCCTCAACTCAACCATCGGGTTCTGAAGCCGAAGCGGCCTCGCGCGCGTAGTTCTCATCTGGGTAATTCTGGTCATGATCATAGGCCGAGTTCCTAAGGTAGGACAAGTACTCTCCTTAGCGTCCGGCCGTGAAAGATGCATTTGTGTGGCTTCTGTTCAGGGAGACGCCTGCAAAAACAAAGGGAAAGGCGAGTAGACAGAAATCTGTCTGGGCTAACGTTGACCCGTCGGCACAAAGAGTCTCAACAAAACCAGGGGAGCCAAGTGTGACAAGTGTGGCACGGTTGCCTCTAGATATTGCAAGTGTTCTGATAGTCTCCGACTTCAAGGTCAGAAAAACTCATTGTGAGACCAGTTCTACTTAAAAACATCATGAAAAACCCCGAAGAAAGCAACCCAGCAACTGCTGCAATTGGGTTCACAAAACAATTCATCATCCGTAGTACTACCATGAAGGGGTGATTTTGAGCAAGCTAACCTATCAGGGGACATGGATTTTGTGCTTAGCCGTCGCATCTTAGGATGCGGGCAACGGCATGCAGCCCCTCCACGTGCGGCTGGGTCGCCCATGAGGGGGCTAAAGGTGACCTCGCGCAGCAGGTCCAAATAGTTCCCAAAGGCGTGCCGCGCCAAAATGTCGTAGTAGTGCAGCCAGATCTCCGTCTGGGACCTCGTCACTTTCATGGGTATCACCCATATTAGCAGGATGGGTTCATTCATCCGGATTCCAATGGTAAATGTGTCTACCATAGAACACAACATACTCGGGGAGGAAATTCGAGGAAAGTGAATGGTTGCAAGTGGCGTGAAAGTGGAAGAATAATTTGAACCATGTCTTGCTGGGGAGATCAACATTTTTCCGCACCTGCCACGTAAAAACATAACACAGGTGCCACTGAACAAGTGGGCAGTGAGATGTATTGCAAGGTGATCACCATTGAGGAACATCAGGCTGTGGGGGATCATGGGTAGACCTATGGAAGCCTAAGCATGTATATATGTATATATGCTACGCCCCCTGACGAAGAAGAACAACATCAGGATGACAGCACGCCCCCTCACCCAAGAGAGCTGCCCCCCCCCCTCCCAAAACAAGCAACCACAGGCAACCAACCAGCCAACCGTGTTGCACAACATTGAGCAACATATTCGGCTGATATCCCCCCCGCCCCAGGAAACCGAGGCTGATCATCCCCCCCAACCCCCCGACCCCCGGAGTTGGGTTTACATCACAGGGTTGTAGAAGCTACTGGAAAGCACGGGCAATTGCTTGCCGTTGAACAACATGTTGTTCCTAGAACTTGTCAAAGAGTAGGAGTCGATCCAAACCCTTGAAAAGATCTATTTTACAAACAGGCCTCAACGATTATAAACCCTGTGTTGGTGTACTGCGTGGGACACTCGTTTACCAGCATTGCGGACCTCGAATCGCTTGAAGTTTCCATTTTGGAACACCTGACGTTTAGAATCTGTAGATCTGAATCCTTGAAATGTCAAAGCGTGCTTTCTCTAAGTTTTATGATTTAGCCGGGAGTCCTCCAACATGTCCACATATGACTTTCTTTCCAAATAGGTATATGCTCCGAATTGAAGCACATAGTTCACCAAAATCTCTAGATTCAAATAGAACTTAAATAGGATTTCCCTACCAAATAAGCATTCCAATGCAATCAAATACGGGCGGAATTCAATTGGATTCTGAAGATACACATTAAATAGGAATTATTTTCCGACATATAACTTAGTTTTCAGTAGAATTTAGTACATAAATCATTCAAATTGCCCTAACTTAGCACATTTACAAAGCTTGCTAACAATTCAGCTAACGTTATTCATTTGTGTCCATAGTTTTTGAGCACACTATGCCGGCAATGCGATTTTTGATAAACTGCCGAGCTGCGGCATGGAAGCAAGGTCAACTGCTTGTATGCGTTCATGGCATGTGCTAGCATATCTCGGATGCAAGCAAGGTACACCTTATCATATTTTGTTTGGGCATTCTTCATTGATTGATTTCTGAATTGAACTTGCAATTTTCATTGAGCCCAGGTGTTTTACATACGACACGTGCTTTTTATTGTTCAGAAATCGAATCAACCCCGCGGCAGGAGATAGAAAAAAAATGCTCGAGCAGGCACTGATTTTCGTGGGAGAACCTCTACTTGTCCAGAATGTTGTGGACAAGTAAGTTTCTTTTTCTTTACTTTAATTTTTTTGGGTTGGGGCCTACAACAAAAAACAACTTATAGGCATTGGGGCCAAAGCCTTTCGTATGTGTCGCCCGTGCACTGCCCAGATTGTGGATGAAGGTAGGGGCTGAATAGAGCCGAACAGAAGCCACCCACCTAGACTATCTGTTCAAGCGAGGTGCGTATGGGCAAAGCCCCCAGTGCCCGTCACGAGAATCTGGGACAGCGCCCACGCCGTTCGCGCCCTCAGCTGGTCCTCTCGGGGATCGGAAAGGCCACCGGAAAAGGCGTGCTCACCTTTACAAGTTAGTCAAAGAATTCACCCTAACAAATTGCAACTTGCAGCTGGGCTCCATTAATATTGAAACTGCTACTCTTAAGGGTGAGAAATTGTCCAAAAAAGGAAATTGAGGGATGCGGGTGGAAATTCTGGAAGAGGGGTCTGAAAATTGCGGAGGCTTGCCTTGTTTCAAGGGCCGCTAATATGTACCCCGTACTGGTGCGCCCCCAGTGGCTCCAAACTGGATTGCCCACATATGATGTCTGATATTGGTAGTAGCATGGCGTAAACGGGGTATGCCTTTGCAGGGAACCTGCAACTGCCCCTGCCCACAAGTGAGTCATGGAGGCGCTCTTGAATGCAACCAAAACAGAAAACGCTGCTTCAAAAAACAAAAAACAAGTAGAACGCTTTGTCTAGCACGCCGAAGGGAACCCTTCACTTTGTCTCCCTGTAAATTCGGCGGGTCAGCACTCTGCAACCACTGCTACTTGTTTATGCCCTGCTGTCCAAAAGCTGTCTTGCTGTGTGTGTGTGTGTGTGCCGGTCGGTTTTGATTCCCGCTCTGAACAAATGCCCCCCCGGAAGCCCAAACTCAATTTTCCAACCTCCGCGGAATCGAAGGGAACCTTTCGGTCCTTGGCTTCCAAGGCTTGGCCCAGCCAAACGTTGAAGCGGGCAGTGAAGGGCCGGGAGAGGTTTTGGGTGCTGGGCGGAAAGTCGAAGTCCGAGTCCGCACGTCTCACCTAGCGGAGCCCCCAGACTGGCCAGGGGGAAAACGCGGTGCCCAAAGGACGACTAACACTGAACCAAAAGGTGGTCCCGCATGCATCACGTTTGGAGGGAACACCCCCCCTTCATAGAACAGATTTGGAAATGTAGGGTGAACATTGGAGTGCAGTTGGGCCAATCGAACATTTTCAACTTTATCAGCTTCAAAGGATACCCGCACACAGCGGTGGGGTGTGGAGGAACCCTGGACTCCATCCCCCAGCCAGTGCCCGGGTAACCTGCATTTGAACTGCTATTTGTCTCACCCTGCCTGGAAGGTATCGAATTCCACATGGAGGTGAAAGTTGTGGCCTTACATGGGCTAAAAGCAGGGAGGTCCTGCCATGTTCACTCGAAGGCACGGGAAAACTTGCTTGTTATCAAAAAAATATTGAACACTCACACCAACCATTTTGTAAGCTCTTCAGGGGGTTCATTTCCAAACTCCCTTTGAACAAGCAAGGACGCGTCTCAGAAAGGCAACTTCCTCCCATATGGGCGTGTCTTATTTTAAGGATACCTCCCCCCTTGTGGTTTTACGGTGTCATACAGGAACATCAAAAGCACACCGCCATTTGGCGGATATTGCATGAGCAAGCAAGGACAAATATGGACAGGCTGGACAGGCTAAAAGCCGGCGCGTTACCCATCGCCGGGTTGTTGGCCACTTCCCCCGGTGAAGGACACGCAAGGGACAAACCCGGGGAACTCGTGAGGTTTGCCAGCTCCAATGCTAGCTCCTGCGGCGAGAGGTGAAAAAGACCCTCTCCAGCCGTATGGAGTTTTCTGGGAAACATGGGGCGTCCTGTGTTGTTTTTTGGGGTTTTGTGGAAGCCAGCAAGAAGATTATGAAGGGGTTGCTGTAGATGGTAGTTGATGCAATTGGTGGTTTGGATTGGCGCGTTAGAGGTAGGAGGTGGTTTCCCATCAACCCCTCAATTCAGAAAATCGCAGCTTTTAGGTGCCAGCGTAGTGCGCGAAATTTGACTCCCCGACTCCAGCTGTAAAGTCGCAACTTGTCATTACAAGGGTAGTGCATGACATGCACCGGCTGGAAAGACGCAGCTTTGCGTAAGCCGTGCAGCTCCAGCTTGAAGTCCCAACTTTCCAGTACCAAGCTAGTATACTGACTAGCGCGGCGCTCAGAAAGTACCTCCCCTTACAATCGAAAACATCACCCACGTTTCAGAGCGGAAAGCCACCGACTGAACACCCACAGGCACACATACACAGGCTGGGAGTACGAACCAGCCAAGCAGGGTATCAAGCTATAACCTCACCAGGCTTTATCAGCGCAAAATCAACAAAGTGGTTTAATTAGCTTAGAAGGAAGGCTCACCAACAAAGATGAATGGTTTCACACACCATTGATTTGCAAGACGCAGTTACGCAAAACTTTCGCGAGACAAAAAGTCCCTTTCGCAACTCCATCGCGAATCTTTCGCGGAGCTACCTCAACCAACACCGATGGTCACCTATTACTAAACTCCATACAAGGACCTTTAGAACGACTCCCATATATATATATATATATATTTGACTTAGCCACATTTCCTTGCCCACCGAACCAAAAAGAAAGCCACCCATTTGGAGGGGGAAATGCGTAATATGAGAGAGCCTGTTTGAACACCCTTGTGGTTTAGGGCCACGTCCGGCTGAGCTCCTCGTTCCGCAGATAACTTGGGAGGTCGAGGTACTGAATGGAATCCCCGCTGCGGCCCACATAGCCCAAGGAGGGTCTGTAGGAGTCGAAGCGGTCCATGGGATGATTGGACGGGAAGCTCAGCCTCAAAGTTCAAGTTGGCATTTCCTTGCTGGAGGTATGCTTAAAAACAACTATATGCTTGTAAGCCAGCACATGCCCTTCGTAGAAGTGATATATAACCGTCATACCTCCAAAACCCATGTTTGACAAGTGATGACACATCCCGATGACTTTTGGTTCTAAGACAGTTGCTTGTGTTCCACCAACCTTAGTAAGGAGGTTGTGACCATGCTCCCTCCGCTCCCGGAAAAAAAACAACAACGCTCATGTGGCAACCCGTGAAGGCTTCAAATGGGCACTCTCCGATGACCAACCTGCTCAAACGCAAATTTCAAAGGTGAGATGGTGGATGCCCTTGATGTTGCAAGTAGTGACCCAGGGAAACCCTGTACATCCCCATGGTTTGTTGTCGGCTTACTTGCAATTATGTGTCGGGCATCCACCGGAACAAGCGGGGAAGTGAGCTCATGGACCACCAGCTGGCGCTTTCTCACGGTCGGAATCGGCCCCCTGAAATTTGTTAGCTTTCCTTTCGGCTTTGTGCACCAATTCCACAGGACTGAAATCCATTTTGAGAACCCCCGTGAAGGAAACACCAAATGGCACGCGGCCTCGGACAGGTGAGCCAAAATGATGGCTTTCAATTCCTGGTTGCTCTCTTTCTTGCTCTCGACAACCAGCCCAAAACTGCGACACCCAACACAACGTCGGGCCAATCACTGTTCAAACGCCAAGTGCTGCTGGCTTTCTCGCTTCTAGAGTGGACTGGCCCAGAAAAACTCAAACTTGTTGTCAACCACTAAGCCGGTAGTCCCAAACAGTATTGAGTCCAGAAACACCTCTAAAAAAGGAAGAAAGGTGGTTCTCCTTTTGGCTGTGGCTCAAACCTCGGGACCCCCCCATCCCCCGCGCCTTTAAGCCAGGCTGAAGGGAACACAGAACATAAAGGCCTGAACAACTACAACGGGGTCGTGGGGGACTTGAAACTCAAATTTAGTGACCAAAACGCGAGTAAGACGTGTATCTGTTTAGCCCCAAACAAAAGCAGAAGCACGTTCCACCGGCATCAACAAAACCACCGGCCGATGACATCCAAGGTGCTCATAGCCGGAGCTCGCCCACTTGGTGATGGCTGTTGCGCCGCCCGGGTGCTGCGACGAGAAGCCCGTAAAGTCGTAGATGTTGCCTGCATCCATGAAACCAGCGTGGGTGTGTGGCCAAAGGACCTGTCTTTTGTGGAGGGTTTGGTGGCTGGACTGAAGGGAACTGAGGACACCACCCTTTGAAGGCTCCCTCAACAAAATCCATCTGGAAACTGGCCAAACAGCCGAAAACCTGGGAGACCGAAAAGATTTTGGCAAAGTTGCTCAGCTTCTTCCGCTGGATTCTTAGTCACGAGTCGGTGAGGTTGTAGGTTCCTTTGTATCCTTTAAGGAACCCTGCTGTGAGAGCGACGTTTTGGGAAGGGTACAGTTGGGTGAAACTATAGATGGCGAATCAATTCCCCCATGTGGGGCTCATCTCTCTCACTTCCCAACAGAAACTGGCATTGTGCCATCTAGTTTGACCCTATTGTGCCCAGCAAAGGGAAGCCATCCGCTTTCAACTTGCAGTGAGAAGTTCGGCCCTTTTGACGGTGCAAAAAGACGCTTTGTTTATCCGCTTGTTGTCATTATTGCGTGCTTCTTGGGCCATAATGAAGACTTATCTGAAATACTCATTTGCTGTTAGTTTCCTGGGGGGAACCAGCTTCTTCATGGCACTTGGACAGCGTGGAACTCTGTCACGTTCTGTCGACCTGCAAATTGCAAATCACCTTGGCCCAAACCACCCCCCCCATTCTCTCCAGAGAGATCCTTGTCACCTCTGTAAACATTGTCCCACGACCAACGGGACTATGCATAATTATTGCTGGAACCAATCAGCCCTTAGCAATCAGAAGGGGTGTGTTTGTCGAAAGGCTTTGGGGTGTATGTCTGAAAACATGTATGTCTGAGAACGGCACTCAAGACAACCACCCATCATAAACAATAACAACAACAGCAGCAGCAGCAGCAACAAGAGCGGCAACATATCAAGCACATCCCATATCAGTCATTCCTATTTTAGTGGCCTTGCCAGTGGTTAAGGGGCATCCAGAACTGGTCCGAGTTGTTGGGAGGTGGTTTTGGCAGCTTTCTGAAGGATCTAGCGAATCAACGGTTTTCAGGGAATGGAATCGACCAGAAGGCAAGGTTCACACAGGGTGAAAGATCCTCTAAACCAGCTAGTAAAAAGGACTATTCAACTGGGGCAAATGTATCCTGTACCCCTTTTTCAACAGTCATGAAATTAGACACGGAACTTCCCCAAAAGGACAACAGTCTTCCAACCCCCTCCTGACAGCTTCCACGATTGGAGGTAATTAATTAAGGGGCTCTGCCCATGCTGCGAGCGACCTTCATGGATGTGGATGTGCTGAAAGGTGCCACCGGAAAGCACCACCACAGCTCCCGCAGGCACGCTGGAACAGCTCACGAAGACGTCGCGGTACTGCCCGTCCTGGCAAGACGGCGAGAAAGGCTTCTTGAGTGTGAGCTGTTTGAGGGTAGCTTTGCAGATTGTTTTAGAAGGGAAACCAAAATGACAACCACCACTTGCGGGGCCAGTTTGGGTGCTCGAGCCAGATTTGACCCAGTCAAAGTTAGTAGTACAATAACTCCACCCCGCATACTGAGAGTTGCTCCATATTCAAGCCACTTACAAGTGGCAAGTAGGTTGTAACCGTGGCTTTAAGGGGTCTAACCCGAAACATGTCCATAGTAAAAAGGTACTTCAGCTGGCTCAACATCCAAAACCAGCACACAAACTCAAACCCACACCCAGCATAGCATCCAAACAAAACCATCGAACCCCCAACCGTTCTGGCCCCCTTCCCCGGCACGAAGCACACATGCGCCTTTGTTGAGCAACCCCGCCTTGGTGGGTTTGCGGAAACCAAAAGAGGACATCCTCGCGAAGTTTTTGGGTGCTAAGTCCTATTTTTCTAGGGGTACCTTCCCCATTCTTTCCAGGGATGCTTCTTTCTAGAAAACCTCCGGAAACCCAGGGAGAACGGCCGGTTTTTGGAAAGAACGATGATTAAAAAGAATGGAATCGGAATATATCGGAATCAACCCCTAGAACTTTGAGACAACTCTCTCGAGACGAGCAAAGCTTCAAACCGCCGGCCTGGCGCTCGAGCGCCTGCGCCACCAGGTCGCGGTCCGCCGTGGTGAGGGATGAGGCCGTACAGCTGGAGGACGCGCAGTCGAGCTGCCGCCAGCGACTCAGCGTGGCGCAGGGGGAGCTGGACGTGCGCAGGCCCGAGACGGCGAAGATGGAGCGGCCTGTGACATGTGACCCAAGAGCACAAAACAGATCTGGAAGCCGTCTGTTTGGGGGGAAACCAGTTTCAGTCCAGTGGGGAATGGGGAACCCCAACAAAAATGATGCAGTTTTGATAGAAAAAGGCTTTGAACCTTTTCTGTGTTGGTTGCTTTTTTAAGTGGATTCCAAGAACCAAACACGGATCCCTTAAAAACCTGAAGGTGGAGGTAACCTTGACCCCAAGAGGTTCCAAACCTCCTGAAAGCAATGAGTTGGAGCCTCTGGATCAGCTGCAGGCTGGACTGGGCCAAGCGTATTCTGTTAGGGACCCTGAATTGTGGGGACGATCGGGAATTCCTCACACCTGTACGGAAGGGCTTGGATCCTTGCAATAGGAACCGTCAGGAACATATAGTTTGCTATTGAAAATGACACATGCAACAGGGACCGGTGGACATTCGCCGAAAGAAGGCCTAGCTTGGAGAAAGCGACAAGGACACCACCCATTGTGAAGGGCTTCCCGATCTTGGTCAGTGACTCGAACTTTTGTAAATGGGGATTCGGATGCATAAATCAAGTCGTCAATAAAGCTACAAGCAGAGATTATCCTGAAATCAGCGGCGTATAACCCAGGCTAACCACTTAGTTTGTAGCTTGGCCAATCATCCAAGTAACTTACCTTTGCTTGAACCCATGTGTAAGGAGCGTAGTCACTGGACTCAACTCGCAAAAGCGCCCGTCCCTATCCGATTTGCAGTCTCAACTTTCTACAGCACAACAATTAAACCAAGTGTGCAAAAAGAAACGTTTGAAGGGTGAAACAAACCGCCTTTCGAAAACTGAGCAGGGGAGACTGCAGCCCCTTTCGCACACAAACAAGGACCTACATACACTAACCCAAATATATATTCACAGACAGGCCTGAATTGCCCAAGGATTCCGGAAATGAAAGGCGAACCTGCTGAACTATGCATAGAGAGAAAGCTCGTCCAAAAGTGGCCGGATTTTGGACTGCATGTTTGGGCGTCAGCAAAGACGGTAGGTGGTTACTAACCTAGGCTAAACTAGGGCTTGACCTACTTGTAAGTACCAACACATGGTATTGACCATGTTGTAAACAAGTTGCAACCTAGCTTGCGCACCGCTTTCTGGCCCGGCCTTTCCAAGCAGCACCTCCCTCATTCTCAGGACTCCTTCTTTGCACAAAATTGCCCAGAAAACCGTGCTTTCTCAAAATAATTGGGAACCTTTCAATTTGCGTTCACCACAACTTATGAAGCTGCCCACCCAGCTTGGCCGCACAGAACCTACCACTTACTGGGGGTTCCAAAATGTTTGTTGTCGTTGTAAGTTCCCTTTAATAAAACAAATGCTCTGCATTTCCATAGTGAACCCTTCAAAAATGGTTGGAAGACATAAGATGTCCACCTAAATGATGTCCACCAAAGGGCCTGGGCCTCAACGGCCACGGGTCCCAACGGCCACGGGTCCCAACGGCCACGGGTCACGGCGCCTGTCTTGGTGGAGATGAGCTGCCGGGCTGTGGCGTCCAGCGTCACCGCCGCGGCGGTGGCCTGTTTGACGCTGCACACACCCTCCTTCTGCACCTTGCAGTCCTGGAGCCGACAAACACAAACGAACAGTTGAACACACACACACAAACACACCCACCCCCGCACACACACAGTTTTTTTCCCCCAAAGAAATGGAAGCAACACTCCAACCAAAAGTTGCACCCCGAAACTCGCCTGATGCTTTCAAAGAACAACAGCAGGTATACGCTTTTCGGATGCATTGTTTCCCGATGCGAAGCGTCTATCTGTTGAAGTGGGCTCGCCTTCCGTTCGCCTTACGCGCCCCCTCTTTGGGGGCCCGGATCAGCTGGATCCGCCGGATCATTCCCGCCTGGATGTTGAAGAGCGTGGGCGGAATCGGAATGCCTTGGCTTCTTTTCAGCGCTCTTCCAATGAAGCTGACAGGATGCTTGCGACGAATCCTACACTGACAGGGTTTGTTCTACTTCCAAGACTTGTGGAAGCTGACAGGGCTTGGAAGAGTCCTATTGAACCGGCCCCATGTCCACTTCCATGTTTATTCAAAATTGGAACGATGGTCAAAGCCGTCCAGCGGGGCCAGTCAAAGGAGTAGCTTCCAGAAAAATGGTCCGTGATGTTCATGGGAGCTCACCCCCAATTTATGGTTTCATTTGCACCTACGCCACCGTGTGTTCAAATTTCATCCCTGCCACGCCTCTCTGCAAACCTCAAAGTTCATGCGCCATGCTTTTAAACCTGCATACCCATCGCTGATGCCATTGCTCTTGCTGTATCATGAATCCCGCTCCGGACACAGAAGTCATGAAGACAGATCAACACAAACCGCTATTCGCTCATCAAGGCCCCTCACCCC
Source organism: Effrenium voratum (assembly GCA_963377175.1). Classification (NCBI taxonomy): domain Eukaryota; class Dinophyceae; order Suessiales; family Symbiodiniaceae; genus Effrenium; species Effrenium voratum. Next base: position 763,425 of record CAUJNA010003672.1, on the reverse strand, counting down.
CATCAGGAAGAAACCACTTCAACACTGCGAAAAGCACAGAGGCCCCTCCAAAAGGACATGGTGCTTCCAGACAAAACAACGTAAGCAGCTTCTAACACGCAGCTAAGGTGCACATCTCTTGCTCGGAGGCTTCCGCGTTCACAAGCTTGAGCCTGGCAGGGCTGGGCGATAACCTGGTTTTCAACCGGTTCCCCTGCAACAAGTTGAATGCTAGCCCTCTATCTGTCAAACACCGCAAGACCAGAGTTGTTTAGTGAACCTCTGGTGGTTTCCCGAGGACAACCCGCGAGCCTGGAGTCATGCCGGTAAGCCTTGCCATTGATCTGCACCGTGTGCCCCAAGTCGCAAGTAGCCTGCGCCTGCATCGATCAGACCAACCTCAAGTTGGCTCAAACATGCGGGGGTCCCAGCAAAATGTGTTTCTTCCCAGAAAAAGTGATGCTCAGAAGAAAGCACACAACTTGCTTGAACATGCGGCCGATTCCACCGAAGCCGGAGCCGCAATTGCGCGAGGCAGTGAAAACCCGGATCGGGCTGACGTTGTGCGACGCAACATGCAATTGGTGATCAGAGGCTTCTCCGCTGCGCCCTTGTTGAGTTGGTTGCTTCGTACGTGGATCCGTTTGCTCCGCAGGTCCTGCTTGGAGGGATGGCTCTACCTCCTGCTCACTTGCACAGCTTATGCCGGTTGGGAAGCACATGCTGCAGTTGCCGGCCCACGCGTGTACGCAGAGTTCATCCTCTTCGTAATCGGCCAGCTGTGCAGCTGGCGCCAGGATGAGGACCGGCATCTACTTGTCCAGACTAGGGATGATACGGAGTGCGTAAGACGGCTCTTGCCCAAGTTCAGCCCCCTCAGGCGAGGGCTTTGAAGATGGGCATGCTGGTTCACTCCTTTCCCTCAACTGACGAGCACTGAGTCATAATAAACACTTGTTACTTAAAGGCATCTTGCCGGACCGTGACAGTGAGATAGTTCGTCAACAGCTCGGCGCAGGTTTTGATTGCTTGTGAAGATAGTTCCCTGGGGCAAAGTTGCTGGAGCAAAGGACATGCAACCAAATCAGCCAGGAAAGAAGCCCCAAAATGGCTTCATCTGAACCCCCTCCCCGGGCATTTCAAGCCGCCTGTGAGAGCACCATGATGCCCGGCCGCACTTCCGCAAAAGTGGCGCTGCTGTCACTGAGGCCCTCCAGCCAGATGCTGGGGATCCTTCGGATCGGGCCCAAATCGATTCGGTCTGGGTTTCTGGGTGCGAAAGATCCGAGTCTGGAAAAGTTCTCAACAACTATCCAGGTCCAAAGCTGGTTTCCTTTGGAGAAACTAGCAATTCTTGGTCATTTCGTGCCTAGGTCGATGAAAGTGACATCAGCAGGTTTACCCTAGGATGGCCCCTCAACATGGGGTGGGTCAAGGTAGCCTTGGGAAAGCGTACCTCTGGTTCCTGGCAACTGCATGCCCAAAGGGCCGAGAAGCAAAGCAAAAGATAAGAGTTCCGTCGAATAATCATACCCTCTCGCAGATTGACATGGAACCCAAACGGCATGATATTTAGAGGAAACTGCTCTTGGGTACATTTGAAGGGAGTACCCCTCCATTGCGGTTTCTTTGCGCAATATCCAAACATGCGGACACGGAATTTCTAGGACTCTCCAATAGATCTTGTTTTGGGGCGCACGCATTCTTCCCCCACCCTCCTCGTTTTCTTCTTGCTAGATAGTCATTTTGCGTGTGTTCCGCCGTGCTGAACCGTGGTGTTGGGCATCAAGTACGGAGTGCGACAATCTTCTGACAGAATCCTTCCCCTTTTGATCCCCGCAAGGGATTTTGAGGGACTTGCATGTAGCAAGGTTTAGAACACCGCGAATCAACTTATGGTAAGTAGATGTCAGCCTAAAAGCAATTGAAGTGCTTCTGCAACATGAGCACTCCATGATTTCGTGTTGCCGGTCCATTGCGCATGCCGCGATGCTCGAATACTGCTTCTTTTGCTGGCCAAATTCCGGAGATCATGCAAGTCTAAAATGGCGTTTCCTGGAATATGTCACGCCCCCGGAACTGCTTGCCCAAGCTCGAAAGGCAGGGTTGGAAATGTTCAAACACCTATTGCTTTTGCACAACCTCGATCCGTTTGCTTCCTCTTTCAAGCGGACCAGGGTCTGGTTTGAACAAATTCCGCTCACAGTCCATAGGTCGTTTGTTTGCTGCCGCCGAGGATCCGCATAGCGACGACTGGGTGCTCGCAGCTGGGGTTCGTAGACATGGTCACCATGCCGCCGACCTGGGTTGGAACCCCAAGCATTTGAAGAATCCAAACAACTTGGGATCCTTCAAACAAAAGTAGTGGCCTTTCTAGGGATACCCGAGTGGCCTTTTGGAAACCGAAGGACATGACACATCGGGGCCACAGAGCCTCAAGTTGAGGGATCCGCCTTGGCGGCCGGGTCCACGGAGCACACGTAGCCCGCGAAGTTCAAATTCGGCCACCCCACGGAGCAGTCCGTGCCGTCGTAGCCCAGCCCATAGTCCCAGCAGCTCTGCTCGCAGAGGTTGTACTGGATCCAAGACCTAGGAAAAAGTGTTTTCGCGCATTTTCCTGTATGGAGATAACACGATATATTTATACTGTAAACAAAAAATCCAACCCAGAAGACAAATGCAGACAGGGCGAGTACCCCAAGATGGTTGTGCTCCTCTTGGTTCTCCTTTCAAACCACCCCAAAAAACAGACAGACCCAAATGGAAGCAACTTGGACCATTGGAGGGTCGCCAGCATGATGGTTAGCCTCTAAGGACAAGCAAAACCTACAGCAGTATTTTCAGAAGGGATCAGTTTATTCGGGCACCTTGAAACCTGGAGACTTGTCGGCAGAACGGTTGATTCGATCCCCTGGCATTGGTTCACTGAGGAAAGCATGACCGTTTCGCGGGTCCACGTCCGCAAACCACACACACAACCAGGCGGTTTTTGACTTGTAGACATTCCGGTAGCTCGTAACTCCAAGGGTTTGCAAAAGATCCAAGAGCTTTGTGAGATTAGCCATGCATATTTATTATTCAGGTCTAATTATCCGGGATCAGATAGAGAAAACTATCATTTAATTGTTGAGTTAAATGTAGGTGACCAACATAGAATCCTGCGTACCGACCAGCGCGAAGGGTCCCTCGTTTGAAAAAACATGTATGTCTTTTGGCAGTTGGCTCACTTGATCCACTCCAAGACGCCCACCTTCAATAACCCCATACCAGTGGATAGCTAGAGAAATGCAGGTCTTGATCTGGGCATGTCACCGTTTAGCTCCGCAACGGAAATCACTAAAATTAAGAGGACCTCCGGAGAAGGACCTCCGGAGAAGGACCTTCATCATGTGTTGGTTGGGTTCACGCCGGCTAGTTCGTGAAAAAAAACATGTTTCAATCCGGGG